>CM044001.1:104496814-104660666 GCA_024085815.1 Flaveria linearis
CGAGGCCCTTGGCGGCGGGGAGGATCAGCCCATTCCCCCGCCGCACGACCAGGACCCGCCCCAGCATCCCCAGCGCGTGTACCACGCCGTGCGATTGCCTGCTCATGTTCTTGATATGATTCAGGACACACGAGACAGGGTCACGAGGCTGGAGGATACGACCGCGAGGCTGCATGATACCACCGCGAGGCTGGAGGATACGACCGCGAGGCTGCATGATATGATGGACTGGGTCATCCAGCACATGGTCGCAGACTATACCGCCTCGGGTACGCCGTTGTTGTCACAGCCACCGAGGCGGTTAGACCATGACGGTGCTAGCCCATCTGGCGCGGGCGGGTCTGGTCAGGGCAGCGATCCGGGGATGATGGATTAGATAGATATTTTGTTTGTATTTTATTTCTTTTTGTATGTAAAAACTCGTTGTATATATACATATGTGCAGTTTCAGTTATGATGATTTGTATATTTGGTTGTGTTTGTTTGGTTGTGTTTCTTTGTTTGTTTGCTTTATATTTGCAATGTTGATAATGTTAATTGTATATGTTTGATAACAACTGATTTTTACGATTAGGTTAACCATGTGATAAAATAACAACCAACTTGTTTAAAATTACTTGTAATATGACCATGAATTGCAACAGATTAGGTTAACCATGTGATAATGTTAATTGTATCTGCGCTGTGTTTTGTCTCCACAAAGATTAAAGTCAACGCGTTCTGAATCAAGATTAAAGATAACAGATTACAAAGACTAATTAAGCAGATTAGAAAAAAAAAAGATGAACTGAATCGCACGTTTGTTAATGATTAAAACCATAAAATAGTTTTTGTTAATGATTTTAAAAGTATATAAACCTGAGGATAAATCGGTGCACCACCATATGCAACAGCAACTTTCACACCAGTTTCATAGCAGAATTTCTTAGCTTCTTCAAATATCTAACGAAATAATACAGATCATAAGAACAATAGTTATATTATATATTCACGAAAAGATAGAAATGATGTGACGGTGAAACTAGTAATCGATAATCAATCAAACTCCGATCGAACGGTGTTTCCCGCCTTTTCATTCTCAAGTTTACAGTGATAAAATTACGAAAATAAAAATAAATGTTTAATGCTTAAGGAAGATACACGAAATCAAACTCCGATCGAACGGTGTTTCCCGCCTTTTCATTCTCAAGTTTACAGTGATAAAATTACGGAAATAAAAATAAATTTTTAATCTTTAAGGAAGATACACGAAATAAAAATAAATATTTAATGTTTAAAAGAATAAAAAAATAAAAGCAATATGTCACGGTTTGGCCAAACCGTGACATATAGCCCCCCCTGCGCACAATCAATACCCCCATAATTACATACCCATTCAATACCCCCATAATTACATACCCAATCATTGACCCCAGATCTAACTGTCACGGGTAGGGTAAACCGTGACAGCTATATGTCACACCTGACCTAGCGGTCACGGGGAGACCTAACCGTGACAGCTTGGGTCGGTTTTCTCCAGGAAAAGCACGGTGCGCCTAAAATTTCCGTAAAAGAAAAACTATTGTTGATAAAAGTTCTAAGAGATTGTATGAAGCTTAGAAGATTCTTAGAAACATGATAATACTTTATATATTAATTAACTAGTACTAGTATTATTTCAAGAACTAAAGTTTAGAAATACCAGATGTATGTTCATCCATGATCCATTCATAACTCAATACTTCCTTTAACACAAGGAAGTGATCCCACTGTTTAAGTAATAGAAATACACATGGTAATGCTACATATACATCCTCAAAAGTTAAAACAACCATTCAAATCAATAAGACCACAAAACATTGGCGAAAAAAGAGAGCTCTATCTAATCTTCGTAGCTCTAGATACTCTGCATCGCAACTGTAGTTACTGATAGTACACAGGGGCCTGTGTGGTGGCAATCCCTGGGTAACCACCATCATAAACTGCACCCTGGCTAGCAGCACCACCCATCTGCTGGTGCATCAGAGCCTGCACACCCGCCATTTTACTAAGAGCCAGTTGTCTTTCATAAGCCGCGATATCCATGGCTGAAAAACCAAGGTTATTTCCAGTAACTGGCAGGGGTAAAGGTGTTGAGCTGCTCCCAGGAAGTGTCGGTTTGCTACCCCATGAACACTGTTTTAAAGAAACCATACAAATTAAACCATAATTCCAAATGCTTTGATAAATATAAATCTAATGAATTTATAAAGTTACCTTAAGGGGTTTGCCATAGAGATAACGGGTGTTTCCTAACTGTATAGCACGAGCTGCCTCAGCATGTGAGCTGTATCTTATGAAACCAAAACCTTTGTCTCGTTGAATTCGAACGTCTTCAATAACACCAGCACCAAGAGCATGAAAGTGACAATGGAGATCACCTGATGTAACCTATGTCATAAATTGTTCGGTTAGTGGTTTAATACACATGTCAATCAATAGGTGTAGAATTAATTAAATAATAACCAAGTTCACTCAAACTTTCTTTAAGAGATTTAACCATTCAAGTTTCAATTTTGTGTTTCTTTTTTTGAAAAAAAAAAATTTTGACCTGAGACATATGTGGCCCTGTATCACGGCTTACACATGTTGACCTGGCGTGCCAATTGTGTAACATAGCTGATGTGGTATCCTAATTGTATAAAAATGATGACTTGTTATCCCGTCAACTGTTTTCACAATGAGAATTTGACGTCATTAACTTTCCACAATGGGTAGCCACATCAGCTATTTCCGCGATCGTGATGCCATTTCAGCTATAAACTGATGACATGACATCCCATCTACTATTTTCAAAATCAGGATCCACCTAATCAAGTTTACATAATTGGAATACGTATTAGCTATTCAACATGATTGGGATGTCATGTGCAGCTATTTTACAACTGGGATGTCACGTAAGCTGTTTTACGCAAGTTGAAAACTATTAAGTGACATCGTCCTTTGTTGAAATGAACTTCTAGAGATTATGAAATGGATAAAAAACCTAACCTCGGGAGCCAGATTGCCAACATAAACAGTTGTGTATTGAGGATTATTTTCTGGAGCATCTTCATTGGTCTTTTCTTGAATATCCTCTGCGCATGTAAACCAATGTTAAAAATATAAATGACAATATAGCATTCATACAAACAAACAAACAAACAAACATGCTCAGTAATGTATCATTCTAAGTAAGGCAATATAGCATCTATATGATATAGAAAAAAAAAACCAAAATATTGCATATATATTGGTAATAAGCTAACCTGACGTTCCATTTGTCAATTCAACAACACTTTTAGCATCTGACCTCTGTTTGTCATCTGATCCAGCACCCTTTGCCGCCCAATTGCATCGAATTTGCCTACTTCCGAGCCACTTTCCTACAATATAAACTCAACTAAATTACAAAACACAAGAATTCATTTAATGAAACAGGGAATAAAAACAAATAAAGACTTAAATAGAGAAATAAAAAATCTAAAATTTCGTACCATTCATATCATTAATTGCACTTTGGGCATCCTGTTAAAGGAAAAAAAAAAGAAATAAATGATAACAAGCATCTTAAAAGAGAGGAGTGTGGGTATTACGTATTTTTCACTTCCACATGTGTTTCACTTACTTGTTGGTTCCTAAATGAAACAAATCCAAATCCCCTTGAGCGCCCCGTCTTCTGGTCCCACATAACTCTTGCATCACTTCCCAACATCCAAAAATAAAATCAGTAAAAATATACTAAATTGTGCATTACTCGTCATGTCACATTTTGTATTAAAGTATGGCTTACGAGCAAGTAGGGTAAACAGAGAAGCAAGAAAACAATGTAGCATCAGTAATTTCAGGGCTGAGATCGCCAACAAATATGTTGAAGTGACCTGCAAACTCAAGATAAAGATATCACAAACAAATGAAATTATCGACTTCTAAACTAATATTACATTACAATAACAAACCTGATGTATCTTCTCTTTGGCTACTGGCATATGCCCAATTAACTTTGATAGGCTGCCCAAACCTGTAAATATATGTTTTAAAAAGCTATTAGTGATGACTAATATTAAGAACGGAAAATAGATACTGATTAAGGCTTTTACTTACAAATGCCTTCCATTAAGAGTCACAATAGCAAGAGCAGCAAAACGCCGATCAAAATAATCCACAAATCCATATGATGACTACATCCACAAAAAAACCAAATACATTTACATTATTGCATATAATTATATAAATACCTAACTAGTCCAAAGTACGAGATTCCGTCTATCTGAGAATTAAACTCATTAATAAACTAGAAAATGAATGATTCAATCATACTTTATCTTTCCTAATGAGCTTGCATCCTTCAAGAGCACCAGTGCTTGAAAAGATCTCTTGGAGCAGGGGTTCAGTGACCTGTGGATGGATGTTCCCCACGTATCTGTAGAACGTCGAATATAAAACATCAGTATCAAGCCAGAATTAGCATGAGGTTTCGTAAAGCATAAAAACTGTTCTACTAGCTAATTAAACAAATTATATGGTTTGAACATTGAGATGATGAAAAAGGAAAAGGATCTATGTTCAGATAACAGAAAACTGGAAAATTGAGGGCACTCACACACTGCGGCATGTAGTTGAATCAAATCCAGGAGGCAGATTTCCGCTCAAGATTGGCTCTATCTGCATAAATCGAAAATGAAAAACTTGTCAAAATGGAACGATTAAGCAGATAGCACGTAAAAGTAAGGTGAATATAAGAAAAAAAAACTACAAAATTGCGATCGAATTAACAGGAAAGAAGAAACACATGGAACAAAAAAAGTAAGGTGAATATAAGAAAAAAAAACTACAAAATTGCGATCGAATTAACAGGAAAGAAGAAACACATGGAACAAAGCTCTTCATGTTTGAAACTTAAAATGCTAAATAGTCATCCTATTCCTCTAAAGAGACTAATTAAGACCCTAAATCTCTCATTTTGAGGAATGTTACTAACTTACTATGTTAGCATGATCTTATATTAGCTTATGTAGTGTAACCATCAGTTTAAGTAGGGATTATGAAAGTATGAATTGTGACAGAGTGGAGACCAAAAAAAAAATCAAAATCCTGTTAAATTGTTAGCATACGAAAAGGGAAAGACCAGCAATCAAGGCAGAAAATTAATAGATTTTGAAACTACAAGCACCTAAAAGCAAATGTTTTTCATCCAATAAACCACTTCATAATAAAAGAATAGTCCAAAGGTAAAGGATGTCAATATGTCATAATATGAAAAAAAACCGATGCCGAATTGCAGAATATCTTTCTAGAGGTTATTGATTCAGAACTCATTCATAAATCTCATAAATCATAACCACATTAACAGATAAGTGCTTCCCATCATTTTTAGTAAATCTGTACTGAATGACTAAAATCCTTTCATGGTTACCACTAGCAAATTTGGGTATACATTTTTGTGCTTTATCTTTATGTACATAGTTACAAATTCATTTATAAAAACTTGCAATCAATTCCCAATTCAGGAAACTAATACAACAGTAATATACAAATTTCTACAAAATGCCCAAACACAAACTTAAATCAAAACTCTACTGATTCAGTTTGAACAGCTATCATATTAAACAATCTTTAACCGAACTTTCTCAAAAAGAACCCGACCCGAAACTGTGGACTTCATACCCGAAACAAAAGTTAACACCTTTGATACAAAAGACTGAAATTAAACTACAAGAAATCAAGATAAATGAAGCAAATTTACCTGAGGATGAGTTATGAGACCTGGGTGATAAAGCGATTGCTGCATCAGGGCTTGTTGTTGTCTTATCCTCTGATGCTGTTGCATCATCTTTTGATGTGAATAGACACAGGGAGTGTATGTATAGGTGGAAAGCAAAGCTAGGGTTTTGTTTAAGCAAGAAACAGGAGAAAGTGAAGAAGAAAAGATTAAAGAAAAAAAGAAAAAGGAAAGAAAAAGTGGAGAAAAAATGAAGAGGGTGAGCAGAAGAAGATTGTCGAAATAAAAGAGGGATGGTGATTGTGGTATTATTATTATTGTTATTATTATTAGAGTATTGTCAGATGTTACGATCTGCATATGTATTTCATGGTTTTTTGTCTCCTTGAGTCTCCACCGTTGATCTTTTCTTTCAATTTGTTTTCTGTTATTTATGGATTTTTATTTTCAAGATTGTGAGAATGATGATAGGAAGTCATCGAATTATTCTAGAGGTGAAATTTCTCATGAAGTCATGATAGTTGAAGAAGTAATCGAATTATTAAAAGTCACTTTCAGTTTTATACTTTTATAGGGTGTTTTAATCTTATCATTTTTTTTATATATTACGATTCTTTTAAAATTAAGTTAAAAGAATGAACATATACTTATTTTAATTGCTTTTAAAATTATTTTAGAGGTAACAGGAGAGACAGATCTATTAAAAATACTAGCTAGTCATTATGATTTTTAATTTATGTTAGATTTTAAAAAAGATTTAATCAGTAGATAGTAACTATGATTTATACATGTTTCATTTAATTCACTTCAGTTTATAAAAGTTTAAATTTCAATAGACTTAAACAACTATTGTGAATTAAACAACTGTAAAGATAAAAAAAAAAAAAAAAGTCTAAGTAATTTTAATAATATAGCTAAGAAACTTGATAACGACCAAAAAAAAAAGAAAATTACACTTTTCGTCCTTTAGCTATATAGCAAATTTCAGGTTTCGTCCTTAAACTAAAGAAATTACAGTAAACATCCTTTACGTTCAAAAAAACTTGCACGTTTCGTCCTTTACTCTAACGGACGTTAATTTTGTTTGTTAAATCAGGTCATGTGCAAGTCACATGAGGGCAATTTAGTCATTTCAATCCATATGAATATTAAAACAATAAAATAAAACTAAACCCACTTAATCCACATCATCATCATCTTCACCATTCACCATCTTCACCATCCATCATTCACCATCCACCACCACCGCCACCACCACCACCACCCCCCCTTTATCATCATCTACCACCACCACCATCTCAACCTTTAAAAACCCTTCACCACCATCGTCACCCCCATCAAACCCCAACCCACAACCACCCGATCACCACAACCATCCGTCCACCGCCACTGCACCCAATCAAAACATCAAAACACATCTTCCCGAGCACCCGACCACCACAAACATTGTCTAATCCACCACACCCATCTTCCCACCAAGAACCAAACTTCATACCAACCAAAATCACACCCAATCAAAACATCAAAACCCATAAATGCAACCCCACAAAGTAACTTCAATTTAACTACAATCTACAAACAACAAATTGGGTGGATTGAAATGATACCTGACTTGCAACTCAATTCTTCCACACAAATCCCCAATTTAGCTCAGAATACACAAAATCACCAACATCAACCACACCCTTTCATCTTGAACCCTATTTCGCCTGAAATTAAGCAAACCCAAATGGTAAAAACCATAGAAACGGGGAGTAAGAGTTGAGAATTCAAATTAGAAGAAGATACAAGTCGAACGGATGAATGCTTGTGTGTTTCTTGATCTAAGGATGAGAGTTTAATCGGTGGCGGTGGATGGATGGTTGTGGTGGTCGAGTGGTTGTGGGTTGGGGTTTGATAGGGGTGACGATGGTGTGGAGGGTTTTTAAAGGTTGAGATGGTGGCGGTGGTAGATGATGATGAAGGGGTGGTGGTGGTGGTGGTGGTGGTGGTGGTGGTGGATGGTGGATAGTGAAGATGATGATGATGTGGATTAAGTGGGTTTAGTTTTATTTTATTGTTTTAATAATTATATGAATTGAAATGACTAAATTGCCCTCATGTGACTTGCACATGATCTGATTTAACAGACAAAATTAACGTCCGTTTGAGTAAAGGACGAAAAGTGCAAGTTTTTTTAAACGTAAATGATGTTTACTGTAATTTCTTTAGTTTAAGGACGAAACATGAAATTTGCTATATAGCTAAAGGACGAAAAGTGTAATTTATTCAAAAAAATAATAATAATAAAATAATAAAATAATAAAAATAAAAATCTCTAGTGACATGAAAATTGAAAAGTTCTCTCATGGGAACTAGAAAACAGTTTTATGGCAACTTGACAAATGTACGAGCCCATTACGATGCTAGTCAGCCCACAAGCCCATAGTCTGAATTAGGTTTACATAAATTTACATGATTTTTTAATAATAATCTCATATTTTTCTAATTAAATAATCAAAGAGGGTTATATATTAGAAGTAAAACATATGATAACTTAAAAATCCATTTGACCCGTTTACTTGTTTTATTCTTTGTATCGCTACTTTGTTTATTAATCTTTAATCGTATTCCATGTCGTTACATATACATGCATTTTATATAACGCGTGATATATAAATAGTTGAGTTATATTGAATTTTTTGGCTTTTGAATACCGGCAAAGTTGTTTAGTGTACTTTTTTAAATTATGTAGAATGTACATAATTTTTCCAAATGATAATGGGAAATAACCATGCCAAATGCTTTTGACAAGGGGAGCCAAATGTGTCAAAGACGATCAATACCGTTTTTCACCAACCTTGTTGAATATCGCCCTCAGTGACACAAAAGTGTAACACAATACTTGATAACAATTTGCAAATTCATGTCTAACCCAAGGCACCCTAATAATCAAGATGGATAAAAGTGTGTCAAATAATATATTTGGCTGTATTTTTTTTTTCTTCTTGAAGTATTTACCATGATTTCCCCTTTCAACGACTTTGTTTCTTGTAACGACGGTGTATGATAGAACAACAAGCAATGTTAGTGGTTTGAAGGATGTCGTGTAGTCTAAGGAACTAAAGAGAATTATTGATAATGAAAACGGTGTTAGAACATTTGTGTTTGTTTTCAGGAGCAGAATAGTAAAAAGAGATGTCATAAACAAGGGAATGTGACATTCCAAATTAAAAGACTCTAGAATGTGATGGCTTTTATGCAATGAAAGTATCATAAAGATTGTCTGTGTTAAAAGAGAAAAACCGTAAAGGAAAAAAAAAAAGCAATAGTTGCATCTGTTGTTATTTATGACAGTTATAACGAACGGTGTTATTTATTTGGCTCTCTAACTAGCTAAGCTTATGTATCTTCGTTTACGAAGTAACTAATCTCCTTTGCTTCATTCAAATAAAAGTTATGATGAGGGAGAGATGGTTTAGGTCTTGAATGTTAGGTATGGATCCTCAACACATGTCCATCTCATCATATAACTTTTTTCAATGACATGTTTGTTTGCATTAATGAGTGGAATGATATAGTAAGGTTGGGGATTATGGGATTTGTTGTATTAGGGTCTATATATGGTCTAGTTTAGATTAAAATGTACGAGTGTAAGACATGATGGCTGAAACACTCGATTGCTTGAATGTTCCTAATCTTCATAAATATAGACATATGGGTTCAGGTATGTGAATAAGACTTTGATTTTTATTACGGATACCTTTTGATTATCGAAATTGATCCAATCTTTTTTGCACTTATCGTGACAAGGATAGGACTTTGGTTCTAGTGTTTATTGTCATTTTAATTTTACATTTTGACCAGTCTATCGGTACATTTTTTTTTCTTTTGTAACTTTCAAACTCTGCATTAGAAGGTTTTGAATTCACTTGCATTAGTGATGGAAAAGTTAAAATCCTTTAAATGCTAATCTCAACTCCATCACTAATTAATAAACACATTTTCTGGTCAATGTTTCCCATTTCAACTTCTTCATATTTTATGAACCAATTAAAGCCTTGAAGTTGAAGTCGTGAATTAAAATTGAATAAAGCAACATTCTCACCGTGTTATATATGACACAATCATATTCAAGGTAACAAACCACTAGAAGAGTCACACTTGTATGAGTCGTACTTTATACGGTTTAAATTTATTGTTGATTTGATCCATGTGTCTTTGTTTCCCTTTCATTGATTCACGGCCTGTCAAATCATTTTTCTAGTTGTATACTCTAACAATCACTAGTCATATGTGAAGTAAAAATATCAATAATGTACTCGTTGTGACACGTGGCAGCCACTGATTGACTCACATGTTTTTTTTATAATTTTATGTATTAATTAGGATTGTTAATGTGTTAAATATGAAGGAGAGACTAAACACCAAAACGGGGTGGTGGCTCATCGGTAACACGCGCCCCTTCTCCTCCACCCGTGTTCGATCCTTTGTCAAACAAAAATAAATAATAATACAGTGAGAATGTTGCTTTTAATAATGATTAAATGTTTTAAAATTTTAAACATGTTTTAAAATTTATTTTTGTTTGATATAATCATTATTAATATCATTGTTCGATCCTTTGTCAAACTAAAGTTGAGGGGGAGTAAAGGCCTGTAGGAAACCCCTCCGACCTTTACTTTTACGATATAGTTAATTGAGGATTTGATAAAAAAAATCAATTGTCACGTAAAATTTTATTTAATTCGTTTACTTCCTTGAAATTATTTGCACATTGGAACTGAAATGAACTTTAATAAATTTTATGCCCAAGAAAGATCCATGTTCAGTGTGTTCAACTAATTTAAACTTGTAATTAAACAAAATAATAAAGAGAAAAAATTTATATAAAACCGTATGGGTCACTTGCTTTATCTTAGAGCATTCACAGTGTAGTCCTTAAAATATGTGTGTGTGATTGTGTGTTTGGTATATTATATGGAATGATTTTGAGTGGTTATGAGTGAAGGAGAGAGAAAATGTTATTGTGGATTGGTATATTTGAAGAATCACTGTACGGTCCTCATAAATTTTTTAATATTTTTTAAAGTGATTGTGAGTGAATGAGAGAGAAAAAAGTAATGATAAAGATATAAAAAGTATTATTTAGTTAAAAATGAGAGAGAAAATGTAGTGATTTTTAGTGTAATTATATGGATAAAGATAAGGAAGCCACTGTGGATGCTCTTAGGGACTTCAAACCACCGAACCAAGCTTTGCTATTGTGTACTCTCTCCCACTCATTTATATATCCAAGAATAAAATCTAAAAAAAAATGGACATCCATAGCCACCGACATATGTTTTAATATATATTATAATTACAATATTTGATTATTTTATAAATCTTATTTAACTCATGTAATAAGTTGGCTTCTAACATAGTAATTTTAATAAATTAAAAAATATATAAACATAAATAAAAAATAGATGTTAAAAGAATAGTTAAAACTAATATATTTTACACACCTAGAAACTACAACGAATTTAAATATAATCAATATGCATTAAAAAATACAGTAGCGTAGATCCTTCTTCGTCAAAAGCATTCACGTTAGCATCCACATCCTCATCCTCATATTTACACTAAAAACATAATATTTACTCACAACCACTTACAACTGTCCCTTATAATATAAGACATAGACTCACATCAAAATGAAACACATACTGTGAATGCTCTAATTTTTAAAAACTACCAAACAACCTGTGGCCTAGGGTGGGTATCCTTGTTTAAAAAATTTGCACCTAGTGATTGATTTTCAAGTCCTGCGATAAACAATAATAATAATAGTAATTGTAATTGTAACTGTAACAGTAACAATAACAATAACAGCAATAATACTAGTATAGAATTAACAATAGATTAGTTTGATTTATAGAAATAATAATAATTCTCAAAACATTGAGCATGGATTTCGACCCTGCTCCATTTAGACTACAAACTCATTCATGGCTTGATAAATGGATTTTAAAGAGTAGCTATCGAAAACTATGGATATGATCATTCCTTTTTGATTAGTCCATAAAGGCATAAAAGCCTTGGCACTCATATTGAAGACTCTTAAAGGTGTTACAAAATCCCTAAAATGGACTAAAGAATGTATTTACGATTCGAGCTATGGCGGCCGAGTTTATCTTATGTTCCGTTTGTGGGGTTTCTATTGAGACACCCCATCATTTATTGAGTGTCATTGGTCCCAAATATTCTCATGGTGCAACATCCAAAAAAAGGTCCCTAGTTCAATGAAGGTTGTCTTTGATATGCCTAGAAGATTGCGATGGTCGAAGGTTGTCTTTGATATGCCTAGAAGATTGCGATGGTCGAAGCCGCACATGAAGGTGATATAATCGATTTTTGTATCGTCGTTTCCATTCATATGGAGAGGAAAGAATGATACGATATGTAATTACAAAGCCCCAGTGATAGCAAAGGCAATTAGAGGAGATTAAGACAAACGCTTTATTTGGATTAGAAATAGAGCATAACTTCATGATCTAGATTGTTGGTCCTAGACTCCTAGTGTAACTTTTAATTTCTTTAATTTCTTGTGTTTTGTCTTGAGTTGAATTACATTGTTTCTAGCATCTTGCTAGATTCTTATAGTAAAAATCAAACACCGTTTAAAAATATTATTTAAGTATATAAATATACATATTACAATCTTTCTACAATATCATGCATACAAAAAATATTGAGTTAAGTTTGATTTAGTTCTCTGAATTTTGATAAAACTAATAATTTTTCTATAAAATATTAGAAATATCAATTTACCTTCAAAAGTTTCATTAATTGTTTCAATTTCAATCTAAAAGTTTTTCTTGTTTCAGTTTTAATCCAAATATGAAACTTTTACACTGAAATTGAAATAAATGATAATTTTTTGGAGTGAAATTGATATTTTTAAACTTTTAAAAGAAAATTGTTACTTTTGTCAAATCTCAGTGAGTAAAACTGAAATTAACTAATAATAACCCTATGATTAATTAAAATAATTGATGAATATTTTTCTTGTGTAACTGATAAAAATCTTTTGTACAAAAAACATGTTTGATAAATTTTTTTTATGTTTTGAATGATGGTACATGATGATTAGCAATTGCAGTAACAGGATTTAACATTATAATAAATAAATATATAACATTATCTTGAACTTGTTTCCAAACATGGAATAAGCATATATCAATTTCTTATCGACCATGCCAAATATCTAACCTTTTTCTTTTAAAATCATAATATCGGCCACACGGATCAAATATACAATTTAAAAAGAAAGTGAAGCAAAACACGCAACATACATATTCTTTTCATTTCCCTAATTAATTATATTCTTTTTTAAGAACATTAATTAAATCAAATATGGTCAAACAAACACCCGACTTAAAGTATTAATTAACATAGCCACCCACATGTTACATGCTTAAAAATATTTTGGGGCAAATTCTCGAAGAAGGCCGGTTCAATCAAATCTGAAGTGAAAAATTAACTTTAAGCTTTTTAATAAATGAAATTTTTTGACATAAAAATGATTCTCTTATCTTTTATTTTATTTTTATGTTTTACAAAACGTACACACGTGTTCATTTAAAATCCACTTCTAAATCTATATTATT
Source organism: Flaveria linearis (assembly GCA_024085815.1). Classification (NCBI taxonomy): domain Eukaryota; kingdom Viridiplantae; phylum Streptophyta; class Magnoliopsida; order Asterales; family Asteraceae; genus Flaveria; species Flaveria linearis. The sequence continues at coordinate 104,510,168 of CM044001.1, forward strand.
GCCCTCTACGACTCTATGATACTCGAATCTAATATCAAGAGACGTTGCTATCTAGACATCAGATATTATTGAGATACAAGTCCTTTTAGCAAGAGCATCTTCATACTTTGAAAATCTAAAATTGAACTAAAAAGACAAAAATTAAACCTAAAATTAACCCACCCCTCAAAACTAGGAGCCAAAAACACACTCATAATGAATGATCTTTGATCTCTTGTTCATGACTACCATGTATGCAGTCATTAACCTTCAATTGCGGATGGTCTAATAGCAACAAATAGTGGTGTTAAACAACTATATATTAATTTATATGTATATGCATACACGCATGAGATGAAATCCTTGAAAACTTACAGAAAAAATTTAGTTTCATTTGCTCTTTGAATAATTATTCATAATCAATCTTTGAATAAGATTAATAAAATTCGTTATCTTACACGGATGGATACATAAGAAATCCTTGAAAACTTATAGAAAAAATTTAGTGATACATAAGTCTACTTATAAAACATGCTCTATATCTCATGTTCTAAAATGCTAAGGTAAGAAAGTTTTGTCAAATAAAACGTCTTTAAAATAAGGATCAACATAACTATTTTGTGTTTCGAAATCTAAAGAATTATTAACATCATTAAGACACAAAACAATCAACTTTGAACAATCAACTTTCAAGAAATATAAGATTAATAACCAATAATATACCATTCATACCACTTAGTAAAACTATAAAATACATCTTTCAAACCCAGAAAGACGTAAAAACAAGTCAGATATTCTATAGTTAAACCGGCCATCCGTAAAAAATAGTAACTAACATAGCAATAAACACCGACTAATATGCTTAATCGATCAATTAGACCGTGAACCAAGTCCCAACCATTCCTTGCTGTCTTCTTGCTTAGAAACATCTTGAACTTGATATGGCGATCGAGCCGTTATTCTGATAAATTTTCAAAAATCCATTAGTAATCTAAGACCCAAATTAAACATATACAAAATCCCCGACCATAAAGTTATGGGTTCAAAACATACAAAGTGCATATAAGCTATTATATGTGTTCGTCGATAAAAAAACTAACATATGCAAAATCAGATAATTAATTAGGTCTTATTACTTAAATGATTACCTATCTTTCCTCTTCTCCAAAATCTAGCAAGTGAAGCTTTTCTTGCAATTGGAAGATCTGCACAAACCACAAAAAAAAACACAATCCAATTCAATTTAATCAAACCACAATCAATAATATTATTTCTGCAAATCACCTAATTTGAATCAAAAAAGCATTACTTACCAGCACCAGTAACAACAGCATGCTTCAAAGGCTCATCAGACTTTAGGGCTTTCTTCACACCCCCTTGCTCTGCTAACTTCAAGATTTCTTTCACCTTCTCAGGGGCTAAATCATTGAGCACCATGACCTGACCATTGTAGAATATCGTCATCGTTCTTGATGGGTCTTGCAGCTTCTGCGCCGCCGTGGGCACGGCGGCGCGTGGGGTCTCAGCCACCGGAAAAAGACTCATGGTGGTGGTTAATGGTGGCACCCTCCTACCTGAACACAGATTGAAAAACCATAAAAATCCAATCTTTATTCTTTACAACAGCAACCAATCATCAAGAATCCAAAGGTTGTAACTTTAATCAAGAAATTGAAACTTACCAAGGGTTAGATCTGGGAAAGTGTTGTTTTCCTTCAAGTATTGAGAGAAAAGATTGCAGGTTTGACTGAAATTTGACTTCTCCGGCGTGTTTTGGCCGGAATAACTGCCGGAATCCACAATTTCCGATGAAGGAGACATGATTTTTTGAAGAAAAATGAGAGAGATGAAGATGGTGGGGGTGGGGGTGGGGGTGGGGGGTTAATGGAGATGTGGGATATATAGATAGAAAGAGGAGTCGTGTTCTTTACAACTTCCACGAACATGCTTTGTTCCCCCTTTAATATTATAATCTTTATTTTTCGATATGTTTACCACGTGCTTTAATGGTGTCAACTTTTTATTATTTTATATTTTTTTAATTTTACATAAAATATTATTTGAAAATTAGATTTCTTGTTTCCATCGTGATATAATTTAAGCTAATTTAACACGGTGAGTTTATTCTATATAGTGTATTTTTCTTATAAAATGTAAGAAGACATAATAAGCCAATAAAAAGTCATAAAAAAATTTCTATCTTATAATTTAAATTGAATTTCAAAAAAGTAATTCAGAGTCTTTATTCCTCTCGTCGTCCTCTTTCAAAAAAAATATTAAAAAAATTCAAAAAAATTCATTATGTCTTTATAGGACACAATGACGTCATTGTGTCTTCATAATGACCAATGACGTCATTGTTTTTTTCATAAACGGCACAATAAAAATACGTTAAATTTTTTATTTTTTGTTTTTTTTTATTAGTGAGGATAGCTAGGGGAACAAAATGTCACGACCCGCCCAAAATAAAATCGCATTACTTGGATTCCGGAAGTTTTCGGACACATATAGATGCGTTTAGAGCTGCCCGGAAGTCTCCGGAACAGCCCACACGACTCCGGAACAACGTAGCATCATTTCAACACTTGGGAGCAGCCCTAAAATGGCCAAGAAAGGCCTGGAATTTTCCAACCCTAGAGCTGTCAAGAATGCTCTAGAAAATGCTTGAAATGTCATAGATATTTGCCATAGAAACTTCTGGATATAACCTTGTAAAAATCTAGATATTTAGTACATAGAAATGTCTAGATCATGAAGGATCAGACAACATGAACTAGTATAAATAGGTGGTGAAGCCCTTATTTGTAATCACCCAAAAACACCTACAAGTCTTGTGTAATACTTGTAAAATACTCTTGTATCATCCTTGTAAGCAATACAAAGTTGGTTTGTATTACTCGCTTGCAAACGCTTCCGCATTGTTACTTATATCGTTTGGGTCATAAAGGCTGAACTTAGATCAAATCTAAGTGCCGCACGAGAGTTGAAGAAATCACTCCGTGACAAAAAGCTCAGAATTACTATTTTGAAATTCAATTAGATAGTGAGATATAATTTTTTATAACTTTTTTGACTCATTGTGTTTTCTGACACTTTGTAGCAAAAATACATTTTGTATTTGAACCTTTTTCAATTTAATAAATAGTTGTGTATGACCTTATCATTTAGCTAGGTATTGGAGGTTATCGTTCATGTATGTGGTGTGGAATTGTGTTTACGAAAATGTAACTTGATTAGGTGCTTTTTAGATATGATTTTGTTTGATAAATTACCTATGTAGCTTATATGAAAGGATGATATGACCTGTTTTGTTTTAAATTTTCAAAAGTTTAATTCGTGGTCATTATGATTCGCTCACAACTGCTGATGATATTTAGAAGGACGGCAATGTTTAGAGAAACTAACTATTGAAGTTACAGTTGGTTGACGAACATTTTTTTTACTTTTTTATTAAAATTATATAATGGTAATAAGCATTTGCTCTAAAGAACAAACATGTTATTTGTGAGTGAATAATATAGAAGATAGATGCAATTCTAAAATGTTGGAATAAAATCGTAAAATAACCCCATGACATGGACACTCAAGTATTTAACTTTTTCATTTTATAAGAAAATTAAACAATAATAATCCTAAAAGCTAAAAAATCACAACAAATTTAAAATTGCATATTGAGTTACTGACTTTAAAAAAAAAGTTGATTTCACATGTGAGTAGTGATAAGATATTCAAGTGAGAACAAACAAACTAATATGAAAAAAAAGTACATTCAAGTTATTGATTATTGTTCACATGTGAATGCTTGTCGCAATGTCGTGTAAAGAGATCGAAACACATGCATATTCACACATAGGTATATGTCTTTCAAGATATTTTTCTCATTTGAATCAACTCAGTCACATTTAAAATATGCATCTTATCTTTACAATTGTACATAGATATACATATAGACAGGAGCGAAGCTTTTAAAGGGCCAAGGGAGGGGGGGCGCCCCCCCCCCCCCCCCCCCAATTTTTTCGTCCGTAGTGTTAAATTTTAGCCTGATAGTGTAAATTTTGACCCGCTAGTGTAAATTTTTATATAAATATCGAGTTCGCCCCCGCCCCCCTTACAAAGTTGGTTAAGCTCCGCCACTGCATATAGAGAAAATTACTATGACATTAGTATCTTCTAAATATATATTTTGTAAGGCGTGCTTATTTGTTAATAAAACTCTAGTATAAGTAATTTTAATTTATGATGTGTGATTATATTGGTAACAAAATTACATAATATCGTTTGCTCCTTATAAGTTATGTGCAAATAAAAAGAATAAAAAGTCTCCAAATTTACATGCATATGTTGCTTTTCGTACTGTAATGTTTTCATATTTGTTTCAATAGAAAAACAAAATTAGTGTATTAGAAAGACGCATCACCAAAAAGATCTATTCAATGCATTTTGTCACTACAGAGATCCTCGTGACTGGACTTTAAGCTATGCATTAGTGCAAAGAGGGTTCAAAGTGGTATTGGTGATGATGTTGTATATCTTCCCAAGCTAGAACAAAAATTTAAACAACATGAACAAACATTAGAATCTCCACAAGTTTACAATGGTTAAGTCGGTCATGTATGCAAAGAATAAACAAATATCAAATGTATATACATTACAGAATGTATATACATTACAGTGGTGTCTCTACATTATAAGCAACTAAAGCAACCGTTTTAGGTCTTCAAAATTTAAGGGCCCTCAAATTTTAAAATAAAAATATAAGTTTTTAGAGATAAATGAGAATGATAACAAAATTATCGAATGATAACAAAATTGTTGAAGGCTTATCGAGTTCAACATACAAAACTTGGTTGATCGAGGTTGACTTACGAAACTTGTTCACCAAAAGTTCAATGAGTGTTCAATGTTGACGGTTCTTTAAGTTCATCAATTCTAAATTCTTTGAAATTAATCATCTGATCTACTAACTATTATTGTCTGATCTTAATTCATGTTCTATTGCTTTAATCTATCATTGTTATTTTGCTTAGGTAATCTATTGTTTTCTGTTTTGATTTTAATCTACACTTGCAATTGATTTTTTTTTACTTCAATTAAATGTTACTTGTTTATCATTTAATATGTTCTTTTTTTAGTTGATGATGTTTAACTTAATTAAGTTGTTTTCTTCCCTAAGTTGTTTTCTGTCATACTATAAACAAATTTGTTTATGTCGTCGGTTTGAGGCAAAGGTCTTTAGGAATAACATATAGGTGAGTGTCTCAAAATTTTGTTTCACTCTAGGCCTCCATAAATATTGAGCCGGCCCTGATACGTTAATATTTATATACGTATACGTATATATTGAGTGTATATGTAAAGTGTTCTACAAAACCATAGAAATTATGGAACTAATTACAATAAAATATTGACATTACATCCTTACATAATCAATAAATTATGAAACTATTGACTTGTAGTTGTTATTAAATGTAATTACCTTATTATCAAAACCACTAACATGTTAAATTTGTATGATATTTAATCGGATACAAAAGTTTTAACTAACCTATGATCTCCTGAAAAGGTCAAAATATGTTAGCTTTGATAAAATAACAATCAATAGCAAAGATGGGTAGACACATGCACAAAAAAAAGTATTAAAGAATATGACTTAGAAAAGAGTAGCGATTGGTGTTTACCACCACCACCCACTATGCACATGGGACCAAAGGTCCAAAACACGTTCTTAATTGCATCCAATAATCAAATAATAAAGTTTGTGACCAACCATGATTTGACACCTGTCCCGAAGACGTGTGGACCAACGCGCAAACACATGCTAATTATCTATATTATAATTTTATGTATATTATATCAAGTGTATTATATTATGACCCACATATGCTTTTAGACTTTAGATTGCCGACTTATACGTGAGAAACAATGGGAAACGTGTGGAAAAGTTAAGCAAGTTGGAGTTGGTTTGTTTGTATACTATATTAGATATTGTACTTTAAAGATTTTGGCTTCTCTATCGATTGGATTGTTGGTGTATATGAAGCGTTTGATGATTATAGTTAAGATGTATTTTTCGAACCGGAATATACTGTAGTTATTTTGAAGAGGCTCGAAATGGACTCTTCACAGAAGATCTGTCATGACAGTAGAGCCTGCATTACTCTTGTCACGTAAAGGATTTCGTCTATAACAACCCTCATTTGTGAGAGTAAGTTATTATTATTATTATTTTAAAAAAATTTATTGTGATAGGATCTAATGTGTGATTAATGTAAATTTATTGAGAGAGAATCAAATGCTCCTTATTTTATGAGAAAATGTGTACTTGTACTTGTTTACTTTTCATCTAACTTACTCTTAATTACATAAGGGGTTTATTTATAACATCATACGCACATCCCGCATTCTTCGTTGACAGAAGAAATGTTAAATCATAGCGAATGTCAGGCTTTAAATATCACGAACACAGTTTGAACGTGTTATTTGTGGATGAGAAAAAAATTTCACAATCAAATATCAAAAACACGTTTTTAGACAAACAAATGATGAATGACTTCCTTAAGAATTTTCACTGCACAACCAAAATCAAATTCATAGATATTTGGGCAAAAGAGACAATATTTATTATAATCAGAGATAGCATTATAGATATGGTGGTGGGTCTCGTGGTTGGTGCATTGGTGGTGACGGAGGATCAATAAAAAACTAGAAACTAGCGTATTTATATAGGCAAAAATTCAGTAAATCATTCAACGTAAAGCTCATTTGTGCATTTAAAAGAAATCTAGCATGAACAAGAATTATCATTGATTTGATTAACGAACGGACATGAGCACGTGCCCTACTTAAGAACATTTGCTTATGTTTGTTTATTTATGTTAATTTAATTGTGTTTGGTGAGCGTTTAGATTCATTTGCATATTTGCCTAAACTAAATTTACTAACCTATTTTTTAATTAAGCAAGTGAATGAATAGTTTATTTCTTGGTTTCTTCCATTTTAGCCATGGGAGTTTTAATGTTCTCGTTTGTCGATTTGTGGAGCCAATTGTATAAGTCCAAAGCACTCTTTTTACTTCGTATTTTCACTTTATTTCTATACATCCTTCTTTTAACTCTAGAGTGCTCATCTCATACACAACCAATAGATCTAAAACACGTATTCATACTCACCAATAAAAGACGTATCTCGACTGTGATTTCGTTTGTTGAAAAGGATCCAAACCTATTTCTAATGGATGAAAATGTGGGCTTATATGGTGCATACGTTTGAAAGAATTATATAACACATAGGGCTGCAAACGAACTGAACGTTCAGCGAACAGTTCGTGAACCGTTCGACGGGAAGTTCGTTTATGTTCGTTCGTTTAGTAAATGAACGAACATGAACAAGAAAATTCCGTTCGTTTAGTTAAACGAACGAACATGAACACAAGGCACGTTCGTTCATTTATTTCGTGAACGTTCGATAATGTGTTCGTTTATGTTCGTTTATATTCGTTAATGTTCGTTTGTGAACGTTCGATAATGTGTTCGTTTATGTTCGTTAAGGTGTTCGTTTATATTCTTAATTAATGTGTCTGTTATTTTTATAACTATTATATCAAGTATTTTTTTGGTATTTATGTTAACTACTTATTATTTTTATTGATTTTGTTTAATGTTTGTAATAAAAAATATAAATTTTATTCTAAAATAAATATATAATAATTTGTATTTGTTTGTGTTATGAGTTTTTTTGTGTTCGTCATGTTCATGAACAGTTGTTTGTGTTCGTTTGCTTTTGTTTGTGTTCATTTGTGTTTGGTAAGTGTTCGTGAACAGTTCATGAACATATTCATTTTCTTAATAAATGAACACGAACAAGAAATCTCGTTCGGTAAGTGTTTGTGAACAGTTCATGAACAAGTTTATTTCTTAACGAATGAACACGAACAAAACCTTGTTCGTGTTCATTCGGTTCGTTTGCAACCCTAATAACACACATTTAGTAACGTAGGTACCACTACTTTAGTTTTCAGTTTAGGCCTTTAAATTTCTAATGTTTTCACTTGGCCTCCTATACTATATAGAATATATGTTTTTGTCCTAAAAACCTTGTACTTATTTGATTTTATTTAATAGTTTCTTTTAATAATTTAAAAAGTAATAATAATTTTTGGTTGTGTTATTTTTTTTTTCTTGGCATCCCGTATATATTTTGTTGACAACATAGTGGTTTTCAAAATATAGTACTTTTTTAGGATATCATGTGTTATAGTGACTAACAGTATCATGATAATACCATGGAGAATAGGATTGATACCGACAAAATAAAATCGATACCGTTATATAACTATTATCCATCTATGTCTCTATTTTCAGAATCAAATGTTCGCACCTTCATACATTGTCTTTTATAATATTATATACTTAAGTATATTAATATTATCACCACAACACATAGCAAAATTAATAAATTACTTCATCATGTGGGTTTAATATCTAGTAAAGTTTTAAATCCTAAATCACAAATTAAATGATTTGAATAATGATTTAATATGGGAAAAAGAAGATGGTGTAAATAGAGTTTCCAGAAAGTCAAAATTAAAAAATTTAAAACTCAAGGTGATAGGGGATCTAATTAATTTCTAATAGACTATATAGTATATACAGGATGTTAATTTTTAAACAAATAGCCCTCATTTAAGTTTTCAAAGTTCAAACTTGCGTCCGGCTTATTGTTTGTCTCCTACTATTGACTTTCAATTCCTACTCAAAATATTTAAGTTTGTGTTGTTAGGACCAAATTACAAGTTTACAACCTTCATCCCCGAATTAGTGTGTTGGTAAGTAATACCGAACTCGTTGGTGTTTGAGTTAGAATATTTGGAGTGAAGAAGGATCCATGATCAGGAACCACCCTCCTGAACACATGAACCGTCTTAAAGTAACGAAAAATAATTAAAAAATTATTTGTAAGATTAGAAGAATAGCTGACTGTATCAGACAATATAGTTTACTAAGTTTTTTTGACTTAGAATTTTTTGTGCTTCTTATTAAGAGCTTGTGTTTGTAAAGTAATAGTTTAGATTAGAAATAATCATAGTTGTGTTGATCTTATTGTTTTATTAATAAATTTGATGAAATACTTAGTTTTGTAATTGGGTTTTCTAACTACACCTTGGTTTAATTTTTATTTTCATCTTAGTCAACTACTTTAGTTATATTCACTAACTTTTTTTCCTTTAAATCCAATTAAATTTAAAGCATAGTTAATATGGTTAACATTCAATTACGTTGGTCAATTTCTTTGCTTATTACTTTGTTTTTAATATAGGAAAAGATCCAGGAGGTTTTATGATTATAACTATTTGTTTTTTAATTAAATAAAGATGCAGCATATGCGAAAGTCATATTCTATTATTGTTTTAGAAAAGAAAGAAAATAAATGTATGTAAATTATAAATTATTTAATTTAAAATAACTCACTTATAAACGTATACAACCTACCTATATTTAATTTTATATAAATGTGTTCGTGACAATCAATTTCGTTACTCTCAAAATGAAGTGTATATATATATACTAGTGGTTGCCCGCGCGCGTTGCTACGCCTATGTCATTTTAAGTGAATGAAGAGCATGTTGTCGTAATGAACGTAGGTCAAGTCTTTAAAATGACGATGTTTTACTTTTAGAGTTGAAAATTATGATGGAGAAGTACGTAGGTTAAATATTGCATAAATCTATTCACACACCTTAAAAAGGGAAAAAGTAAATGATATCATCCGAAGTAGAGAAATGCAGGAACCATATAAATACTTGTACATTTTGCTTTAACTGTGATATATAAGGTGGTTATATAACCGCTTACTCCACTTTCTTTCAAATTCCCATTATATCAATCAAGCACTATGTACAAGCACATTACACCGTTTTTCTACTATTTTGTTTTGTATTGAATGTGCTCATATATGTAGGGGCCCTTATAGTCCTAACTCATTATATATATTAAAGAGATAAACTCTTAGCTACAGTACTACAGTTCCACCTCCCCGACGGACCGCTCCTCCACCGACGGCGCTCCTCCACCGCCGGGCCTCCTCCACCGCCGGCCCTCCTCCACCGCCGGCCCTTCTCCACCGTCGTCATCCGCCGCCTCCACCGCCGCCGCCTCCACCGTATCAACATCTTATATCTTCATCATTGCCAGATCCATCATCGTCTCTCGCTCTGCTCTCTCTCTCGCCCAACGGGCGACCACCGCACCATCGCCCCCCCCACCGGCGACCTTCGCACCGGCGACCGTCGCCACAACGGGTAAGCGACCTTCCGATTGGTTTTAGGGTTCCGATTGGTGTCGATTTTGGGGGTTTTCTGTGTTTTTGTTGTTCATCAATTCACCAAACATATTCAAAGAACCCCATGGCTCCAAACTAAACACACACACGCACGTGGTGGTGGCTGTTGGTGTGGCGTCGATGGGAGTGATGAGGCCGAAGCTGGTGATGAAGTCGATTGCGCCGGTTGTTATGGCTGGAGTGTTGGGGATTTATGGGTTGATTATTGCTGTGATTATTAGCACTGGGATTAACCCTAAGCCAAAATCGTATTATCTTTTTGATGGGTATGCTCATCTTTCTTCTGGGCTTGCTTGTGGCCTTGCGGGGCTTTCTGCTGGTATGGCTATTGGGATTGTTGGTGATGCTGGTGTTAGGTAATTTTGTTTGATCTTACTTGCTTTGAACTCATTTTGTATAAATGACTTGTAGATGTTTGATTATCCATACATGGCATAGGAGTCAAATTTTGTTAAGCTGGTTGTTGATGTTTGATGTGTTTGAACCTTTGGTGTAGTTTAGAACTATTGTAATTTATCAAACCTAGATAGAAAATTATTCATTTGCAGGTTTAGCGAACTTGAAAATATGAACTCATCCTACGCATTATATTTTCTGTTATAGTAATGACTGACTTATATTCCTACAATTGTTTGACTTTATGCCTTTTAAAGTCCTTCCATTTGTTAGTTGGTTCTGTGTAGATGGTGCCGGTGGTGGGTTTTCTGGTTGTGGTGTTCATCATGGTGGGATTTGTTGGTGGTTGCGGCGTATCAACATCTTATATCTTCATCATTGCCAGATCCATCATCGTCTCTCGCTCTGCTCTCTCTCTCGCCCAACGGGCGACCACCGCACCATCGCCCCCCCCACCGGCGACCTTCGCACCGGCGACCGTCGCCACAACGGGTAAGCGACCTTCCGATTGGTTTTGGGGTTCCGATTGGTGTCGATTTTGGGGGTTTTCTGTGTTTTTGTTGTTCATCAATTCACCAAACATATTCAAAGAACCCCATGGCTCCAAACTAAACACACACACGCACGTGGTGGTGGCTGTTGGTGTGGCGTCGATGGGAGTGATGAGGCCGAAGCTGGTGATGAAGTCGATTGCGCCGGTTGTTATGGCTGGAGTGTTGGGGATTTATGGGTTGATTATTGCTGTGATTATTAGCACTGGGATTAACCCTAAGCCAAATCGTATTATCTTTTTGATGGGTATGCTCATCTTTCTTCTGGGCTTGCTTGTGGCCTTGCGGGGCTTTCTGCTGGTATGGCTATTGGGATTGTTGGTGATGCTGGTGTTAGGTAATTTTGTTTGATCTTACTTGCTTTGAACTCATTTTGTATAAATGACTTGTAGATGTTTGATTATCCATACATGGCATAGGAGTCAAATTTTGTTAAGCTGGTTGTTGATGTTTGATGTGTTTGAACCTTTGGTGTAGTTTAGAACTATTGTAATTTATCAAACCTAGATAGAAAATTATTCATTTGCAGGTTTAGAGAACTTGAAAATATGAACTCATCCTACGCATTATATTTTCTGTTATAGTAATGACTGACTTATATTCCTACAATTGTTTGACTTTATGCCTTTTTAAAGTCCTTCCATTTGTTAGTTGGTTCTGTGTAGATGGTGCCGGTGGTGGGTTTTCTGGTTGTGGTGTTCATCATGGTGGGATTTGTTGGTGGTTGCGGTGGTGCGTTTTCTGGTTGTGCTGCCATTTCGCATCCTTATTGTTGCCGTTGGCTGTCTTTGTCCTTTCTAGATGATCTCCTGTTTTGGATATCTGATGTGTTGGCGTCGATGATGCTAAGCGAATGCTTATCTGAGACTGTTGTTTGTTGTTGTCGATGATGATGGACATGTCTTCATCCGAGACCATTGCCTATCGTTTATCTGTGATTTTTTATGAGAACCGGTGCCGGTTGCCTTGGCTTGGCATCCATTTTCGTTATGCAGCCGCAACCGAGTATCAGTTCAACTATTGCTATACGTGTGTTAGAAAGTAATCTTGGTTGGTTATCTTATTATGTGTGAGGTAGTTGTTCATTGATGTCGATGATGATGAACGAGTCTTCGTCTGAGACCATTTTTTCCGATTCAGTTCTGAATTTATATGAAAACCGGTAATAGTTTCCCTGCCTTGGCATCCACGGTCGGCGTGCAACCACAACCTGGTCTCGGTTTAACGATTACCTTAGCGCCGGAAAAAACTGTTACATTATGACTGTGATGATCAATACATAAATCTAAGCCTCAGTAAGAGAAAAGGGGTTTGTTATGTTTCAATTGGGTCTTCTAGGTTTTAGTGGAGGTGTCGGTGGCTGTCGGCGATGATGATGAATCTGTTGTTGTCTGAGTGAATCGAACGAAGGTTGAAACTTACCGTATCTTGGCGGGGTAATTTCCGGAGGTTTCGCGGTGGAAATTGGTGTTTCTACCGTTGAAGCAGCCATGATGTTTGCAGCCATGGCGGTTTGTTCATCTTTGTTCTGATTATCATTATTAACAGATCTGAGCCTTATTTTGTTCTTTTCATTGTTTTCCAGTTTGTTTTTTCCGATTATGATTACAATATATGTTGAAATCGATACTCTACAGACGCGATTCATATTCTGTTTCTTTTGTTTGGGAAGGAGGCTCCGGCGAGAGAGATTGTTGTTGATCTCTTGCCATGTTTTTTCAGGTTATGTTGATTTTCTTATGTGGGTTACTTCACGATGAGTACCTATTCATCTGAGATGGATCTTTGGGTTTGTTTTATGATTTGGATGAGGTCAAACCTTAATTTGTCCCTAATTGCTACTTATTTGTTTACGATTGCTATTGTCGATTATTGCTTATAAGTGGTCGATGATGTTGAACTATTGTTCATCTGAGGCCTGCATTCGGGTGCATGATGTTGAGCGCACGCTCATCTGAGACGTGCTAAAAGGTAGTTGTAAATGTGTACTCCTGTTAATTGCAATCAACAATCAACCACCAGTAGCATATCGGAGTGTTTGATTGACATGCTTCCCGGTTGGCATTGAAGATTTTCTTGATTCTCCGGCGAACTTCTCGAAGGTATGTCACCGTTTATCTATTTTAAGTTTAATCAACAGTTTCATACACCCTTTTGATTCAATTGAAGAAATTGCAGGTGGGTGACAACGATCCGGGCCGAGTAAAAGGCTTTCCTCAGGTTCCGAGTAAAAGGTTTTACTCCGATTTACAGGTTTGTACTCTCTGTTTTAGTTCCCGGTTTGTGTATTTGGGTACATTGGTTGTGGGTCAAAATGGATGACATTGGTTATGGATTGAAATCATTGATATTTGGTATAGGTCAGCTTGGGTGATATTAGTTATGGCCCAGAATGGGTGATATTGGTTATGTCCCAAAATGGGTGATATTGGTTATGGCTTAAAATGATTAAAATTTGGTATGGGTCAACATGGGTGGTATTCGTTATGGGTGAAAACAGGTAACAGGCGCATAAGTTATGGGTCATAACGGGTGGGATTAATTATGGTCAAAACGATTGATATTTGGTTTAGGTCAAAAGTGGTGGTATTGGTTATGGGTCAAAAATATGGAATTGATATACTCAAAATGAGTGATATAGGTTATGGGTCAACTTTGTGGTATTGGTTGTGGGTTAAAATAAGTAATATTGGTTAGGGGTCGAAATTATTAATATTTGGTACGGGTAAGCTTGGGTGATATCAGTGATATTGGTTATGGCTCTAAACCATTGAAATTTTGTATGGGTCAACATGGGTGGCATTGGTTATGGCGTATGGGTGAAAACGGATGGTATTGGTTATAGGTCAAAACGGGTGGTATTGGTTATGGGTCAGTATGAATGGGGTTTGGTATGGGTCAAAACGGGTGATATTTGGTATGGGTCAAATGGATGGTTTTGGTAATGGGTCAAAATGAATGGCGCAGGGTAATTCAGGTTGTGGTCTTGGAGACAACATGAGCAGATATACAACACACAACCATTCACAGTCATGCATCTTCAGCCGGGTTAGTTTGTTATTGTGTAGTTTTTATGTTTAGTTCTGTTTGGTGCAGTGGTTTAGCCAAGTTGTAGCAGCTTTCTTTCACTATTAATCTCATTACGTTGGATTAATATACAAACAACAAATCCCGCGGCATCGCGCGGGTATGTTTGCTAGTTATATTTGCAGATCAAGAATCAGAAGAAAGTTGATTTCACAATCTTAAGTGGGAAGTTGACATGCCGGAAAAAAGTTTTGAAGTGAAGAAACAAAAAAAATTTGAAGTGTCTACATTTCCTATACTAATAATAAATCACGAAATATGGAAGAAGTTTGAGCCATATACACGTTTGTAAGTTATGATTGTTAGATACAGAAAGAGTAAGTCAATTGGGTTGCAAAAGCCACGAGTCTCTTGACTTGTAAATCAACAAGATTGGACAACATAATAAGGATCAACCACTCAATAAACACATTATTGGAGTACCGTAAGTAGCTTGTGCAGTATAGATTCGACATCATCACCAACATAACCAGCCTGCATAATATAAAAATAAACAACCTTCAGTCACAAGAACACACTGAAATAACTACAAATTCCCATTTTCAGATGATTTGCAGACCTGAGTCAACGTTGTTGCATCAACAATAACAAAGGGAACATTGACAAATCGAGCTAGGGTCTTTGCAAGTAAAGTCTTCCCTGTCTCACGAAAAATCTTTATCTGTGAAATAACCTTAGACAATTGACAGATGCATAAATAATAAGCAATATGATTCAAATGAAAGCACAAACAATCTTGAAAATGAACCAAGACATCACCATGATGATCATACCTGAGCCAGTTGGGCCCATTAGAAGCACATTGCTTTTTTCTAAATCTACATTATCGTCATCATCTTCAGTTTTGGATCTTTCCGGATCTGCTCCTGACCTAGCTCGTATTAAAGTTCAGTTCAGCATGTGATACTGAGGATAGAAAGAACTATGGTCTAACTTCTTACAAAACACTGCAAGTGGCAAACTAAAAGGAGTAGCATATAACAACTAACCCTTTCTTTAACGAGGCATGATACATCCTCTTGTAATGGTTATAAATAGCCACCGGTAAGGGGTGATTTACACGTACCGGTTATTGTTTTTACCCATTTTTTCTTTTCATTTGTGGTTGCTTTGTTGTCCTTCAACTCAAACTTCAATCATGCACATTACAACCAATGTGGCAGCATTAATGACTTTGGTACAGACCACAAACCAAACAGCATCATCAAAGAAAATTGCAACCAACTCAAACTTGAATCATGCACATTACAACCAATTTCAATACGTAATTAACATAACATTAACACATATTTCAGATCATGTTTCTTTTTCCTCCCAAAAAGGGCAACTAATGACTTTATTTTTTCACTTTCAAAACCGGAGACGGAGTATATTAATAGATTCTAATTGATATATGTATCGTTCTTCCCTAAAGACATGTAGAAATTTGATTCGTTAACTTATGAACGGGTCAAGTGGGTAAATCCAAACATATATTAATAAATTAAAGGTAGTGTGGGTTGCACAAAGTTAAAGCTTTAAGAGTGCATGCTAATGTTCTGAATTGACTACTAAATTCAACATCCACTTGGGTATTGAACAAAGAGTTTATGTAAAAATCTATCACCAGAATATGGTTTTTTGCAGAACAAAGTCTTTCAGCTACATGTGTACTAACCTACAAAAGTATGAGTTGAGAAGAACATGAAAATAGTGGTACATTGTGTAAGTAATTAGGCGAACTTAGAGCAGGGGATGAAGGTGATCAAAGTATTCAAAGGTAATTATAACAAGGAACATAGTAGATGATTTTGAGTTTTATGATGAATGTCAAAAGATAATCCAACAGGAGTCAAAGCAACAACTTCACAAACAAGCAGAAAACATTATAGAAACATATCCAAACCAAAGTTTAGAATATACATAATTTGACATCAAAAGTGCTTTACCATTTCATTTTTATTGTTAGCTGATATGAACAACAAAGAACCTAACAAAAGCAAAACAGGACAAAGCATAGAATACCAGAAACATGGGAGCAGATCCATTTTGATAATGAAAGTGCAACTACAAAAGTCTTGGTAACACATAAATACCTCTATTGTACATACATGCAAGTATGAAAGATCAACAACATACTCTTATGCATAATACTACACATATGATTAACTATATGTTGACAAAGAATACTTGCAAATGCTATACTGATCAGAAGCTTACAGCAAAAAATAATTCAAGTTTGTGGTATTTTAGAACACAGGTGATGTCCAGATGCAGTGTGTGGGTGTATGAACAAACCGATCAGATCATGTTTCTGTTTCCTCCAAAAAATTAGTAAGTAATGACTTTATTGTATCACTTTGTAAACCTAAAACAGAATATACTACTATATTCTAATTGATTTATTTGTTGTTGTGCACTAACTTATCAACGGGTCAAGTGGGTAAATCGAAACATATATTAAATAAATTAGGGGTAAAATGGGTTTCACAAAGTGGCTTGAACATTTGAACCACGATCAAATATGAAATTACCACCCTATAAATCACTATAGCTAATCTTCTTTCTTTGAAATAATAACTCTCAGCAAACAAACACAAAATCATATTGTGTGGTAAGAGTGCATTCATTAAAATCATGATCAAATACAACTTAACCAAAAACGAACATAACTAATTGTTTGGATATAACAACTATCTTGTTAGTTCTGCAATATTAGATATAGAGATTCATTGACTTATGTAAGTAATTAAGACTAAGTTATTTTGGTTATGGCTCAGGTTAAAACGGGTCAAATAAACATACCCAGTTCGTCATTTCCTTAACAACGCAAATAAACGACCGTATGTAATGCATTGTAGAGTAGGATTTGATACATAAATAGAGATTCCAATTCGTAATAACAACCATCTCTGTACATTAAAAGGCTTAATATAACAATTATGGGGACATAGGGTTATTTTGATATCTAGAGCTTGTAACAACTGATATGGGAGTTGGCTAAGGGTCATGTTACTTTTGGGTGAGAGCCTTTGCATTTTTATGCTAAACATATATGTATTTTGTATAATTACTTATAAGTCAGGCATACCACAAACCATGACAGGGTGAGAGTAAGTGTAATCTTTTCTACAACTCATATAACTTGATAATTTTTTTCAAGTGGTTAAAAATTAATAAAACTTAAAGCTTTAAAATTGTATGTTAAAGCTGTGAATTGACTACTAAATTCAACAACCACTTGGGTATTGAACAAAGAGTTTATGTAAAAATCTATCGCCAAAATATGGTTTCTTGCAGAACAAAGTGTTTCAGGTGCATGTGTAGTAACCTACACAAGTAGGGGTTGAGAAGAACATGAAAATAGTGGTACATTCTGTAACTAATTAGGTGAACTTAGAGCAGGGGATGAAGGTGATCAAAATAATTGTAGCAAGCAACACATAGTAGATGATTTGGAGTTTTACGAAGAACATCAAAAGAGAATCCAAGAGGAGTGAAAGGAACAATTTCACAAAAATCGAAGACTTACTTGAACTGCTCCCCAAATTGAATGACAAAGATTGGAAGAAACAACAGCAGGAAGAATAGGTTCTCCTCTACCTGTAAATTATTGAAAAGTGATTCAAAGCTCCATGCACGTGGGAATTTACATGCATGCACGTGGAATTGTTTCTGAATTCAAATAAAGCCTATCGGCTAGTTTGTTTATGAGAGTCCGAGTCAGTAGGGTTGTTGGTGGAGTCCTAGCTTTACGTACTAGCCGTTGTTTTCATTTTCTATTTAAGAGCACATTTGCTTCTCTTGTAATGCATGCAATCTTGAGAATAAGATCAAGTTCTTTCAATTCTTTCTAGTATTCTTATTCATTCTAATCAAAAATACCAACAAGTTTGGTATCAGAGCACAGTCTCTGATCTTCTTCAATGGCTGAAACAACTTCCACAAACCCTACTGCCCCCCTCATTCCTGTGTTCAAAGGTGAAGGCTATGAACACTGGAGCCTTCGTATGAAGACCATCCTGCGTTCACGAGAGTTGTGGGATGTGGTGTATCTAGGTGTGACAGCCGTTGGTGATGTTTCCGGGGACCTCAGAGATGCTAAGAAGAAGGATGCTCTGGCTATGGCACTTATTCAACAAGGGGTGCACGATGAACTCTTCTCTCGTATTGCTGCTGCTGAGTCTGCAAAAATCACTTGGGATACTCTTCGAATAGAGTATCAAGGAGACTCCCAAGTGCAGGCTGTTAAACTACAAAGTCTTAGACGAGACTTTGAAAATCTGATAATGAAAGAAGATGAGAAAGTAGGAAATTACTTCTCTCGGGTGATGGCCAATGTTAGCCAACAAAGAGCATACGGTGAAGAAGTTCTGGATCAAAAGGTAGTAGAGAAAGTTCTCAGAAGCTTGTCATCTCGGTTTGATTATGTGATACCATCTATTGAAGTTGCATTAGATCTTGCAACTGTGACTCCCGTTAAACTCATGGGACTTCTACAGTCTCAAGAAGAACGGATAATGGGTCGCATTTCAATAGATCACAAATCAACTGAGAAACAGGAGGATCAGGCCCTTCAGGTTGTGCAAGAAGCTTCCAGACCAGTCCGAGGAAGAGGTCGTGGAAGATCAGCTGCTAGAGGTGGAAGAGGTCGTGGAAGAATTTCCTTTGATCGAAGTAAGGTCCCACAGTGCCATATATGCAAAAAATATGGACACATCAAAAAAGATTGTTGGTACAATGAAGATGCCCAAGTGAATGTTGCTGAGAATGAAGAGCATGTGGAAGAACAAGAACAGGAAGACCAACACTTACTCTTAGCAGAAATTCCTCTTGATGATGAGTTTATGTTGATGACACTCACCAATCAACCAGGTACATCTACACATCTTTGGTTTGTTGATTCTGGGTGTTCACATCACATGACAGGTGCTCGAGATCATTTCATTTCACTGGATGAATCATTCAAACTGGATGTTCATTTGGGTGACAAAAAGAAGCTTGCTGTTGAAGGTCGTGGTACTGTGAAGATCAACACAGGAGGAGAAACATTCAAGCTTCTGGAAGATGTGTACTATGCACCCAGACTTGAATACAATCTCCTCAGTGTTGGGCAGTTGATGAAGAAAGGTTATGCTGTCCATTTCGATAATGGCAAATGCACTATTAAAGAAAGAGGGGGCTCAGGAAGAGAAGTCATGCAAATATCAGTGGCAGGAAATAACATGTTTGTACTTGATGCAACATGCATGACAGTTGTTCACAATGATGTTCCATTAAACAAAAGGGATGCTGCAGCCCAAGTATGGCACCACAGGTATGGACACCTTTACTATGATGGCTTGAAGCAGTTGACAGAGAAGGGAATGGTGCTGGGGATGCCCAAGATAACTTCATCTTTAACTTGTGAAGCATGTCTAGTAGGGAAACAAACTAGACTACCTTTTCAAGCTACATCCTGGCGAGCAAAAGAGAAACTGGGACTAATTCACACAGATTTATGTGGGCCAATGGAGGTACCAAGCTTGGGTAAAAGTCTGTACTATCTTTTGTTCATTGATGATTTTACTAGAATGTGTTGGGTATACTTTATTGCAAATAAGTCTGATGCTTTTTTAAAGTTTAAAATCTTTAAAGCAATGGTGGAAAAGGAGGCCAACCTTAGTATCAAAGTGTTGAGGTCTGATAGGGGAGGTGAATTCTGCTCACAAAAGTTCAATACATATTGTGAGCAACATGGCATTCAAAGAGAATTAACCACACCCTACACACCTCAACTCAATGGTACTGCGGAAAGGAAAAATAGAACCATCATGGGACTCACTCGAACCATGCTCAAACATGCTGGCCTTCCCAAGTTCTTTTGGGCAGAAGCAGTTGCTACTGCTATTTATCTTATTAACAGATCTCCAACCAAAGCACTTGATGGACAGACACCATTCCAAGCATGGTCAGGACACAAACCATCAGTTAAACACCTACGAGTCTTTGGGTGTATAGCTTATGGTCTAGTCCCCTCTCAAATGCGGAAGAAGCTTGATAACAAGTCAGAAAGAAACATATTTATTGGCTACTCTTGCCAAGGTCATGGGTATCGGTTGTATAACCCTGACACTCAAAAGTTTAGCACCAAGAGAGATGTTGTTTTCTTAGAAGACTCCAAATGGAGTTGGAAAGTGCAGCCCGTAAAAACAAGTAGTGACAATGACTACTCATATAGTAGTCTCTTCCCCAATGAGCAGTCACCTAATACCTTTTATGACAATATTACCAACTCCACTTTATCTCCATCCACCTCTTGTACCTTACCTTCCACCTTATCAAGCCACCCTAGTCACCTAAACACATCACCTCACTCCTCTTCTCACTCCTCACCTAACCATCCTGATCACCCTACTACCCAAAACCACCAGCCTTTGACCGAAGCCGGCCCCTCTAAAAGAATGACCAAACCTCCTGTTTGGTTACAAGACTACCACAGTGGACAGGGTTTGTCCGATGGGGAAGATGAGCTCACTGCCTGTCAATTTGCTCTCAACATTAATGATCCTATCACATATGAGGAAGCAGCTCCTCATGCTCACTGGCAGGCAGCCATGCAACGAGAACTTGCAGCCATTGAGAAGAATCACACCTGGGAACTTGTGAGCCCACCGGAGGGAAAGAATGTAGTTGGAGTAAAATGGCTTTTCAAGACTAAGGTTGATGCAGATGGAAAGCTCATAAAACACAAGGCTCGCTTAGTAGCTAAAGGCTACTCTCAGCAAGAAGGCATTGATTTTCAAGAAACTTTTGCACCCGTGGCAAGATTTGAAACCATACGCCTAGTGTTGTCTGTTGCAGCTCAAATGGGTTGGGTTGTACACCAACTAGATGTAAAGTCTGCCTTTTTAAACGGCAACTTAACTGAAGACATTTATGTTCATCAACCTAAAGGGTTCGAAGTTCAAGGGCAGGAGGAGAAAGTCTACAAGCTTCATAAGGCCCTATATGGGCTTAAGCAGGCTCCAAGGGCATGGTATTCTAGAATTGACTCCTACTTCTGCTCACACAACTACTTACGAAGTGAAAGTGAACCAACTCTCTATGTGCATAGAACAGGTACGGGTGATGTTCTTTATGTTTGTCTGTATGTTGATGACATTATCTATACCAGTTCCAATGATGCTCTAGTTCATAGATTCAAGAAAGGAATGATGCATGAATTTGAGATGACAGATATGGGACACTTAAGTCTCTTTCTTGGTTTAGAAGTAAAACAGACTAAGAAGGGAATTTTTGTGTCTCAAAGCAAGTATGCTAAGTCTCTAATTGAAAAGTTTCACTTAAAAGGATGTAAGTATGAACAAGTGCCAATGACTCCATCTGAGAAGTACATGGTAGAAGATAGCGAAGATAAAGTCAATGCAACTTTATACAGGAGTATGGTTGGAGGCCTTATGTATTTAACCAATACACGGCCAGATATCTCATTTTCAGTGGGAGTGATTGCTAGGTTTATGCAAACACCCTCCAAGGCTCACTTATGGGCAGCAAAGAAGATACTAAAGTATGTTGCAGGCACTAGTGAGTATGGAATATGGTATACACAAGGATCAGATGTCAAACTCCGTGGATACTCGGATAGTGATTGGGCAGCATGTGTAGATGATCGGAAAAGTGTCTCTGCTAATGTGTTTATGATTGGAACTGGAGCTGTTACTTGGAGTTCAAAGAAGCAGAAGACGGTAGCATTGTCAAGCACAGAGGCTGAGTATGTGGCAGCCACCAATGCTGCTTGTCAAGCTATTTGGATAAGGAGAGTGCTAAATGATCTTGGTATGGAACAAAGTGGAGCAACTACAATTACTTGTGACAGCCGTTCAGCTATTTGTCTTGCAAAGAATCCTACTTTGCATAGTCGCTCAAAACACATTGAACTCAAGCATCATTTCATTCGGGAGACTGTTAATCAAGGTGATGTGACTTTGGAGTATTGTAGTACACATGAGCAAGTTGCTGATATTTTGACAAAGGCCCTGACTAAAGAGAAATTCATTTATTTTCGGCACAAACTTGGTGTGGGAGAGTTTGAATCAAGGGGAGATATTGAAAAGTGATTCAAAGCTCCATGCACGTGGGAATTTACATGCATGCACGTGGAATTGTTTCTGAATTCAAATAAAGCCTATCGGCTAGTTTGTTTATGAGAGTCCGAGTCAGTAGGGTTGTTGGTGGAGTCCTAGCTTTACGTACTAGCCGTTGTTTTCATTTTCTATTTAAGAGCACATTTGCTTCTCTTGTAATGCATGCAATCTTGAGAATAAGATCAAGTTCTTTCAATTCTTTCTAGTATTCTTATTCATTCTAATCAAAAATACCAACATAAATGACACAGCAGAAGCGACGTGGATGATAATGCTCTGCTTCCCTGGTTGCAAAAAAAAATCAGATATATAAGGGGAAAACATCACAGATTCATACACAAGCGAAATCAAATACTTACCGGAGCTTGGACATCCGACTGCACTCGCATCTAAGCGGTATTCGAATTGGAGAAGCCGACTATATGTAGATGCGAAAGCGCAGGGGGTTTGAATGGGGGTGCGGAAGCGCCATGGAAACGCCTGGTGAAAGGAGGCGGGAGGTCACAAGGAGGCCCGACCGAAAGGGCGGGGACGATCGGAGATGGAAAGACGCGTCTTAAGAAGGCAGGCGAACTCCATGGAGAAGAAGACTTGAACGGGCGCGTCTTACAGGAATGAGAAAATGACCAAACTACCCATCCAATATGTATTATATAGTATTAGATATATATATATATATATATATATATATATATATATGTATATATGTATTCAATATATATTTAACCACTGACAAAACAAGTTTTATTTTATGAATATCAACATATATAAAAATAAAATTTATGTATTCTCGTATTATTTGACTTATAAATGAATATCAACAATTTATGTTTGTTTGTTTGTTTTTATTCTCGTATTATTTGACTTATAAATGAAACATATTATACAAGTTAGATCAATTTACGCAGATTTTTTTCATACATGCACGTAGAAATTTGGTGATAAAAATATTTAACTTTTCATAAAATGTTTCTTATTTTAAACATATTCATAAATTTTTTTAAAATACAATATGAAAAAATTTTGTAATTTTAGTTTCCGTTATTAAATTATATTAAAAGTAATTACATTGAATGCACATGCGATATATTTAAAAAACTAACTAAAAAATAAAAGTAGTTGCATTTGATGAACATCTTTCACTCATAATTAATAATATTGAATCATAATAAATAATTATATGGTAGGTTGTTATAGACCATGTGTAAATAGTAACACCATTCATAGTTATTAAAGCATATAATTTATAAAGACTTTTAACTTTTTTAAACAACCAACGAATACTTTTAAGCTCAGTCATTCCGGTAAACCCAATAACGAAATGTCATCCACACGGACCAAGCCCACAAACACATGAAATTTATTTTAGAATATAGAACGTAAAGTGTAATTTACTAAAAAAAGAACCATCTACCACATTTTATATTAGGTTAGTGACCCGTGTAATACGCGGGTTTAATGAGATATAATATGTCAAATAAAAAGGATGTTCTTTATATGTTAAATTTTATATGTTAAATTTTATAAGTTGAATAAATGATAGAAATTTGAAGATAAAATTATATCAATTATATGATCTCTTCTATTTAAAAGTTAGAAAGTATGGTGATTAGTTAATAAAAAGGAAAAAAATGTTATTTAGTTATATGTAATAATAATACAAATAGTATTTCTAGAACTATTGATTGAAATAGTTCAAATTGGAAGAGATTATTAAAGTCGGCAAGTTTGACATGTTTCTCTTATTTTAGTTTTAAAGCATTGAAATTTTAAATTATTAACTAAATCTAGTAATATGAGATATTCCAATATTGAAATTTGAAATTGTTAAATAATATGGAAAAATTGACATGATTGAATTCTTATTAATATTGAAATAAAATTATTTCAAAATTAGATCCAGTAAGTTTAAACTTGAGATTGACTGTGGTTGTGATTGTGATATGTGTCAATATTTAAAGCGGATAATTTAAGGGGCCTACTAAAGAGACGCCCTCCAGGATATCTGGACGCCCTCTTTACGGCCCGTAAGGCCCTTCACGGGCCGTATGGTCTGTCGCAAGTCAAATCGGTCATTCAGAAACGTAATTCAAAAACGTAACGGCCCGTGAATACGATCACGGTCGTGTTTATTTACGGCCCGTGAATTTCTTCACGGCCCGTATGGAATTCGTCTTACGGGCCGTGAACTTACTTACGGGTCCTAGTTTCACTTTTAATAATTTGACGAGATATATTATTCCTCGTTTTTCGTGTAATTTTGTATTTATTACGTTATTTGATATGACGTAATATTCCTCGATAGTCGTGTAAATTTGTATTTATTACATTATTTGATATGACGTAATATTCCTCGATATTCGTGTTAATTATGTGACGAGATGCAATATTCCATTTCAACTACTATATAAACGTTAGTTTATAAATTCATTTCATAATTCAACGATATAAATTCATTTCATTTCAATTACTACATAAACGCAATATTCCATTTCAAGTACTATATAAACGTTAATATCTAACGTTACGATGTCTTTCTGGGATAGCAACTATTTATTTGGTTCGGAATCTAACTATTACCCTCAGGAGGGTTACGGTTATTACGAAGAGGCTGCTTCAAACTATCCAGGACAGTTCGCGTCCAATTACGGCGGGAATGACGGCGGCGATGACGGGGGTGATAACGGTGGCGATAGCAGCGGGGATAATGACGGTTCTGGTTCCGGTAAAAAGGGTTTATACGACACGAATCAGGTTATAAGATATATCATATTTAATTTTACTTTCATTTTACTATCATTTAGTAATAACTAACTAAAAATATTAAATTGATTAGGTTTTCTCATCTCGTGAAGAATTAGTTGATTGGGCAACTAAAGTGGGGCGAGATAATGGGTTCGTTATTGTCACCAAACATTCAAAAAGAAATTCGAATGGTTTGGTGGTTAAAATTTGGTTGAAATGCGATCGGGGTGGTGTATATAAGGGAGCATCCACTCTAAGAAAAAGTGGCATGAAAAAAACAAACTGTCAATTTGAATTGCAGGGTAAGTACCAGATGCAGAGAGATGGGTGGATTATAGTTGTTGTGGATGATACTCATAACCATGAACCTGCTGAACACCTGGAAGGACATGCATACGCAATGAGGCTCACCGAAAATGAGCTTTCTACTGTAAGGAATCTGACCGAGCAAAATATTGACCCTCGAAACATTCTAGGCACGTTGAGGGAACAAAATCCCAATAACGTGTCTGGGTTACGAACCGTATATAATGCTCGGGCAAAAATAAAAAAGTCCACCAGAATTGGTGAAACCCCAATGCAGGTTTTTTTTTCTATACTACAACAACATCAATATATTTACACCCCTCACATTGAGGAACCGACAAATACCGTCGACGGGGTTTTTTTTATACATCCCACTTCTCACACATTATGGCGTGCTTACCCACACGTGCTGATGATTGACACAACATACAAAACTAACTTGTATAAAATGCCTTTTGTTCAAATGGTTGGTGTGACATCCACCCTGAAATCTTTTTCTGTTGCTCACGCATTCATTGATTATGAGCGTGAAGCCAACTTCAGATGGGTGTTAGAGCAACTAAAAGCAACGCTGGAAGATAAGTGTATGGAGCCCCGTGTTATACTAACCGACCGAGACCTCGCTCTGATGAATGCGTCAGAAGAAGTTTTTCCGAGTGCTGTTCGATTACTTTGCAGATGGCATATTTCGGAAAATATTGCTAAACATTGTAAGGCGAGTTTTCAAATGAAGAGTGGGGTACTTTTCAGCATGTGTGGTCGGTACTTATTAACTCTGAAACGGAGGACATATACGCTTATAATTACGACCGGCTTTATCGCAGATTGGTGTCCAACCATTCAAGTAAGTTTTCTAGTGTTATTCTTAAAAATATATGTATATTTATATAAAAATAAGTGCATTTTTTTTAATAGGAGTGCTGATGTACCTAAAAAATAACTGGTTGGACCCCTACAAAGAGAGATTTGTGTCGGCGTGGATAAATAGAAGTTATAACTTCGGTCAGCACACAACGAACCGAGTTGAGAGCCAACATTCGTTGTTGAAAAGTTACCTGAAAGCAACCAATAGCACCCTGGATAGATTTATTCCTTTCATTAATAATATCTTAGCTACCCAGGAAATTGCTATAAAAGAAAGTTTTACCAAAAGCAAAATCATGCTTATGGTGCAGCATAATCATGAAGTGCTTAAATTGCTGCGAGGTAACGTTTCTATTGCGGCTTTGGATATGTTAGTCGGTGAGATTAACAGGATACATCATCTAATTATATCCAAAGAATCATGTGGCTGCCATCTTTTTACCAGCTTTGGTCTTCCGTGTGCTTGTAAATTAAACAATTACTTTCAAACAGGTGAATGTTCTTTTACGTTTTTTTATTTTTTCATGAAAACTTTTATTATATTTTATTTAATATATTATTTTATAGGTCAATGTATCCCGCTCGATGCCATTGATGTTTTTTGGAGGAAGCTAGATTTTTCACCCGCGTATATTGTACGGGAGGTTCAAGTAGATGTACATAAAGAGATGGAGATGGTGACAAAACATTTACTTGTCCAACCCGAAAGCGTGAAAAGATCTTTGATTAATATTTTCAAATCTTTCGTTACTCCTTCAAAAACGGATAAAAAACCTCCTAAAGTCCAAACAATACACGGGGTCGTCCAAAAAAAGATAAGCAAAAAGAAACAATATTAGACGCCCCCAGACATAGTTCATATGTTCAACCGAGAGAAAATTTTGAAGGTCCGCCAACATATTCAAGTTCGGTGGTGAAGTCAAAACAAGGGCCTTTGCAGCGCAGTCAATCCATGTCTTCAAAATCAAGAGCCAAAGATGGATTATCTCAACAGAGTTCCAAGTTTTCATATATCCCGGGCGACGAAGATAAAAACAATTTTTTCCGGTTTAACCGCTGGATTCCATCATTCTTTTTCCCGTATATTTCAGGTGCGGATGATGTTTTAGCGGACGGCAATTGTGGTTTTCGTGCTATAGCACTCGCACTGGGCACGTGCTATGTCTCCGACCTCCTCCAGCACGTCCCAGTCGATGGTGCGTGTCCCCTTCAGGGGACGTCCAATCAGCTTCCACAGCTTTTGCCGTGGCTGGGTCTCCCTCGGAAAACGAAGATCAGGGTGTGGGTCCAGAAAGTCACCCTGACCCTCGGGCTCAGTCTCCGGACGTGTACGTTTGCGGGGCGGCATAATCTGCAAAAAAAAAAAATAATAAATTCACCAGAAAAAAAAAGGGTTACGGCCCGTAAAGAACCATCACGGCCCGTAACCCACTTAAGTTTCAAAGGATTACGGGCCGTAAAGGACGGTCACGGCCCGTAACCCTCTGAAAATTCAAAAGCATACGGCCCGTGACCACCTTTCACGGCCCGTAACCCCCAAACGTTTCAATTTTCCAGATTTTTTAAATATAATTTTAATATATTTAAACGAAAAATACACAAAAATAAAATACGGATTTGAATACGTACCGTAGTAGGGAGTCGGATGTATGAAAATGATGAAAATACGGAGGTCGTGACGGGAGTAAATCGTATGTGTGTTTTGGGGGCGTAAATGAGCAAATGGGCCGTGAGGTCCTATATATTATCGGGCCTCACGGTCGTGACGGACCTCACGGCCCGTTACATAATCTCCACACGGCCCGTTACCTCTTTCACGGGCCGTGATGCTTTGTACTTTTTAAAACACGGCAGTTGACACTACACGGCCGTATGGTGACACACTCACGGCCCGTAAAGCCTCTCACGGGCCGTACAAAACTTTTTTCAAGTCTATAAATTCAGCCGCTTGACACAAACAATTCACACAAATTTACTCAATACCCAAAACATGAGTGCTACAAGTGATCAAAATCCGTGGACGGATGAAGAGGAGGTGACTTTAGTAAGATCTTGTATCGAAAATTCAGGTACTATCCCGCCAAATTCAATATTTTAGAACCGGGTTTCAACTCGTTTTCATCAAATTCTCGAACGTGAAGAATATCGCACCACTCGTGAACTTAGCAACAAGTGGTCTGACTTGAGAAGGAAGGTCACGACATTTCACCAGCTCTACAAAGACGTTTACAACAATCGAAATATGTTATGGAATGATACGGATATTATGACAAGAACTCAAGAAAGATATCGGGAGAAATTTGGAATTTCCTTCAACCATTTTGCGGCTTGGATTTTTTATAAAGATCAAGAAGATTAAAAATTATGTGTTTTATTTTTGTGTGATAATAACGGTTTATCGTTTTTGAATGTACTAATAAACGTTTATGTTTAATAAAATATTTTATTACTGTTCTACATTACACGTCTAGAATACAGTTCGTCTGCCATAAATCTTCGGAATCTAAAGCAAGCATCCTGTAAGCTAACCTCTTGCCACTCTAAAGATCTATTTTGAACCAACCTACGCAATAACATACAAATTACAACTCCCGAATCTCGACCAATATGACCGGCGTTAGGGGGCCAAACGGTTTCACCCGATACCACCAGTTCTTCGATTTCTTCTTGTCCGGAGTGCTGCCAATATTGTATACGTGACAGAAAATGTAAAAAGTACGATTCGAATTGTACGAAAATCGTTCGCGCATTACGATGAATGCACCATGAATCATCACACGTATTTGGTCGGCATTCGTATGGAGAATATATACGAACTTGTAGTGAGTCCATAGAAATCTTAAAAAGATACCAATTTTCTTCGTCATCAGTCATTGGTACGTAAACCTACAAAAACAATTTAATTCACGGTTATAAATTTATGATTTTTATTGTAAAACATGAAAACAGTATTACCGTATCAACTTCCCATAACGCGGGATATAGACAGTCACTCCCGTCTCCAAATTCGTTACCATTAACGGACCCCGAGTATATTAAGTTAAACCACTCAAATGGGAGAATCGTCCAACGATCACTACCCGGCAACTCTTCGGTTCTACGTATTTCTTCGTATCTCCATATTGTGAGTCTATTTGTCCACACCCGAACATGCTATAAAACAACAACTTTTTAATCGTTAGAATTTTAAAATAAAATAAAATATATAAAAAAACTTTAAATCATACCTCTGTACCTAAAGACACGTTTCCGAGTAATTCACGCCAAAATTGTAACGGAATATCGGAATGACCCATGTAATACACTCTACATGTTTGGGAGTCACCGTTACGTATAAAGTGAATAATATTCTGAGACCAGTTCCTCCCGTTCTGCCAATTATGGTTATCTATTGGATCGGGAATACTTTCCACAATATCTCGTGAGTTTGAAGATGACTCATTTTGACGTCTTCTCCTACCTCCACGAGAAGACATTTTTACTGTTTCGTTTCTCACTAACCATATAACAAGTCATATATATAACGGTTTATATAGAATCTTAAATCGAATCAAGGAATAATACGTCGCGTCACATAATTATAAAATTTAAAAGTGCACGCAAAACGAGGAAAGTAAATTCTCAGAAGGACAACTACGGCCCGTGAAGGATCTCACGGGCCGTTATTGAGGTAGTTAACGGGCCGTGTGTGCGGACGTTTACGGGCCGTTTGTTCCTTCACGGGCCGTGATAAAATGCAGTTGTGAGAATTAAATTTCGAAGCCCTCACGGCCCGTAAGGCCCTTCACGGGCCGTGAAGAAAGTCAAAGGGCGTTTATTTATCACCTGACAGGGCGTGCAATTATCATTGGCCTAATTTAATTAAACGACATGTAACACAATAAGTTACTTTTTTATCATAGTAGATTTTAATGGGACTATAATCTTTTACACATGTTATTAGAATGTTTCTAAAAAGAGTAAATTACAATTTGTATCTCTGAGTTTTGTTTATTTTAACCACTTACATTCCTGCGGTTTCAAAATTGTCATCCGCCCCTCACATTTCATGTTATCTTCATTTGAGTCTATATGTTTCATTTTTATCTCCATTTGAGTTCAAATGACTAACACTGTTAGTGTTTCTATTAAAATTATTATTAAAAATCAAAACTACCCTTAAAATTAAATAATAACATAAAAAACTTATGGGACCATCCATCAACATCATCTTCTTCAAATTACCACCACCACAACCACCCCATCACCACCATCACATCCACCCGGTCATCACCATGAGTCCATGGCAACCGCCCAACACCACCACCGCAGCCACTATCACAGTATCACCACCACCGTAGCCCTATCACTACCACCGCAGCCCCATCACCACCAACGTAGTCCCCATCACCACCACCGTAGCCCACCCAGCAACATCATCTCCATCATCTCATTCCCACCCAAACCCCCCTCAAACAGTTAAACCCAAATTATCATTGTAATCCATTTCAACTCCAATCCTCACAACAGGCGGACATGGAACAGGAAAACCCTCGTTCACCGCCTCAACTTAAACAGGTCTCAGATATCTGCGGCCTATTTGCCCTATTTTCGCTGCCGGACCCCCCGGAACTTGTTGCCGAACCTTCGCCGGAGTTGACCTGAGGTTTTCACCCTCTTGCGTGGGTTGTATAATCGCCTCTGGGTGGTTGATTTTTCCGATAACGATTTGACCGGAAAGATTCCACCGTACGCTGGGGTCGGGATTTGATGCTGCTGAATCTTGAATCGAATGATTTGCATGGTAATATGCCCGATGTGATTGTCAACTGCAAATCGCTTGTTCAGCTTCGTTAAAATGGCAACAAGATCACCGGAATTTTCCCATCGGCACTCTGCAAATTGGTGAATTTATCGGCGATTGAATTGGGGGAAATAGAGAAGAGAGAGAAGGGTGGGGTGGGATGGGGGCCACATGTTAGGTTGAGGTCAAGATATAGGCCTGGATGATGTCTTCGTGGAAGAAGAAGGTTTGGGTGGTGGCGTCGGTGAGTGGTGGGTGGTGGGCGGTAGTGTCGATGGGTGGTGAGTGGTGGTGTCCATGGGTGGTGGTGGATGTAGGTGTGTGTTCATGGTTGTCAAAAAAGAAGAAGATGATGTAGGTGGTCCTATAATTTTTTTATTATTTTTAATTTTTAAGGGTATTTTAGTCTTTTTATAAGAGAATTGACGGAATAACTAACGGTGTTAAAGTTTGGATACAAATGGATATAAAAATGAAACATTAGGGGGTCATTGGCAATTTTAGAACTGCAGAGATGCAAGTGATTAAAATGAACAAACGTCATGGATGCAAATGGTAATTTACTCTTCTAAAAAATAAATATATTAAGAAGTGTATGTAATGTATTAAAAAATATACTAAAAAAATAAAAAAGAATAAAAAAGATAAAATAAAAAACTAACATCTTAAAATGTAACATCTTAAAATTTTAAATGTTTTATGCTAAATGGTAATAAATAAAATAAAAAAATAAAAAAGAAAGAAGTATTCATCTCAAAGAATAAATTTAAATTCTATATTCTACATGAAAGTTTTTCTTAGTTAAACAACATTTTTAGCGTGTATAAAAAGGGCCTATTTCAGTTTTTCGAATAACATTCGTTTATATAAACATGTATTACAAATAAAAACCAAAGGCAAGAACAACATTGAATCACCAAACCATCTATATCAACATCCCTACAGTAAGATTCAAAAAAGAAAGGCCCCAGATACCGCGTTACACCTCCAAGAAGCACTCGCGATACGAAAGATATCAAAAAACGCAAACCCGTCATCAGATATCATAATCTATATCTGAAGCATTTTCAGAAACCGATTTCTTCACAAGGGTTCCTTGTTCATCATAAAGATCAAGATTCTCACATGGTTTTGGGAAAATGCTCCCTATCACCCTTCCTGAAACATATGCACATTGGAATATATGTTTTTTCTTGTATGTGATGCCAACTGACATGTCCCTAAATGTCACATTCTTCACAGGAATGTCTGAACTACCATGTATTCTGACCGGCACACGCACACCTTCACCATGAATGTTGATGTAGCTTATGTCCCTAATCTCTGGAAATGCTTTTGGGTCAAAACCAGCATCAGGGTGCTCGTTGTAGTCGGTTTTGATGATTATTCCTACCCTCACGTTTTCAAATGTGATGTTTTTGTATTTGATATCTCGGATGTAGGCCCCTCTACCTGCAGCTGTCTTGATTCTGACAGCGCGCCTTGAATTCCATACTAGAACGTTTTCAACTGTCACGTTTGATACCCCACCTGACATTTCACTGCCGATTGATATTCCAGCACTGTTGAAGTTCGCCAAACAGGGATTTATGTTAGAAATCAGGATGTGGGTTAATCATAGAGATATTTTTAAAAGAAACCAAGGGGGTGTTTGGTAATCTTAATAATTATCATCTTAAATTAACAGGTTTAAGATATTCAATCATGTAAACATTTGATTATTTAGGTTTTAAATGATCAGTTTCATACCAGCTGAAACAAATTTGTTTATCTAGAGTAAAATAGAACTTCTAATGTAACACTTCTTTTGCCCTAACATGAGCGACAATTAGTCCCCATTGAACATACCATCTTTACCTTCTTCCAAAGAGTAATTTTTGGTTATTAATCAAACTCTCCTCAAAACACGTTAAACATTAACATTAAATCACATGAAATTTGCAGAAGCACATCTAAATACAATTTCCTACATCCCCTTTTTATGACAGTTAGTTATCTGGTTCTGTATTCATATCACAATCACTTTCAAAACACATCATTTGGAGAATATTCTAGTGTGCATGTTTTATAAAAGCATCATGACGACTAAGAATGATGACAAGTTTAGACCATAAAAGATTAAAAATTGCATGGAAACCTCACCTCACCATAGAACGAACCACAAGATTTCGGATGATAATATTTTTTGAAGGTCGACCATATGCAATACCATATTGATCCCAGCCACTTTTTATTGCAATCGCATCATCACCCACACTTATGTAGCTGTCCTCTATTACCATATCTTCACATGAATCTATTTAAACCATAATAGACACCATATAATAAGTGCAAAATTCATGAAAAGGGAAACAAATCATAAGATGAGCTTTGATGCTAATGTGATGAGAATGTTATGAACACTATCACTCCTATATTTTAGAAAGGCTTTAAAAAATCAACTGGAGTAAAACGAAATACACACTCACCAGGATCTATACCATCTGTATTTGGGGCCTCAAAAAGGGGAGCCAAGATTGTCATATTTCTTATTGTTACATTCTTACAATCGTAAGGATGAAGTGTCCAGAAAGGTGAATTTCTCAAAGTAATGTTAGATATCAAAATGTCACTTGAATACATGATTTGCACAAGTGGGCCCCTTGTATTGTTAAGAAGCTTTTGACGATACCGTTTCCACCATCTTTGACCCTGCCCATCAATGGTACCATTATTTCCTGTTGTCAATTTGTCATGATTAAAAAGGATATAATCAGTTCAGGTATGTAACATTACACATGAGGGTTCTGATTACTAATAATGACTATATGCAAACGCCTAAAACTGATATATCAATAAAAAGACACATGAAAAAGAGTACATGATAAGTGTTGACCTGTGATCACAACGTCTCTGAGATTTTGACCATGAATTAAACTCCCAAATCGGGGTCCAGGATGCTCTCTACCATAACCATAAGAAGGCAAAGGAGGCATTAAAGGCCAATACTTTTCATCCTGTTAAACAAAATAAAGATATGTGAGCAACAAACATAATAAACAATTTTTGGCAACTTAACGCCTTTTCACCCAAGATAGTTTACTTAAGCTGCAAAATAAAACCGAAATCATAAAGATTTGAACCCAATGGTATCTGCAATGTTCATACATTTATCATTTTGCACAATCAACTAACATAAACTTAAAACGTAAAATACTAAACTAGCTTAAAAGCAACTAGTGGAACTAATCAGAAATCACAATGTCACATTTTACATTAATCCCTGGTAACAGTAATCACAAATCAAGAAACTTTTCTTGTTCCAAAGAAACTTAAGAAACAGTTAATAAATACAATTACTTCAAGAAGTTCTACACAAAAAAATCACTTTAACCATGATCTGAAGCATCAAGCTTCTTTAGTACATACCAACAACCAACACCAACAAAGGTTTATCAAAGCATAATGACTGAGATTTCAATAATCTCATAAACAATCATCATTCATCAGATCCATTCATAATCATCCAAAAAAACAAAAGTATAAACACAAAGCATCAACCGCAGGCAAACTCACTAAACACGATCACCTTCCCAACAAGTTAAACCATAAGAGTGCAATCTAAGCAAGCCCGTATAAACAAACCACATAAAATTCATCTATATCTGCGTGAGATCCTATTAGCTCAATGTTTAACCAATTAAGGTATAAATAACCATATGCATACTTTTTAACCATAAATGCTCCTTCAATAACAACCAGAAGCAATTAACAATTTAACACTCACATCTACACCGAGTATAACAGCATCTTCAGCAAGATACAACGTCATATGACTCGTCAAATTAAACGGCCCCGTCAACCATTTACCCGCAGGAACATTAAGCTGAGCCCCACCCTTCTTCCCCAATTTCGAGATCGCAAAAACGGCCCTCTCAAACGCCAATGTATTCACCGTAACACCATCGCCAACAGCTCCAAAATCCGTAACATTAAACGCCACCAGCCGGAGCCGCGGCACCGGCCGAACCGGAACGGTTCGCCGGAAAATCAAAAAGCCATCGGCGAAATCACGCTGCCAGACGAAAATGGATGTGAAAACGACGATCCAGAGGAGGGCGAAGAGGGTTTTGTAGGAGGAGATTAGGGTTGAGATGGGGCGGCGGAGGTTGAATCTCCAGATTGAAGGGGGTGGAGTTAGGGTTTCGACCATGGTAGTGTGGGTGAGCCTGTAGAAGTGGATCAGAGGGAGTAGGTGATGTGTGAAGGGTGATGGATTGTGGGTGTACATGAATGGGGCATTGAGGTTGATTAGGGTTTGGTGGTGAAGAAGAAGAAGGTGGGTGTGGTGTCAATTTAGGTCAAGTGCAGTAGTTGTTGTTGTTGTTGTTGTTGTTGAGGTTGATTTGGGATTGAGGGAGAATGGAGTGTGGTGTAAGGGAAGATCTGCATCAGATATCAATCAGTAACCATGACTCCACCACTTAGGTTAATCCATCAAAGCTATCATGATATTATTATTATTATTGAAAAGTTAACGCAAAACGATGTATTTCGTCTTTTTAATTTCGTTACAATTAGACGTAATTGTTTAGACCAAGATATTGTTTAGATCATGTGATTTTAGTGACCAGTGTTGAAGCAGCGGGTATACATACATGTTACGTTTTACATTCGTTTTACTTTTTATTGTTTAAAGAACTTAAAGTTGTATACTTGTATGTATAATGATGAAAGATTGAAAGGTGTATGAAAAATGGAGTAGAGAATATATGAAGTAACATGCTAAGGTTGAATGGATATGATGAGACCATTTTATGAAAACCAAAGCCTTAGTAATAAACATTAATCGAGGCTCTTTTTTCTTTTATTTATGTAAAAATCATACTAAACTAATGAGTGTTAAATGCATTTTTTTTTGCTTTTTAATAGTCATGATTGTATGATATTGAGACGCAAGTTAGACAAACTCAACTAGATTTATATTTAAAGCGAGACATGTTACATGTTCAATCAAATCAATACTTTTTATAGTATCTAGTGCATGAGGTAATACAAGTTCTATCATATTATTTTTAGAAGTACATTGTTGTAATAATACACTATTGCACATTTTCCTTCTCATTTTTATAATCTCCAACTTTATAAACCAACACCGGGCAATACGTTTAATCATATAATAAGACATGTATTCAACCATGCAGGTGTGAGATTAAAATATACGCTTAACATAATCTAAGGTTAATAAGCTTCATTTTTATCTTTGTGTATTTACATAGCCAAATCATTGAGTTATATTATGACGACAATGATTA
Organism: Flaveria linearis; assembly: GCA_024085815.1. Lineage (NCBI taxonomy): Eukaryota > Viridiplantae > Streptophyta > Magnoliopsida > Asterales > Asteraceae > Flaveria > Flaveria linearis. The sequence goes on from CM044001.1 coordinate 104,546,616, forward strand.
ATCAGACGTAAAATAGGAAAATTAGTAAAAAACAAAAAGATAAAAGAACGTCTTTATTTCTTTGCTATATATACACAATTACTTATATAGTAAAATATATAATCTTGGTTGGATGTTTAAAGTGAAAAATAAAGAATACACGTAGCTTATTTCACCTCTTATCAATGAACTCGAAACTCTCTTGGTGAGACAGTTAAAGAATTTTTTAAGATAAAACTTTGACATTATTATTACTACGTTACGATCTTTACAGGTGCTGACTGATTTGATGTTATCGATGAGTAAAAATTGTTATTAAAAAAAACTAAATCTTTGAATGCATTTAGAAATTATTAATTATATATTGGTTTAGCTTGAGTTTTACTTCATTTAAGCCTAGGTCAATTTAAGTTTTTAACAAACCAATCCCGGGTCGTTTATACCTTTGTAAAATCAAACAAATTCATAATACATACCGTTTTTAGAAGATGAAAGTCACCCTATTGGATGGTATGTTGTCACACTTGAAAAGTAGATGGGAACGAGAGCAATTCAAGTGTCACGTCCTCACATTATTTTAATCTACAACTATAATATTTTTTTGGCTTAAATACGTTCGTTAAGCGACTACACCATCCACTAACCAATCACTACGTTATTTTAATCTTCAACTTAATGTCTCCAAATTTTAAATTGTGTTAACACATATGTGTATTAAGTCTGTGGATCATGGATATATCATTATGGGCTTTCAGTTTGGTAAAAGCCCAACTCCAAAACTGGCCCAAAAGTAAGCACCAATGAGGGGTCCCACATATCCATACACGTGTCACCATTGGTCATCTTCATCTTCATCACCTTCTTCAATCTCTGCAATTCTAACTCTATTCATTCATTTATCATTTCCACTGCCATAGTACCATCCACCATTGTTGATCTTTAATGGCTTTCACCATTGCTTCCACCTCCCATTCATCCCTCCCAACAAGGTCCCACTCTCTCTCTTTCTCTATACATATGCATATGTATATATGTATGCATATGTATGTGAATTAAACACTTATTCAGACAATCTTTCTTTATGACAGGGGAGAATTCATCACAAGACTACCTTCTGCAGAAAGGAGTTGTACTCCGAGGTACATGTTCAGAAGCACCCATGGAGTACAGAAGCTCAAAGCAGCTAAAGAAGGTGTATCAAGTGTCTGTGAACCACTTCCTGCAGATAGACCAGTTTGGTTCCCAGGAACCTCACCTCCTGAATGGCTAGATGGAAGGTCAATTCTTTATGATTCTGTTCATCTTCATAATACATCAAGAATATTATTAACTGACTAGTTGATCATCATTTTCTTGATTAATATTAGCCTCCCTGGAGATTTTGGCTTTGACCCACTTGGATTAGGTACATAAACTTTAATGGGTTTGTGTCTTTTTGATGAATCTTTGAAGTAATTAAGGAAAGATTGCACCTTTTTATTTGATTAGGGTCTGATCCTGAATTACTTAAGTGGTTTGCACAAGCTGAGTTGATGCACAGCAGATGGGCAATGCTTGCAGTTGCTGGTATTTTGATACCAGAATGGCTGGAAAGTATGGGCTTTATCGATGATTTCTCGTGGTTCGAAGCGGGCTCTAGAGAGTACTTTGCGGATCCGACGACTTTATTCGTGGTGCAAATGGCGTTGATGGGTTGGGTGGAGGGTCGAAGATGGGCTGACATAATCAACCCTGGGTGCGTTGACATCGAGCCTAATCTTCCTAATAAGAAGAAACCAAAGCCCGATGTTGGATACCCAGGGGGATTGTGGTTTGACCCGTTCATGTGGGGAAGAGGGTCCCCAGAACCAGTGATGGTTCTGAGGACCAAAGAGATAAAGAATGGGCGGCTAGCCATGTTGGCTTTTGCGGGTTTTGTGTTCCAAGCCATTTACACAGGGAAAGGACCCCTTGAGAACCTATCGGCTCACCTCGCGGACCCTGGTCATGTCAACATTTTCTCGGTAACAACCTTCGGTTCTTTGGCTTACTTGACCATACGAGTGTGAGATCGATGTTTCTACTTTCTAATTAACTTTTGATATCTTTTGCAGGCCTTCAGCACCCAAATTCAATGATGGATAGATGCTTTGGTTACAACTTACATGTCTTTCTTTAAAATCATGGTTTTTATGAACTTGTACCGATTATGAACACATATGTTCATCTAATGTATCACACTGTAGCAACATTTTAAATCACAATCTTTGGGTTTGGTCCATGGATGTTGTATATTATTTGATAACATAATTAAAGTACTTCTTGTTTTAGTCTGAAACCGGAGATGTCTGTGAACGATTTTAGTCTTTTCACCCAAACTAAACTATAATGTGAAACAAATCGTGACAATTACGCACGGTTCTTACGCATTAAAAAATGATTGCAAAAGTGGATGTGGCCGAGTCGTGTTTAACACATTTATCTTCACACAAATTTTATGTCTTAAATAACACCTCCCTTACAAAACATCAAACTAGTGTGTTTTTTTGTGTAGATTTGGCAAGTGCTTCACACATAACATGTTCGGATGGTGTTTTATGTTTTTTAGTCAGAACTTCAGATTTCATTCCGCTCTAACTAGGGTGGAGAGTTTAAATAAGGTTTAGGATTTATCAGTATTGAATCCACGTGTCAAATTAAGTATATGAGGTTATCTTTCGATGTCTATATATATTGTGAGACGACCTATTCAATATCAATTGAGTATTTCAATATGAGATAATTTTGAGTTAAAAATAATGTATTCAAATATTTACGTAAAAGGATTTGAAAATATGGATTGGAGCGTATAGCGGTGTCCTCATCAGGATGTTAAGATTTGTTAAGTCTTGTGACATACATTGATGTACGTTTATAAATACGATTGAATGAATGTATGTATTTATTGAATGAATGTATGTATTTATTGTTTTAAAAAAACTCCGTTCATATCTGACTCATCCCATAATCAGATTCTCTAACAGACTAAGGCAACACAAAATAACCAAAATCTAAAACTTTCAGTTAACTCACAAACTCTATAAATCCTAATTTCAAATTTACCCATTATGTATATTCTGTCATGGGGCTAGAACCTTAGAGAGAAACTGTCATACCCGTGTTAACACCGATAAGATATTCTTTTATTCTTTTCCCATACCTCCTTTTAAACGGTAAATCTATCAGAAACTCTCAAAAAAGTTGGCCCGCATCCGCATTCTTTTTCAATACCTACCAGTGATTGAAAACTCTACCCACAGTCAAAGAGGGTTGGTGGCAACGGTCCTGTTGTTTGTGCAGGAGAGATAAACAGCTTGCTTGAAAGCAGAGTCAGATAAAGAAGATGGCACCAACAGCATCTCAGGTTGCCCTGAAATTGAACCTGAAACCACACCCAGAAGGTGGCTTCTTCTCGGAGACCTTTAGAGACACTTCCATCACTCTCTCCACTTCTCAACTCCCCCCTCAATGTAAGTAATATCTCTTCATCACCCATCTGAATCTTCAAAGATGCTATCTTTATCACCAATTGCTTCACCATCTCCCCAAGTTTCTTTACAAGATCAAGATTCACTGCTTTCACAAGCCTTTACTTGAATCAGTTTTGACCATTCACTGGATCTTGATGTGAATCAGTGTTGATACTTGTATGGTTGAGTCAATTGGTTGCTCTTTATGGTTCTTTAAGTCCACTGTGATTGGGAGATTCAAGATTAGAAGACTCTGATAGGGGATTTGAGTTTAAGATCATAGATAATGACCTCAATTCATTTTGAAATTGATATATACTTTTATTGAATATCGAATCTAATACATCAAGCTCCATTTTATCAAAAGTTCTAAATTTGACAGGTACTGTCAAATCTTGAAATTAAAAGTTGATAGCTAAGTAACCAAATTAAGGAAGAAAAATTAGGGAAAAATGTCAAAGCCAAAATCGGTGCTTCAGATAATGGGATTCGGGTTCAACAGTTGGGGGCCTTGGGGCAAACCTCCTATGGCGTTTGCCACATGATCTAGCCCGTTGAGACGTTCCAGCCATCACATATGTTTTGCTTCATCTTACTCAACATTTTGATTAATATCATTGTTGCATTATAAACCATGTTTTCTGTTATACATACATATTTTCTATTGGGCTTCTTTTTTTCCAGCTTTCTGATATTAGGTTATGAACAGATAAGGTTGATCGTCCAATAAGTACAGCTATATACTTCTTACTTCCATCGGGGAGTGTATCACATCTTCATCGAATTCCAAGTGCAGAAACATGGCACTTCTATTTGGGTGAACCTCTTACGGTAATTGATCTATAATCTGTATAATTAATTTTCATCGTTGTTATATCGTTCTTTTGTCATATTTGTGTTGATATTGGCCAACAGATACTGGAAATTGACGATAAAGATGGAAGTGCGAAGTTAACATGCATTGGACAAGATATTGAACAAAACCAACTTTTGCAGTATACAGTGCCACCAAATGTATGGTTTGGAGCATTTCCGACCAAAGACTATGAAATATCAACAGATAATGTGGTTGTGAAGAAGGCACCAAGGGATGCTGAAGAACATTTTTCCTTGGTGGGATGCACGGTTGCACCTGCCTTCCAGTTTGAGGACTTTGTGTTGGCTAAACGGTCTGAACTCGTTAAGCGTTTTCCTGCTCATGAATCACTCATTTCTTTGATCTCGTTTGATTAAGCTGCAGTGATTCAGTGTCTTTTTGACATGACTCCTTAAACTGCTTGGTTTCCATGTATTTGATCATGTTTATGTTTTTAAATAGATAATAATCATGCTCTTGTGTTATCATGGTAGTGTACAATATCTGAAATATGATGTGATTTTGAAATTAAAATATTATGAAAATGAAGAATTGTTTGCATATGTTCTACCTGTTTTTTCCAGATTTTGAAGGTTTATCTTGTGGGGATTGGGTTCATATGAAAACCCTAAGTAATTGTGAGAACCCTTTAACCCAACCACTGATTTTATATTAAAAATCTAGATGTCATATGAAGGGTTGAGATTTGATTAAGGGTATTTAGTTAAATTGTTGTTTTGGTACTTTTTTACTTTTTGCCAGGTTCTCTCTCTATCTAAACCCAACACACACACATACAATCTATATATCCCTTCTTCTTCTTCTTCTTCTTCTTCAAAGATCACTGAAATGCACAGATCCAACATAGAAGCACACGATCCACCAAATTGCGCAGCTCTTTCGTTCAAGCCGATATGTCTGGTGTGTCATTGTTCAAACCGTCGCACCACCAGCGAGCACACTCCGAGGTCACCGGTTACCAAAGGTTCTAGATCTGGCATCAGATCCCTTCAATATGCCTTCTGAAAGCTTTAAAGACATTGGATCTAAGGTAGATTTGTTCTACTTAAATGCACCATTTGAAATCTGAAAGGTATGTAATTTTTTATTTAATATTTGTGGTACTTAAAACTTAAGGGGTGCAAGTGCAATTGAATCCAAAAGGCATAAGCAAAAGCAAGTGGTGTGTAACCACATAACACGAAAGGGGGAAGATAATGGCATTGGCTCCATCATTCAGACCCCTTTCACTGCCACCATCACCACCGCTGCAACTCCACTCTTCATGGCGGTTCTCCTACGCTTGCTCCGCCGTAGCTCAGCCGGATTCCTCCTCCACTTCGTTATCATCTTCTCCGGTCACCTACCATCCTGCCGTTATTCTCCCTGTACGAAATGAGATTAGGGGAAATGAGATTAGAATTCATGTGTTTCTGAGTTCACTTGCATCTTTCAACATCCTCAAATTGGGGGAAATGAGATTAAAATTCATGTCATCTTAATGTGTAAACAGTTGTAATATTAGTTTGAGAAGTTATTGCCATGGGATTCTTGAAAATTTCAATTAGGATGAGATTTCTGAGACGAAAGTTGGTGTGCTAACAGGATTCAATCTAAGATCACCTACTTTCCTACTATAATTATTAGCTAGTAGTGATGATCTTCCATCAAGTTGATTACACTTCATTGTTATTAAGCCATGTTTGTGGTAAGATAATGTATGCCTCTGAGATGAAAAAGGATAATTGTTACAGTTATGAAAAGTTTCTTAGTGGCTCCTAGTTTTATTCACATCCTTTTGGTCTTCTGATTCTTTTACTTGAGTGCTTTGAGCCTCTGAATTTGATGTGATTAGCATAGCAGAGTAATTGGTTATATGATTATATTATTATTTTTATTTAAATAATTATAATAATAAGAGCATGATAATGATTAAAATGATTACTTGAGTTAATTTAAGCTTAATGTTTAATAGGGATTAGGGAATAATACAGGTGATTATCAGAAATTAGCTTTAACCTTACAAGGATACGGTGTTTCAACTGTGGTGGCCAAAGTTTCAAGAATCGACTGGCTGAGGAATGCTGCTGGTTTGGTCGACCTTAATTACTGGTGAGGCATCCTTCAACCTCACCCTGTTCTTGATTGGTAGTGTGGTTTTGCTTAGTTCTTGAGCAATATATTTACTTTTTTTATTTTTTATTTTTTCAGTTTATATTTATTTTACAGATTATTTTACATTGGTTAATATTAGTTTACATCAGTTTACATTACTGTAATATTGGTTTTAGGTTTTCCATAGAGTAATATGATGTTTCGTTACAACTTTACTAAATGTTGCATTAATATATCATTAAAACCTGATGTAACTAAGTACATGTGATATTTCTTTAATTTTTTACATTTGGTTTGCATTGGTAAGATGATGCAAAAGTTGCATCAAGATCTGGGTACTTTAATTTGTTTCATATATCTACTTTTTTTATTTTTGTTATTTTCAGTTTATATTGTTTTACAGATTGATTTACATTGGTTAATATTGGTTTTCATCACTTTATGTTGGTGTAATATTGGTTAATATTAGGCTTTTCATAGTGTGACCTGATGTTTCGTTACAACTTTGCTAATATTGCATTAGTATATCATTAAAACTTGATGTAACTATGTACATGTTATATTCCTTTAATATTTTACATTTGGTTTACATTGATGTAATGTCGTTTGGTTGTTATGTTATTGAAATCACGTTGGTGTGGTTACATCGTTTAATGATGTATATTTTACATTTAGTTTATATTAGTTTTCATTGGTTTACATATTATTTTTCATTATAGTTTACTACTGTTTACAGCAAGAGAAAAACAAGACTATAATAACCTATTAGGGATTGGTTATTGATGGCTTGAATGTTGGTGTTCAACTATTGATGTGGAAGCAGGTGGGTTTGGCCTGATGGTGATGTTATCCAGGTTTGATGTTGATTCGTTGATTAACTAGCTTTTGTTACATTAGTGTAACCATATTGTTACATTACTGTAACCACCATGTTACATCAGAGTAATTCGTGGTTACACTAATGAAAATTGGATAAAATATAACCGTCAAGAAGAGAAGCATTAAAATGATGTAAACATGATGATTGTAGGACTGTAAGGCCATACAACAACAAAGCAACTACTACTTACAGTGGTGTAAGAACTGAACTCTGAAAAAAATTTCAAGACTATAATAGAATTAAAGAGAAAAATACGGCGAGTTTAATGGTGCAATTATTTAAAAAAAAATAAAATACTATTAAAAAGTTATAAAGGTTTTTTAAGAAAGGGGTGAAAAGTTTTTAAAAAAAGATGAGAAATAAAGTGGTACATGTAGGTGACACATGTCACCTTCTTGTTGAACATGAATATTGGTGAGTTGGGGTAATGACAAAATTATCATTTTCTTTTAAAAAATATACTTGACACTTGGCAAGATCTCATAAAATCTAAAATGAATTAACCATTGGATTTGAGTTAATGGGTTCTTGCAAATACAATGGGTTCTTAAAGGAACTACACCCTATCTTGTGGTTCTGTCTTCGTCAAGATCATATGTGTATATTCAGGCACGGTGCTGTCTTTAGGCTTATCTTTGCTACCTACGCGCGAAATATTCAATTGGTAACATATATAATGCTTTAGCCATAATTGTCTTTGCTACTTGTATGTTACTGACATTCTCCTCGAGCTCTTTATCTTGTGAAAACCATGCCTGAGTAGTGTATGATTCAACCTGTTTCTTTGCAATGACCTGATTGATTAGCATAAAGATCAAGTAACATGGATACAATCTTCTTCACTTTTAAGTAACTTCTGCTACCATTTCTTGTTTTCTTAGACATTAAACTGTAAAACTTGCTAAATTCATATCAGAATGACCAGTTTCATGTAAAGAACTTTGGGTTACAGGGCCACCTTTTCAAGAAGTATGTCGTCTGCTTGTTGTTCAAACGGTTGACTCTCGGCGACGCTGATTAAAAAGGCTAATGTAGGAAGATTGGGTGCACTTTAAATAAGATGGGTCAGAAAGTGGGATGCCATTGATGGAGAAAAAGGGGAAGAAGAATGAGTTAAATGGGATTGAAGACAAAACAACAGATGATTATGAATACTGAATAGTGAAGTGTTGATTGACTAGTTTACATGCTTGATTGTGATTAGTTTACGTCATATGTTGTTTGCTATATGAACATAGAGGAAGGAACCGCCAAAGAAAGAATCGAGGGCGAGTTGGTGGAGATTGATGGAAATGAACCGTCAGGGTGAATGTGGTTAATAAGGGAAGATCGGACAATCAGCAGTAGCAACCGTCAGTAACCGCTTTTGGAAAAGTGTAACCATTGACTTAACACGGTCAGGATTTAATTTCACCAAGATCTAACGGCTTATATCATTTCTATCGGTGGTTACAATATCTGACGACAATATAATATATAATATTGGCCCGTTGAATTAGGATATTAAATATATGTTTTTATTGTGGATGAAGTTCATGAAATGTGAATCTGATAGTATTTATTGGTTTTAAGCCATATAATGGCTGCTTTCAAGAATATTAAATATGGCTTTGAGATAATAATTTCTTTAATTGTGGATAAGATGTGTTTTGACTTGTGATTTCGATTGTACTTAATTTTATAGACCACATGTTTTCCACTTTCGTGAACAAAGAACCAGTAGATGTGAAACTGGTATTTATTCAGGTTTTTTCATGTTGTCCATACTTCATAGTGCTACAATACATCACTTTCAAATAGCAAGATGAACTAGATGTAGATGTGGAACAGTTAGATGACATCTCTATAGGGGCTAATGTAATATGATTTTACAAAATCACATGTGTAAAATCATATAACTTGGATTTAGGGTCCTTGGATTAATTGGTCTTTGGGTCCATGTTAAATATGATTACAAACATTGTATATAATGATGTGACTTAAGGGGTAATGCATTAAAAGTTCACTTAGGGTGACTTTGGCCCATTTAATATGTATTAACTAAAAAAATCTAACGTTAGTTAGTGAAATGACCAAATGTGTTACAAACGTATTAGATTAAGGATGTCTATCGTATTTAATGAAGATTAGGGACCAAAACTGCAAGTTTGTATATACGTAAAGGACGTTTTTTTAATTTACATAACACCGAGTGATTAGAATACAACACCTACATGCTTACAATAATCAAAAGGCAACACTTAATCAGTTAGAAGCATCTAACTACAATACCTGAAATAAATAATAGTAATAATAATAATAATAATAATAATAATAATAATAATAACAATAAAAGTTCAGGGGGCATTTGTGCCATGTTAGAAACTTAAATTATTAAGTTTGTGCCTAAAACGACAAGAGATTAAACTACAGGGACCGTTCGTGTAAAATTGATAAATCAAATCTCTCTCTCTCTCCTCTACTCGCAAATCCGGCGGGTTTTTCCGGCCAAAGCCGGTCGGCGCCGGCGACTCCCCAAACCCCTCAAAACTTGACCATTTTAACCCAAATCGGTCCCATTACGTTCGTGAACATGATTCGAACAATACCCCACTAAAAGTTGATTCGATTTGAGTGCGATCTAAACCGATTTCTTTTTCTTTTTTTCGGCCGACCACCCACGTTTCAAATCGCACTAGACGTATATAATAATTCAATTAACTTTATCTAAACGATCATATATCTGTTTCTAGGCTATTAACAATCTAAATTACACTTGCAATTCACCAATTCATTTTGTTCGATCACCCTTTCTGTCACGGACCTGCAACTTGGTAGACAACTGTCCTAGAAGCCTTGTAACCTTAAATTAATTCAGAGCTTTGAATCATAAACACCCGTTGAAGCTTCATACGAAAGGAATTGGATTATCATTGTGATTTAAGTATCGAACCGGTGCTACGTTTCATCGCGACTGTTCATCCTTCGTTCTCATCAATTCATACATCAATTCAGGTAATTAAACACTCGTACACACTCGGTTTCACCTAGGGAACAAAAGCCCTATGCTTAATTACATTAACAATTGCGAATCGATGTTCAATTTGATCGATTCGATTCTAGGGTTCTTGGTGGATTGGGGATAATCTTTAGTGTGTTTAAAAGTTTATGGAACCGAGTCTTGGTGCGGCTATAAGCCTTTGGTTCACCGGTTCAGCGCCCCTTTGCCTTAGATGAGGTCCCGGGTTCGACCCCGGGCACCTCCTGTTATTTTTTTTTATGCCTTTTTGACCTTTTAAAATTTTGTAAAAATTTCTAAAAATTATAAAAACAAGTTTTATAAACCCTGGTTATTTTAAAAGTTATCCAATTATTTTCTGTAAATTATTTCATTAAAACACCTTAACAATTATTATATATAATAGTAAGAAAATATTATAATTAGTTTATTTTTATAAAAATAAACTTTAAATAGTGGGAATCATTAAGATATTATTAGCCATTATGTTATCCTTGAATCTTAAATATCCTAATTAGTATTCTAGTTCATTGCCTCGATCATAGGATGCCCGTTTGCATAAGTACTCGTTTAATTCGGTTTACGTTTTAAACATAGTTTCCTTGCTTAACTTAGTAAACTTGATACGATCCTATTTTGATATTGTTTTAGCTACTGAAAATATAGGTATTTTGACCAAATTAAGATTTAGTCATTAACCGAGCATTTTAATCAAGTCACACGTTTAACTAGTTTTTATGAATATTTGGGATGTGATTTTATAAATGACAAAAGGATTAATAATATGATTAGCCAAATTTTTCAGAAGTCAATCATGATTTATACTTATTTATAAAAATATTTCCAGACCCGTAACGGACGTATTTTAACTAAAAATAATTTTACGGTTCACCAAAATACCTTGATTTATACGTATTTTACAGCTAACTTACGGAGGCCATAACTTTTTCATAACAGATTCAAATCATTTAAATCTTATGTCCATGACGAAGTTCGTCGAAAGACGAATCTGTTGATATATAAAACATCGAAAAACTCATTCGTTTAGACCTCCAAACAGTCGTTTTCGTAACAGCTAGCAGTTCTGCGCAGCTGTAAAGATCCACGTTTTTCTCATATTTCGGTAATCCAAATCAGAAACTTTTCTAAATGAAAGTTGTTTAGAAATCACTAATCTAGTAAACTGGAGATTTTCAGAATTTTTAAACGTCGTTTAGTATTTTTAACGAGTGCGAAAAGACAAGGGCAGAACTAGAATTTTTCCAATTTAAAATAGGAAAATCCAAACTATAATTTGCGTTACGTTGTCGTAGGTTCTCGCGGCGTTAATCGAGCCTAGACTTTGTTTCTGATTATTGTCATTCGTGTATAAGGTACAGATTCCTGATTCTTTATATCTTAGTATAAATAATATTTTCCGTTACTTTGAAGTACGGATTCTGTTATCATAATATTCACTTTTGTTCTGTTACTTATTGTACGGATTCCTGATTCTTTATATCTTAGTATAAATAATATTTTCCGTTACTTTGAAGTACGGATTCTGTTATCATAATATTCACTTTTGTTCTGTTACTTATTGTACGGATTCTGTTTCCTTTTTATCATAAGTATTTATTTTGGTTCCGTTACTTTGCAGTACAGATTCCTGATATCTGTCTTGTATTTGATTTCCGTTCATTTCTAGTTTTGATTCCTGATAATTTGCTTTTGATTATGTTATAAGTAGCTTGACTACTATATATTTCTGAATTTGTTACCCGAGCTCTCCCTATCTTGGGGGTGACCAAGACGCGTTATTGCGGCATCGATAACGTGGCACCAACCGTGGCGGTGAGCTGAGATCACGGCGTCTCTAAAGAGGACTCTGAAATTATGACTTGTTATATTATTATTTCCTCAGAGGCGTATGGATCGATCCTAGGCTAGTTCTGTTATTTCCTGGTGGATGGTTACACACCATTCCATTCAGGACTCTGGTGAATGGTTTGTATGTCTGCCCATACTCCATTTCACATTGGTTCACGGGCTCGCTACCTGTGTTTCCCCTGTTCAGTTATTATATGATATGATTATTAGCTCGGGGTATGTTTTATCTGATATATGTCTTATGACGTATGTTCTATTTGATATATATATCTTATGATCTTTGATTCTCCATTATCATTATGTCTGTTTATTTTTTATATCTGCTAATTCCTTGATTATCACATGTCTGTTTATTTTTGATATCTGCCAATTCCTTGATTATCACATGTCTGTTTATTTTTAATATCTGCCGATTCTTTGATCATCGTCATGTCTGTTTATTTTGTTTTCCGCTATTCCGTTCACTGAGCGTTATGCTCAGGCGTGCTTTTGTTTTCATGCACGTCAGGTCAGCAGGGTAATCCGGGAAACCAGTGAAGAGTGAATTGAAGACAAGATTATCTGTTACTTTAATTAATGTATTGAACATCTTAATTAGGTTCTGGAATTTGAACTTGTAATCGTTTTTATTAACGGGAATGCGTTTGGATTTTGATATCCGTAATAGTGACACGTCGGCCTTGTCGGGCTGGGGTGTTACAGTTGTGGTATCAGAGCAAAGGCTCTTTACTGTAGAAAACTTAAACATTAATAATAAACTTGTGAGGTTATGGGTAGACGTTGGGTTAGGATCTAATTTGTTTTCCAATCTAAATTCCAGTGTTCACACGTATATTTTCATTTCAGATGGCTCCTAAGAGACTTGTGAACAACCGCAATAAATCGAGTGGCCCCTCATCTGATACTCCTCTTGAAACCCTCGTTGCTAATGCCGTAAACGCTGCTATTTCTCGAATACTTCCTAATCTGATGACTCAGACTGCTCAAACAGTCATCCAGCAGATGCAACAGGCTAATTCGGAGGGAAACAACACAGGACCTCCACCCGGTGGAAATAACTCAGAGCCACCTTCTGGCGGGAACCACACTGGACCATCTTCCGGTGGAAATGCAACACCATCTGTGGCTGAGATTCATGTCTGGCTTGAACGCTTTATGAAGCAAAGACCAAGATCTTTTAGTGATGCTGCTACACCGATGGATGCTCGGAACTGGATAGCCCATGTGGAAAAGATATTCGAAGTACTAGGAGTCGATGACATATTTAAAACTAGGTTGGCCTATTACAAACTGGAGGATGATGCTCTAGTTTGGTGGGAAGGGGTAAAACTTGCACATGGTGGAGAAGGTTATGCTGCTACCCTTACTTGGGCTGATTTCCGCACAATATTCTTCCGAAAGTATTTCTCTGAAGTGGAACGAAGTGAGTATGCACGGGAATATGCATCTATTGAGCAACGCGATGGTGAACCTTGACAAGAATTCATGGCAAGATTCTGTAGGTTGGCTAGTTTTCTTGGGGAAGCTGCAGGTAGCCCAGAGGCCCAAGCAGAAAAGTTGAAAGGGGCTGTTCATGAGAGAACTCGGAGGTGGATAGTGACTCAAAGGTTTAACAATATCAATGAAGTAGCTGATGCCGTGAAAACACTTGACATGGAAAACAAGAAGAGGTTAGCTAAAGCTGAGGAGAGTCGAAAGAGAAATCGTGAAGGACACCATACCGTACCTTCTGGGCAATCTTCAAGCGAGAAACACCATACAGGTGATCGAAAAGCCCAATTCAACAGAAATAATAACCGCCAAGGTAATCAATGGAAACAAAAACAACAGAATCCTAACCTGCCGAAAACCAAGGTCAAGAGCAAGTCCCGGTATGCACTACATGTGGAAAACGTTATTTTGGTGTTTGTCGGCGAGCTTCAGGAGCCTGTTTTAGATGTGGAAAGACCGGCCATGTACTGAAAGACTGTCCGTATCCTGATAACAAAGGGAAGGCTGGAAATAGTGCAAAACAGCCTACTAATGGAGGACGAGTGTTTGCTCTGAACGCAAAGGATGCAGCAAACACACCAGGTATGACTCTTGATATTCCTCCCATATGTGAATCTATCGTATCTGAATAATCTAGTAGTCTTACAATTCTAATTATGCTTGTTATCTATTACTAAGTGTGCCATGGTAACATAAATTCTTTAGGTACTGTTTCTGGTACTCTCATGTTAGGAACTCGTGAAGTTCAAGTCTTATTTAATACTGGAGCAACACACTCCATAATTTCTCAATCTTTTCTTAAACATCTAACGATGAGCCCAACATTATTAGAAAATACGTTGAATATTATGACTCCTATGGGAAACTCTGTTACAATCTCTTATGTGTATGAGGATTGTCCGATCCGAGTTGAATCGCTCATTCTTACAGCGGATCTGTTGCCCATGCAAATGGAAGATTTTGATATCATCTTGGGAATGGACTGGTTAACTCGGCATCATGTTACAATTGAGTGTCAGACTCGTCGCATTCTGTTTGGAGATCCCCATCATCCTGAACTCATTTATCAGGGGACTAAACCTCGAAAAACTCTTCAAATAATTTCAGCACTTAAGGCTCGTAAATCCCTACTGCACGGCGCTGCAGGATTCCTTGCTTCAGTTAAAATTTTATCTCCTGAAGAGCCTAGTATTTCTGATTATCCGGTTGTTTGTGATTTTCCCGATGTGTTTCCTAAGGAGTTACCTGGACTTCCACCAGACCGCGAGGTGGAATTCACTATTGATCTTATTCCTGGTGCTGAGCCGATTTCCAAGGCACCTTACCGTATGGCACCACTTGAACTCAAAGAACTGAAATAGCAATTACAAGAGTTATTAGATCTTGGATTTATTAGACCAAGTGTCTCACCTTGGGGTGCACCGGTCCTATTCGTGAAGAAGAAAGATGGTTCTTTGAGACTCTGCATTGACTACAGAGAACTCAACAAGATCACTATCCGTAATCGTTACCCTCTGCCTCGTATTGATGATTTATTTGATCAGCTTCAGGGTGCAAAGTGCTTCTCTAAAATCGATCTGAGGTCTGGTTACCATCAGCTAAAGATCAAAGATTCTGATGTCCCTAAATCTGTCTTCCATACGCGATATGGTCACTATGAATTCTTGGTCATGCCGTTCGGGTTAACGAATGCCCCAGCTGTTTTCATGGACCTAATGAACCGAGTTTTCCATGACTATCTGGATAAGTTTGTCATCGTGTTTATAGATGACATTCTTATCTATTCTAAGAGTAAGAAGGAACATGAAGACCATCTTCGTATCGTGCTTGAAACTCTGCGTAAAAAGAAGCTTTATGCTAAGTTTTCAAAATGTGAATTTTGGTTGAGTCAAGTAGCCTTTCTGGGTCATGTGGTCTCTGCAGATGGTATTATGGTAGATCCAGCAAAGATAGAGGCAATCACTAAATGGCCAAGACCTACTTCAGCCACAGAAGTCCGGAGTTTTCTTGGTCTTGCTGGTTACTATCGTAGATTTGTCAAAGGGTTCTCTGTTATTGCTTTAGCCCTTACGCAACTTCTAAGGAAAGGGGTTAAGTACTCTTGGAATGATGAGCGGGAGAAAAGCTTCGAAGAGCTTAAGAAGAGATTGGTGTCTGCCCCGATTCTTACACTTCCATCGGGCACGGGTGGATATCAGATTTACAGTGATGCCTCTACAAAGGGACTCGGATGTGTGCTAATGCAGCATGGTAAGGTCATTGCTTATGCTTCACGGCAGTTGAAACCTTATGAGGTTAATTATCCTACGCATGATCTTGAACTCGCTGCTGTTATTTTCGCGCTGAAAATATGGCATCACTATCTTTACGGAGAGACTTGTGATATTTTTACTGATCACAAGAGCTTGAAATACATCTTCACACAAAAAGAACTAAACATGAGGCAGAGAAGATGGTTAGAGTTGTTAAAAGATTATGATGCCAATATTCAATATCATCCGGGAAAGGCCAATGTGGTAGCTGATGCTCTTAGCAGGAAGAGCTCAGGAACAGTAGCCTCCCTACAGCTACAGCCTCAGAACATTACCGATCTTGATAGATTGGGTATTGGCCTACATATTGGCAAGAGTGACGGATATCTCGCTAGTCTTCAGATTGAATCAGACTTAATATTCCGGATTAAGAACGCACAGAAAGACGATGGTGAACTCTGGGCAATCTTACAGAATGTGGAGATTGGTAAGCAATTAGAATTCAGAGTAGATGAGCATGGAGTAATATGGTGTGGTAAACGTTTATGTGTGCCTAATGATTCTTCTCTTCGAGAATCGTTATTAGCTGAGGCACATAGTTCTCCGTTCTCTATCCATCCAGGATCTACTAAGATGTATCGTGATCTTCGTCAAAACTTTTGGTGGAATGGAATGAAAGAAGATGTGGCTAAGTATGTTAGCCGTTGCCTTACTTGTCAGCAGGTCAAGATTGAGCATCAGAGAGCTAGTGGTTTGCTTCAGCCACTACCTATTCCTGTATGGAAATGGGATGATATTTCCATGGATTTTGTAACCGGGTTACCAAAAACATTCAAGAAGAATGATGCGATATGGGTTGTGGTTGACAGATTGTCAAAGTCGGCTCACTTTCTCCCAATTCAGCAAGGATTTTCGGTTAGCAAACTATCTGAAGTGTTCACACAAGAGATTGTTAGACTTCATGGCACTCCGGTGTCTATCGTGTCTGATCGAGACCCGAGGTTCACTTCTCGTTTTGGAAGGGTTTGCAAGCTGCATGGGGTACCAAGTTGAGGTTTAGTACGACGTTTCATCCTCAGACTGACGGTCAGTCGGAGCGTACTATTCAGACACTTGAGGACATGCTTCGAGCTTGTGCCTTAGAGTGGACTGGGAACTGGGATGAGTATTTGTGTTTGGTCGAGTTTGCTTACAACAATAGTTGGCAAGCTAGCATTGGCATGGCACCTTTCGAATTGTTGTATGGTCGTAAATGTAGAGCACCTATTTGTTGGGAAGAGGTCGGTGAAAGAGTCATCGAAGGACCCGAGTTAGTTCAAATCACGAATGAGAAAGTTGCTATTGCTAGAGGAAAATTAAAGGAAGCTCAAAGTAGGCAGAAAAGTTATGCAGACCGACACCGTCGACTTTTGGAGTTTAAGGTTGGTGACAAAGTGTTCCTGAAGGTTTCGCCTTGCAAAGGCGTACGACGTTTTGGTCTTAAAGGGAAACTTAGTCCACGGTTTATCGGACCCTTTGAAATCCTGGAAAGAGTTGGTGAGGTTTCGTATCGCTTGGCTTTACCACCTCAACTGTCACATGTGCATAATGTCTTCCATGTATCTCTTTTAAGGGGATACAATTATCATCCTATTCATGTGGTTAACTATCCACTTCATTTGATTCGTGAGGATTTATCATTCGAGGAAGAACCAGAAGCTATACTTGATCGACAAGAACGCATTATGCGAAGGAAAACTATTCCTTTTGTCAAGGTATTATGGAAAAACCATTCCGAACGCGAAGCTACATGGGAGATAGAAGATGAAATCCGTTCCCAATATCCGAATCTTTTTACAGCTTAGTACTTGGTTTTTATTAATGTATTTTTGACATATTTTGGCATTACAGATATCAGTTATTAATTTCTGACCATCAGACTATCTATTACATGTTTCTATTTTTATGATTAGCTCCGTCTCTGCATCTAAATGATTATGAGTTATCTCATCCACTTGTTGATTCTTTAATACTCCGTATTCGTTATGTCATATCTTGTTTCGACCTATACCTAGCAATTTCGTGGACGAAATTATTTTAAGGGGGGTAGAATTATAGTACCTGAAATTAATAATAGTAATAATAATAATAATAATAATAATAATAACAATAAAAGTTCAGGGGGCATTTGTGCCATGTTAGAAACTTAAATTATAAGTTTGTGCCTAAAACGACAAGAGATTAAACTACAGGGACCGTTCGTGTAAAATTGATAAATCAAATCTCTCTCTCTCTCCTCTACCCGCAAATCCGGCGGGTTTTTCCGGCCAAAGCCGGTCGGCGCCGGCGACTCCCCAAACCCCTCAAAACTTGACCATTTTAACCCAAATCGGTCCCATTACGTTCGTGAACATGATTCGAACAATACCCCACTAAAAGTTGATTCGATTTGAGTGCGATCTAAACCGATTTCTTTTCTTTTTTTCGGCCGACCACCCACGTTTCAAATCGCACTAGACGTATATAATAATTCAATTAACTTTATCTAAACGATCATATATCTGTTTCTAGGCTATAACAATCTAAATTACACTTGCAATTCATCAATTCATTTTGTTCGATCACCCTTTCTGTCACGGACCTGCAACTTGGTAGACAACTGTCCTAGAAGCCTTGTAACCTTAAATTAATTCAGAGCTTTGAATCATAAACACCCGTTGAAGCTTCATACGAAAGGAATTGGATTATCATTGTGATTTAAGTATCGAACCGGTGCTACGTTTCGTCGCGACTGTTCATCCTTCGTTCTCATCAATTCATACATCAATTCAGGTAATTAAACACTCGTACACACTCGGTTTCACCTAGGGAACAAAAGCCCTATGCTTAATTACATTAACAATTGCGAATCGATGTTCAATTTGATCGATTCGATTCTAGGGTTCTTGGTGGATTGAGGATAATCTTTAGTGTGTTTAAAAGTTTATGGAACCGAGTCTTGGTGCGGCTATAAGCCTTTGGTTCACCGGTTCAGCGCCCCTTTGCCTTAGATGAGGTCCCGGGTTCGACCCCGGGCACCTCCTGTTATTTTTTTTATGCCTTTTTGACCTTTTAAAATTTTGTAAAAATTTCTAAAAATTATAAAAACAAGTTTTATAAACCCTGGTTATTTTAAAAGTTATCCAATTATTTTCTGTAAATTATTTCATTAAAACACCTTAACAATTATATATAATAGTAAGAAAATATTATAATTAGTTTATTTTTATAAAAATAAACTTTAAATAGTGGGAATCATTAAGATATTATTAGCCATTATGTTATCCTTAAATCTTAAATATCCTAATTAGTATTCTAGTTCATTGCCTCGATCATAGGATGCCCGTTTGCATAAGTACTCGTTTAATTCGGTTTACGTTTTAAACATAGTTTCCTTGCTTAACTTAGTAAACTTGATACGATCCTATTTTGATATTGTTTTAGCTACTGGAAATATAGGTATTTTGACCAAATTAAGATTTAGTCATTAACCGAGCATTTTAATCAAGTCACACGTTTAACTAGTTTTTATGAATATTTTGGGATGTGATTTTATAAATGACAAACGGATTAATAATATGATTAGCCAAATTTTTCAGAAGTCAATCATGATTTATACTTATTTATAAAAATATTTCCAGACCCGTAACGGACGTATTTTAACTAGAAATAATTTTACGGTTCACCAAAATACCTTGATTTATACGTATTTTACAGCCAACTTACGGAGGCCATAACTTTTTCATAACAGATTCAAATCAGTTAAATCTTATGTCCATGACGAAGTTCGTCGAAAGACGAATCTGTTGATATATAAAACATCGAAAAACTCATTCGTTTAGACCTCCAAACAGTCGTTTTCGTAACAGCTAGCAGTTCTGCGCAGCTGTAAAGATCCACGTTTTTCTCATATTTCGGTAATCCAAATCAGAAACTTTCTAAATGAAAGTTGTTTAGAAATCACTAATCTAGTAAACTGGAGATTTTCAGAATTTTAAACGTCGTTTAGTATTTTTAACGAGTGCGAAAAGACAAGGGCAGAACTAGAATTTTTCCAATTTAAAATAGGAAAATCCAAACTATAATTTGCGTTACGTTGTCGTAGGTTCTCGCGGCGTTAATCGAGCCTAGACTTTGTTTCTGATTATTGTCATTCGTGTATAAGGTACGGATTCCTGATTCTTTATATCTTAGTATAATAATATTTTCCGTTACTTTAAAGTACGGATTCTGTTATCATAATATTCACTTTTGTTCTGTTACTTATTGTACGGATTCCTGATTCTTTATATCTTAGTATAAATAATATTTTCTGTTACTTTGAAGTACGGATTCTGTTATCATAATATTCACTTTTGTTCTGTTACTTATTGTACGGATTCTGTTTCCTTTTTATCATAAGTATTTATTTTTGGTTCCGTTACTTTGCAGTACAGATTCCTGATATCTGTCTTGTATTTGATTTCCGTTTATTTCTAGTTTTGATTCCTGATAATTTGATTATGTTATAAGTAGCTTGACTACTATATATTTCTGAATTTGTTACCCGAGCTCTCCCTATCTTGGGGGTGACCAAGAAGCGTTATTGCGGCATCGATAACGTGGCACCAACCGTGGCGGTGAGCTGAGATCACGGCGTCTCTAAAGAGGACTCTGAAATTATGACTTGTTATATTATTATTTCCTCAGAGGCGTATGGATCGATCCTAGGCTAGTTCTGTTATTTCCTGGTGGATGGTTACACACCATTCCATTCAGGACTCTGGTGAATGGTTTGTATATCTGCCCATACTCCATTTCACATTGGTTCACGGGCTCGCTTCCTGTGTTCCCCCTGTTCAGTTATTATATGATATGATTATTAGCTCGGGTATGTTTTATCTGATATATGTCTTATGACGTATGTTCTATTTGATATATATATCTTATGATCTTTGATTCTCCATTATCATTATGTCTGTTTATTTTTGATATCTGCCAATTCCTTGATTATCACATGTCTGTTTATTTTTGATATCTGCCAATTCCTTGATTATCACATGTCTGTTTATTTTTGATATCTGCCGATTCTTTGATCATCGTCATGTCTGTTTATTTTTGTTTTCCGCTATTCCGTTCACTGAGCGTTATGCTCAGGCGTGCTTTTGTTTTCATGCACGTCAGGTCAGCAGGGTAATCCGGGAAACCAGTGAAGAGTGAATTGAAGACAAGATTATCTGTTACTTTAATTAATGTATTGAACATCTTAATTAGGTTCTGGAATTTGAACTTGTAATCGTTTTTATTAATGGGAATGCGTTTGGATTTTGATATCCGTAATAGTGACACGTCGGCCTTGTCGGGCTGGGGTGTTACACTAACTGTGTGTCAAAAAAGGTTAAACTTGAAGTTAATATCCGATTGTAAAATGATAAACCAATTAACTTCAAAATTTAAGTACATATATCATCTATTGTAAAATCATTATGTTGCTTTGGGTGTATGTTTTCCTGAAAGAAGCATGGTTCGTGGTAACTAATAGAAGGTCTTACGTAATTCGATTCATCAATAACAACGTCCTTAATCTTGAATCCACCACGACCTATCTTCGACATCGCCACCACAAACACAACCCCCCCACCATTGCCACAGCAACTCACCAGAGATAGGTGGTCGATCTCACCTTCACCGTCCTTAATTTTTGACAACTTTTCACTTTGTTTAGCTTCCGGTTTTTATAACGGTTTGCAACGGCTCTTGTTCAACGATACTTGGACATTTTCTAATGTGATCATCTCTCATTCACCATCCTAAGCTACCATCTCTCTTTCTCATGCGTCAAACGTAGTTTTAGACTTGATGGGCTACATAATCAATATGCACTTAACTTTACTGTTGATTATGGGTGGTGGAACCTATAGTGCTACTGAAAGTTTCAAATGTTTTGTAACAATTCTACAAGGCTTGAATTATGTTATAAAAGATGTATTTGGCCCAAATAGACTCATTTCTACACTTATTAAAGCTTTTAACACTGAAGTTCATGTTAACTTGTTTCTAAATGGATTACTATGATATTGAGAGATGAGGATAGTTGTTTTTCCAGTTGGCCAATTGTCTAGGGGCTAACTAGATAAAAACGGGGCGTGTCAATTCTGGGAGGCGGTGGTTTCATCGGAGAGGGAGGTGAGCAGTGGTGGAATGGGGTTGATTGGTTACGTTAGAGAGGCTTGAAAATTTTGCAACGGTGATGGTGGTGTGACAATTTAGAAGATCTACGACTATGGTGATGAAACCGATGATAGTGGTGGTGTTGCTGAAAAAACAAGGTTGTGGAAGAGTGTGGCGGTTGTCGGATATGATGGTGGTCGCAAGAGACGGTGGAAGAGAGAGTAGGTTGAATGGTAAGTGACAGATTTCAATACTAAATAACTTTATATATTTTTAATATCCATAGATTTAATAAACAAAACTAAGTTAATGTCAAAAATTAAAATCATTTAAAAATTAATCACTAAGCATGATAAAACAAAAAGATTACTTTTATTATAAAATGATTAAAACACTCGAACCACATTATTAAAACTTAGAGTTTATTAATATTTTTTTTTATTTTTATAATTAATCCAACTTAAAAACTTTGAAGCCCTAATCACTTAAAAATAAAAAAAAAACAAGCAAAATTCCTTAAATTTCCTCTGATCTCCAAATTTCCGTCTTCCGTACCGGACCGCCGGAAACCTTCCCGGAGTTTCTACATATCTCCGGCGACGTAGTCTCAGGTAAACACGTTATCACTTATTACATAACAATTTCCGGTGATCATTGCGTGTAAAATGCGCTAAAGTTGATTAATTTTTCCTTCAACGGTTGATTACTCTAGTTGAGGCGATAACATTTTTGCCCCTAATTTAACGTTGAAACTTTCACTTCTAAGAATGAGCTCACTGATGCAATGTTTGTTGCGACAGTTGTAATGAAGAAGGCACTTCTACCTGTAAAAACTATCAGCAAGGAGAGGCAAATTTCAGGGAAAGAAGGTTTAACGAAGCTTTTGAGATGGCATTTTGGGCATTCGGAGTACCGAGGAAAGCAATTGGAAGCCATAGAAGCTGTATTATCAGGTTTTGTAGTCATATTCGTTATTATTAAAGAAAAAAAAAGTTTAAAGGATTGTTAAAATTTGTTAAGGCAACAATTTTTTGAAGTTCTTTAATGCATAATTGTGCCCTATTTTTGATGCAGGAAGAGATTGTTTCTGTCTGATGCCAACTGGTGGCGGGAAATCGATTTGTTATCAAATTCCTGCACTGGCAAAACCAGGGATTGTGCTTGTTGTTTCTCCTTTGATAGGTGAATGATGATTGATCTTGATTTGGATGTTTATGGAAGCTTGTATTACACAATGGTTTTCATTTTTAAATGCCAGGGTTTGACTTAATTTCATGCATTATTTCTCCATGATCACAGCTTTAATGGTGAGTTTGTTTGTTTGTTTAATGATCTTATTTTTGTTAAGCGTTATGCCGTTATTGAAGGTCAAATTGCTCTAATTTATCATGTTACTTTGCACCAGGAAAACCAAGTTATGGCATTGAAGGAAAAAGGGGTTGCTGCTGAATATCTCTCCTCCACTCAGACTTCACAAGTTAGGAATAAGGTAATGTTTAACTTTAGCATCTTAAGTTGAAAACCTCGTGATATTTCGAACTCCAACAACTATTAACTTTTGTCAAATTTTTTTAAAATAATTTTTGATGACCTTTTTAGATCCATGAAGAACTAGAATCTGGAAATCCAGGATTGAGGTTGCTCTATGTGACACCAGAATTGATTGCAACAACTGGATTTATGTCAAAGTTGACAAAGATTCATTCAAGAGGGTTGTTGAATTTGATTGCAATAGATGAGGTTTGAACCTTTATTGGTCAATCGTGGACTATACATCTGATTGGTTGATCATTGAGTTCTGGTTATATATGTTCTCTTTTTCTTAACCTTTTAGGCACATTGCATCTCAACATGGGGGCATGATTTTAGGTGATTTCTCAAGTTTATAAATAGTTTCCCAATTCCTTGTACAAGCTCAATGTACGCTAGTTCTAGTTTTTGTTGTCCTTGATTCAAATGTATAACTAATGCAGGCCTAGCTACAGAAAATTAGCTTCCTTGAGGAAACGTATGCCAGACATTCCAATATTAGCGTTGACAGCTACTGCTGTTCCCAAGTGAGTCTTATTTCTTTTACTATGGACAATCACGTTTATACCCAACATTTTCGATGAGTTATCTTATTTGTTTCTGTTCAGTGTGCGTTTTTTTTAAAGAAACTGTAAACTATGTGCAGGGTTCAGGTTGATGTGATAGAGTCCTTGGATATGAAGAACCCTGTGGTCCTGAAATCATCATTTAACCGCCCAAATATATATTATGAAGGTTGAGTCAATATGTGTGATTTGCTCCCTAACCTAATGCATGCATGTTAGTTTTATGGTTAAGGCAGATAAGGGAATGGGAAATGTATATTTTGTGCCATCTGGTTAGCAAATTAGAACCATGATCTTAATGTTTTTTTATGTATGGTCATTGCTCTTCTCTCTTGCCAGTTTCACTATTTGTTGCTCTGTAATAAGTAATTTGCTTTTTGTTTGGATTGAAGTTTAATAATTTATGTGATTAATTTTTCAATTTGTACAGTTCGATTTAAAGATCTTCTAACTGACCCATATGCTGATCTGACTGATCTAATTAAATCTTGTGGAGATGTATGTGGAATTGTGTACTGCCTTGAACGTACAATGTGCGATGATCTGGCTTCTCATTTATCAAAAAGTGGCATTTCTTGTGCTGGTACTTAGTTTTTTTCATCTTCCTTTGACTTATTCTTGAGGTGTTCATTACAAACATGCTTATTTTCTTGATTTGCTTTCAGCATATCATGCAGGGTTAAACAATAAACTACGGACCTCTGTTTTAGATGATTGGATTTCTGCCAAAACACAAGTTGTAGTGGCTACAGTGGCTTTTGGGTATGGTTAAATTTATTTTACTATTATAATTAAATGACCCTAATGAAGAGGAGTTTTATTCATATGATATTTCTTTTCTTTCTTCATGCTGGTTACTCTCCTGGAGCATTTTTGGTGAATTATAATCTAATGAGTCATTGTTGTGACTTTAGAATGGTATGCTACTCTTTTAATTCTAACCTTTTATATTTTGTTCGGAAACTTTTTTAAGTGTATATATCAACTACAAGTCACTCACAATAATATTAGGGTATAGATCGGAAAGATGTTAGGATTGTTTGCCATTTCAACATTCCCAAATCAATGGTATCTTTTTATCAAGAATCAGGTAGAGCCGGTCGTGATCAACAACCTTCTAGAAGTGTTTTATACTATGGAATTGACGACCGCAAGAAAATGGTTTGATTCTTTTTAATTTTTTTTATCAGTCCTCTTATCATTAGCTACTAATACATAAAATACTTGCAGCAATTTATATTAAATAATGCAGATAACAAGAAGTCGCAGTCCTCAAGTTTGCAGGACAGTTCCCCAAAGAAGTCAATTGTTGACTTTAATTTGGTAAGCTTGCAAAACTTATCTTCAATATTACCTCATTAATTTGCTTAAATTGGTTTATAAATGCAGATGGTGGAGTATTGTGAAACATCTGGTTGTCGTAGGAAAAAGATTCTTGACGGTTTTGGGGAACAGGTAGCTAAATCCAAGTTTGTACCATAATCCTTCTTATTTATATCAGATCTAATATTACCAGATTTTTAAACGTCACTTGTACAAAGTAGGTGCCAACATCACTGTGTAAGAAAACATGTGATGCATGCAAAAGTCCAAACCTAGTGGAAAAATACTTGGAGGAGCTTAAAGCCATGTGTTCTCTTGGTAATAGAGTTGGATCCTCAAAAATATTTATAAGCAGGTAATAATTTTGTTTAAATCTATTTTATATATCTTTTATGAATAAATGTTATGTAATGATGAATAGTTCTTTTATCTCAGCTCCTCAAAACCTGTTGATGAAGTTGATTTCTCAGAGTATTGGTCTCGTGATGACGGAGCAATTGTGTCTGAAGATGATATTTCTGATGATGAAGGTAACATTTTGTGTCTTGATTTTATGGATTCAGCGTTTCTGATAGATGTCAGTTATATGGCTACAAGCATGTAAATGATCATTTTTTTTGTTAACAAATGTTTTCACCTTGTGCTTCTTAAGTTGACTAGTTTAATTTCCAGATGATGTTGATGTTGTGGAAGGCCTTACACAGTCGGCCTTACCTCCAAAATCGAAATATAGCGAGAAGATGGATATTTTGCAACGAGCAGAAGAAAATTATTACAAGACAAAAGATCCTAATAAACAGGTAATTTCTAGTGGTTTGAGGGGGATCATTGATTATAAATATATTCCATAGCAGGGTCTAGTTTGACTTTTGTCCTTCTCACAGAACAATAAACCTGACAAAAATGCTATAGATGAAACCACACGGGAGTCCTGCAAGCAAAGACTACTCAATTCACTAAAGCAAACACAGCAGCGGCTCAACCACTTGCAGTATGCATACCATCCACTTCTTTTACCGATTTCTGCCAAATTTAAGATCTTTTGAGTGTTTCAAAACCACTTTTTATGCTTGATGTACAGGATAGACCCTGAACCGTCTTCCATGTTTCTTGAAAATGAGTGCTTCAAAAAATACGGGAAAACTGGAAAATCATTTTATTTATCACAAGTTGCAAGTACTGTGAGGTGGCTTTCAACAGTTAATGCTGCAGACTTAACATCTAGGCTTGCCACTAATCCGAATTCTACGTCAAAAAATGCAACCGAAGAGGAACTTTTAATATCAATATCACCATCTGTTTCAGATCAGACAATGAAGATGAGTGAAAAAGATCATGACAATGTTTCGTTAAGTTCTTCAGAGAGCACTTACAGTGACCTAAAGTTGCCACCCATCCCATCTTTCTCTGAGTTTGTCAACAAAAAGAGCGGCAAAGATAGCAAACCATCAGCATATGGAATTGATAAGAAGCCAGATAAAAGAAGCAGGCTTCAGTAGTTGAAACTAATTCCAGTATTTGTTACGGCAATTCATAGTATTGGATGTAGAAATCAATTTACAAGAATGATATATGCCCGGTGAGTTATTTTTGCACTTTTTTTGTTTCACAAATAATATTCATTTTGCTAGTCATAATGGTTCACATCGGCTACATGCCTATGAAATCGTTTTTTAAACCTCCAAAGAAAAGCTTCCCGTTAAACTCCAGGACTGAAGTGACAGATGCCATCACTTCTCCACTAGGAACAACTAACATCTTGACAATATTTCCATTACTCCCCACATTTGTTGCCATTGCACTTTTGTCAAGGGCATTAACTTTATCATACAGCTTTGGAAATGTTGCCAAAAGCATGCACAAATTTCATCCTGTTTGAGTCAGCTGCATTACGTAAACTCTTGTAATCACCTGCAAATAATAGTTACTGTTGTTACATTAAAGATACAAATTGTCTAATTAGCTGAAGTATAGCTATCCAAAATGACCCATCAGGAGCAAGATTAATATTGTCTGGTGAACCAGTTAGATTGTCTGTAAAATAGTGGACTTTTCCTCTAAATTTTTTTCTTGAGCCGGTACTTTAAGGATCTAAATCTGATACAGAAGCAAGTCCAAGCCCATCAAGCACCACCAATAAGTCATTAACTCTTGCTCTGAAGAAATGGCCACCCCATTAGCAAGCCCAAGCCCAAGCCCAAGCCCAAGCCCAAGCCCAAGCCCAAGCCCAAGCCCAAGCCCAAGCCCAAGCCCATCAGGCACCAATGATGTTTCCATAGTAAATGGGTCATATCTTAGAAGCTACCCGTGGGTTTAGCCTCAAGGATATCCAGGTGCGCATCATGCAACCCAAAATTAGTGCAACTCCCATCAACTGCTTCAACAATGTTATCTGCAAACCTTATATTGTCACCATTCATATGAGTTGCTAAAGCTGTCACCGCACCGTCTTAACTGACCTTAATCAAACGCTGCATAATCATATATAGTTTCATTTTACTCGACTTTTTCTTCGACCCAAAGAATTTAAAGATTAAAAAGATTACCTCCTTGGAGTCGTTCAGAATCAGATCACCAGCTCTCGTTTCTGTCATACCGCCATTTTACACATGTCCCACATGTATGCAATGTTTTGATCCACCCATCTCTGGTAGCAGTATAATACCCCAACAGCATGCATGTCAGTCTTAAAAACTTCCAAAATATCCTGCATGCATGTCAGTCCAATACTCCAACAACAACAATTTAATATCATTATTGTGGGTCAAGGTTGGGAGTTGGACTTTTTGATTTTGTGTTGGTGTTACCTGATGACTTATTGTATAGAAAATAACATGCAAGAAAAACTTTGAAAGATAATACCGTGAGAATTTTAACTTGTTAGTTTCGAAAGCTTGAGTCGTGCATGGCACTGACCTACGTTAGAAAACAAAGTTTGATAATTCGATATGGTGACAGAACGGTGTATGGTTTGGTTTCCATGAATGATTTGCCAGTAATAGAGGTCAATATTAAGGCATGCCGTATACACCAGAGACATGTGCAGTCAAGATAAGGTTCATTCCTCTTATTTGGATGGGAGTGTGAAATAGTTAAGCCCCTTAATGTCACACCCCAACCTTGACGGCGGAATCGTCGAGGTGTGAGGGATAAGATTGTTCACAGTCACATAACGCTATGTTTAAATGTAAATATTCAAATTAATAGTTTCAAAAGTGATTACAAACATAAGTCTCAAATACGCAATAAGTTCAAACATAAATCAACAAATCATAGCATTTTATTTGTTTAACTAGGTCCACGTCCTAGTTTTATTGCAAGCTTCAAAAGATCACTCTAAACTCGGGGGTTACCTGAAACATGATAAAAATAAAAGGTCAACTAAAAATAGTTGGTGAGTTTCCCAAATTTTCATACATAATATGAAAAGATTATAAGTAGCAATTCATGTCATAGGTTATAAGCTAGTAAGGTTATAGAACACATATCTTTACAATCAAACCTCGACTTGATTACAAGTATATAAGATTGGCTAAGTGTATTTGGTTCCCTAGTGCACAAGCATACGACTCCTAGGAGTCGGCAGTTCATCGACTTTAGCACCAAATAGGCTTGTCAGGCCCAAAGATCTAAGACGTCGCCAGGCTAGCAATAGTTAATGATTGTAACAAACTATGTATCTCATATAATCACTTACATCACACAAATAACCATGACAAAATATAAAGATGAATTGCAAGTGCTTTACAAGTCTCAAACGTTTATAAGTGTATGATGTATAAGTATCATGTTTCACCTCAAAATGGTGTGAAATAAAGTAAAAAGGGGCAAGGAAAACTCACTTGATATATATAAGGTGATAATAAGAATTTAAACAAGGCTCCAATGATTTCTTTTACGAGTTACCTAAATGTATTGATTCCAAGATTAAGTTTAATAAAATTAATAGTTAGACATGAACTAGGGTTTCAATTGGGATTTGGGGGTTTAAATAATATAATAAAATAATGAATCATTTACGTTTTGGTTTAATAATAAATATATATATATATATATATATACAATATTTAAGACCAAGAATGATAATGAATGATTCAACGATTTAATTTTAATAAAGAGTAAATACAATGTGTGAAAAGAAATAATTAATTTAATAACTATTTAAAATTTGATAAAGGTTATTGAATACATATTTAAATGACTTGTAGGGTAACTTATAATTATTTAAATCATTTTATAAAGTTTTTAAACCTTTAAATGATCTTTATAAAAATATTACAATATCCAAAACCTTAAAATAAGAATGAAATATAATAGAAAATTATATTGTTTTATTAGTTTCAAAAGTTTAAAAGTTATCGAATGAATTTATTAATATGATATAACATGGTTAAATGGTTAGATAATAATTAACTATTTAAATAACCTTTTTTATAATTAAACATTTAAAGTATTTAAAATATGTGTTTTTGAAGTGCTTTGGAATAATTCAAGTTTGGACTATAATATATTTATATCATATAAATGACTTAGTAATATTTTATAATCTTTTTATTGTTTAAATAGCAATTAAAGTTTAAAAGTTATAAGTTTTATAATATTAAAATTTACTTAATGATTTATGAAATGTTTTAGTAAAAAAAAAATATTTATTCAGATTTATTATTATATTAATAGTTTTCTGATTTAATAAAAATAATAAAAGAAAAACTGTTAAAATAAAAACATGACAAGGGCAGGGTTCGAACCCCTGACCTGCCCTGTGTAAGTGTTTGTTGTTAACCATCGAGCCAAAGCCCGATTCTTGTCTTAAAACGCAACTTAATTGTTAAAACCATTTTTGAAATAATTTCCCCAAATCCTTATAAACCCTAGAATCGTTTGCCATCAAATTGATCTTCAATTCAGACATGTTAATCAATTAATATTAGGGCTTTGTTTCCCCATGTTAAAACGAGTACAATGATGTGCGAAACTTACGTTATTGAGTTCGATTTGATGAAGATGGTGATAAGGATAGCCGCGACTAGAACTGAATCGATTTGGTTACATTCGTTGTTGTTAATCGAATTAAACTTGTAGGTAGCTTCGGATGGTGATGATTAATGAAAGCCCTCAATAAATTTAAGTGTATACAGCTCCGAAGATGGTGTTCGACCAAGATGCAGGTCCGCGACCGAGGAGAGGATCGAATGGGGTGTTTGGGTTCGTTTAAGATGTAAATGGAAGTTGTAATCGATTGGAGATGGATATATGGTTGTTTATGTGAAGTTAATTTAATTATTATCGGGTTTTAGTGCGATTTGAGGCCTGTAAAGCGGCCGACCACGCGGGGATGTTCCAGATCGCACTGAGTGTTCAATTTTTAAATCGTTTTTGGTGCGTGAGTTCGAATCCCCCACGTGAATGTGTCGGGATGTTTGTTTCGGATGAAAATCGAGTTGTTTGGCTGTTGTGGGCTCGCCGGAGACCGCCGGTCCGGTGACCGGAAAAACGAACGGGAAAGGGGGGTGGGGTTGGGGTGTTTTGATAATTTACACATCCGGTCCCTGATGTTTGTATCGGTTGTCAAACCAAAACTAAAGTTTGGTTTTAGTTTAAATAAATTACCACTTAACCCCTTGAAGTTTGAATTGTTATTATTTCATGTAAAAGGTTATTAATTGTAAATTTTAACATAATCAAACTTATATTATTAGAAGATTTAGAATATTGTTTATTATTATTATTATTATCATTATTATTATTATTATTATTAACATTATTTTTATTAATATTATTATTATTATGATTATTCATCAACATATTGAATTTAATTTTTACAAAATTAACTTTTTTTTTCTTTTCAATAAAAATTCGAGATGTTACAGTCTCCCCTACTTTAAGAAATTTCGTCCCGAAATTTAATCATGAGAAATAAAATTTAAGGTTATGAGGAGACTTAGATGTCATTTCGTGTTCGCGAGTGCACTCTTGGGAGTGTTTAAATTCAATAAGTTTGACTATGATTCTTAAGTTTGTTAAGTTTCACCGTTTATAATCTTATATGTTCCTTGACAAAGTGTGCAAGTTATTCCTTAAAAATTTTTTTAATTGATAAATGTTTGTATTCCAAACGGTTCAATACGGTTAAAAAAGAATTTTTGTCATGTGTGAAACACCATACATTAGATCGATACGGGACTCGGCTTAACGAACATGAGAAATAGGTTCCGGATGTTTTTGGATAGGATTTATAAGAGCTTCTCAAGCAAGTAACTTTAACGGGTTTCTAGGTGATCAATTCTTGTTTACTCATGTCAATGAGGGTTCAAAGTGTATTAGTGTAACGTTGATACAAATATCGTGTTTGTTAAGATTAAAGATTAACTTTAGTATGAGGAAAATCGTTGTAATGGGTTTTCAGAATAAATGTGGTTTTAAGGAAAGACATTCAGAAAGATTACTAGCGGTTGTTATAAGGAGTTCAAAGATGGTCCAAGAAATGACACAATAATAAGAATTGCATTGATCAACGAAGATAACGTTCGCGATTGGATTAAAATTTAAATAATTCAGGATATAACTGATAAAGAGAAACACAAGTAGCTTTCCAAGTACGGCTTGCACACGCGGTTCATCAAACTCATAATCACAGCTGAGAAACATTTATGTGGCTGGAAGCCATGAACACAATTAGTAATGTCTTTATTTGGCAGGAAGGTTGTTTGGGAAGCTATCATTACGCAATCAGGTTTTAATGATAACTCAAAATGAAAGTTGATAAGTAAGGAATAAATGGTTCGATGTAGCTAGATCGAGTCAAAATATGAAGATAAAGGGAAGAATTTGATTTAAGAATTTATATGCTTCAAGCTTGGAATCAAAATCAACCTAAAACAATCGGGTCTCCTTCCAAGTTCAGAGATCATGCTTTGGCTTAATAGGTCAAAACACTAACATTGTTTCACCCGTCAAGTTACTACATGCTTCTCGTCACTTGATTACAACCATGGTAAGTTGAAGATCAAGAAATAAGAATAGTCATCAAGGTGTGGTTTTCACTCCTAACTTGATGGTGTATTCCCAAGATATGACCATTAACTTACCAATCAAAAAGTTCGATCCTAACTCATTGTTGAGGATCTACACAAATAAGACGAGATAACTCACCATTAAGGTAAGGGAAATCACTCCTATCTTAACGATGAAGTTTTACAAAACAAAATATAACAGGATGAACTTCTTCATCAAAATCCAAATTCACTCCTACTTTGATGAGATCGTTTCATTTGAGAGAATACAATCCATAAAAATGAAATTATCATCAAGGTATGGAATTCACGCCTATCTTGATGATTGAGCTTCATAATAACAAGGAAACAATCAAAGATTAACATTTGTCACCAAAGTACGGGTTCCAATCCTATTTTGGTGAGATCATGTCATTTGTGAAAAGTCATTCCAAAGAGAATACTTGGAGTCAATCTATCACTCCAATCCAGAGGATGATATTTCATAAAATACATAATTGGAAACCATTTATCGAAACGATTAGAGGATCATCAAAGTAAGGGAATCACTCTCGTTTTGATGAGTTAGAATTGTTTAGGAGGTACGAGTGTTCTTAGTCATAGATTGACTTACAAACTCTTGCATCTCCCATGATGCAGACGGTTCAAGGTTCGGCTTAACGACGAAAGGAAAAGAATATCACTTAGAAATTTAGAAAATTTCAAGTTACATCAATGTAACAAAAGGAAAATCATGCTTACAAAATTTAAGGTCAAAGTTTGAGATAACAGAATTTGTTAGGATGGTGTTCAAATCTTGGATGGTTTAAATCGGGAAAACAAAATCAAAGACAGGAATTATTCAACACCATAATGAGTTGTGAATATTCGATCGAAAGGAAATACATGGACTTCTCAGGATATGAGCTCAACCATAGTTTAATTGGAGACATGCCTATTTTTAAGTGGTAACAAGTTATAATTAGTTTATTCGATCATTGAGATGAGTGACCACTTTAAATTAACAAAGTTAATATTCAATTAGCAAAGTATCCCGAGATGTAGGAATTTCACCTACAGCATTGCATGTTTATGGGACACATCTTTTAGAGGATTTCGAGAACCATAAGTAACGGTTTAAAGTTTTAAAGACCATACGGTTTAGATTCCCAATATCTTTGGGTGTTAAAATCCATGTTCACGTTGATCAAGGTAAGAAGATAATTACATGAAACGCTGAGTTCAACACCGTTACACGTTACACGTTGAGCGTTTAAATGTAGGAGTTGAAATGTAGGATAGGTTCAATATTAACAGGTACATTGTTTAGGTTAAGAATAAGAAAGTATTTAAACTTTGATGATAAACCAGTTCAAGGATTCAAGGATTTTTAAGATACAAAAAGGATGGTTCCATTTGGTAACGCATTACCATTTGGAATCGTTGACACGTCAAGGTAAATGACCCATTTGCCTTAGAGACTTGTGTATTGACCATAGTTTATCACTCATCCCAGAAATCCCCAGGTAAGCATAACTGGTCTCGCAATGAGATTTATACGATATGCTTGCCTTAGCCCAAAGGCCTTTTGCCAGGAAATCCAGAATACAGGTGACTATGTGCCACACAAATTTCTTTGGTTTATGAAATCAAAACCTTGATGAGATTTTCATAGATTAGACATAAAGTCTAAGGAATTGAACTCACGATGATAAGTGTAGATTCCACATGTCATTGAGAATAAGTTTAGGAAGTTCATTTATCGGGGAGAGTCAAAGAGTCGAAGTTAAGTTTAAGGAGTCTAAGTTTTAAGCATACATAAGGAATCATATGCTAAGGCATCAAATTGCACAAAAGGCATAGCATTATGTAGCATTCAAACAATATGTGAGCACAAAAGTATAAAGATCTTTCTATGAGGTTCATGCAACTATAGTCTAGGTCACCATTTCTAATAACCTAAATCCCTATAGTAATGGGCTCTGATACCAATCTATCACACCCCAACCTTGACGGCGGAATCGTCGAGGTGTGAGGGATAAGATTGTTCACATCCACATAACGCTATGTTTAAATGTAAATATTCAAATTAATAGTTTCAAAAGTGATTACAAACATAAGTCTCAAATACGCAATAAGTTCAAACATAAATCAACAAATCATAGCATTTTATTTGTTTAACTAGGTCCACGTCCTAGTTTTATTGCAAGCTTCAAAAGATCACTCTAAACTCGGGGGTTACCTGAAACATGATAAAAATAAAAGGTCAACTAAAAATAGTTGGTGAGTTTCCCAAATTTTCATACATAATATGAAAAGATTATAAGTAGCAATTCATGTCATAGGTTATAAGCTAGTAAGGTTATAGAACACATATCTTTACAATCAAACCTCGACTTGATTACAAGTATATAAGATTGGCTAAGTGTATTTGGTTCCCTAGTGCACAAGCATACGGCTCCTAGGAGTCGGCAGTTCATCGACTTTAGCACCAAATAGGCTTGTCAGGCCCAAAGATCTAAGACGTCGCCAGGCTAGCAATAGTTAATGATTGTAACAAACTATGTATCTCATATAATCACTTACATCACACAAATAACCATGACAAAATATAAAGATGAATTGCAAGTGCTTTACAAGTCTCAAACGTTTATAAGTGTATGATGTATAAGTATCATGTTTCACCTCAAAATGGTGTGAAATAAAGTAAAAAGGGGCAAGGAAAACTCACTTGATATATATAGGTGATGATAAGAATTTAAACAAGGCTCCAATGATTTCTTTTACGAGTTACCTAAATGTATTGATTCCAAGATTAAGTTTAATAAAATTAATAGTTAGACATGAACTAGGGTTTCAATGGGATTTGGGGGTTTGACAGGATCTCAGCCTCTCGTGTTGATCAATTAGATTATGTTTGCAGCGGATTTAGCACATTAATTAGCAATTAAAGCAAGAACATAGAAGATATTGCAATTAAAGCATAAACAGAGAGAGAGAAGAGTTCTGCGAAGCAATAAATGTTCTATTGGTCGCACGTTTCGGCAATTAAAACAGTATGGTTACCCATCCTTTTATAGGCGGCAAAAGGATAGGCATGATGTCCTTTTTCTGACATCACTGAATATTCAAATTACAACTGACAAAACATAAAACTACTGAAGATGTCAACAGCTGACATCTTCTTACAAAAGTTCCTAAGTGCTGACAAAAGTAAACTACTGAAATCCTACAACGACTGAAGAACAAACTCTTCAGTCGTTTATAACTACTGATACTATAACAACTGAAGAACATGCTCTTCAGTTGTTGTACAACTACTAAAAGTAAATAAACTACTGAAAAGGAAAAACCACCACAACAACTGAAGAGACTTCTTCAGTTGTTGTGACAAACTCTGAGTCTTCAGTACTTGGTCTTCAGACTTGGCTTCAGATGATATAACAACTGATGACTTCGGTAGATATCATCAGTTGTTGTCTTCAGTCTTGTCTTCAGACTTTGTGATTCAGTAGAAGGTTTTCAGTTCTTTAGTTCTTCAGCTTTTGATTCTTCAGTACTTGTCTTCAGTACTTGAAGTCTTCAGTACTTGTGAGATCAGTACTTCAGACTTCAGTACTTTGGTCTTCAGTACTTGGAGTCTTCTTCAGCTGATATACTTCAGTTCTTTGATCTTCATACTTTGTTCTTCAGACTTTGTCATAACAGCTGATGGAGCTAAGATGCTCTCGAGTTTGACATTCAAGCAAGAGAACACAATAGCTGATGAGAGTCTTCAGCAGTTGTAGCAGTGGCATGTGGGACTTAGAGGTTTTCCTGATCTTGGCTCATTGGTTCTTTTGGTCCAACAAACTCCCCCTGAACCAATGCAGCCAAAACCTCTAATTAGTGAATGTCCCACTTATTGATGGCATAAAGATTGGTCTATTTCCTTCTAGATCAGATTAGAAGTTGACCCAGATAAGCACTGGCCAGAGAGTTAGTCTCAAGTGTTTGTTTGGCTAAGTATGGATGGGAGCTCTGTCTTGGGGAATTGGACACAGAGCTGTTGCCCCATCCATGAGATCTACCTCCCACGTACAAGCCGGTAGGATTCTCTACAGTAAGCCTGAAGAAAGATCATTTGTTCTTCTTTGGACAGGTCTTCAGGCTCACCTTCGAACAACCCCTCCCGACCGTACAGCTCTGAGATGAACTTGACCTGTCTTCCATTTTTGAGCTCAAGTGTTGTGATTTGCCTATATGCAAACTCATCAGGGTGTTTACCCTCTAACAACAAAGTGAGCTCATTCCTACAGAAATTCTCAAGCTTCTTATAGACCAGACCCTTCCTAACCACCCTATTATCTAGCATTGAAAAGGGTGATTGGCCGGCTCTATAAGCTTTCTCGAATTCATCCACTATTTCCCAGAGTGTTATTACAATAGCCACAGAGATCTCTTCATCTACGATTCTCTTTAGTTGGCTTTTGTATCTCACAGGCATGTCCTTCTTGACTATCCTGTGAGCCACCCTTGGGTCAGGCCAAGTTCTCACCCTCTCCCTTTCATATTGAAAGGTTTGTTTGAGGGTGAATAATCTCATAGCTTCTCTCTTCATGTTCATTATAGAGGTCAAAGCAACATAACTTTTGTCAATGCTTTTCAGCAT
This sequence comes from Flaveria linearis, assembly GCA_024085815.1. Taxonomy (NCBI): domain Eukaryota; kingdom Viridiplantae; phylum Streptophyta; class Magnoliopsida; order Asterales; family Asteraceae; genus Flaveria; species Flaveria linearis. The sequence goes on from CM044001.1 coordinate 104,583,774, forward strand.
TTCCTCATCATGTCTCTTTTGTTGCTCCTCCTCTTCTAACTTTACCCTCACAGTGTCCTGCTGTGAGGTGGGAGTGATGGTTTTTGGTTTGCTTTGGGTAGAGGTATAACTGCTGAAAGTGGCAGGCTATCCTCCTCATCCTCCTCTTCTTCATCTTGCAGCCTCAGCACCCTTCTCTTCTTCTTCAAGGGTGGATCATTGGCTGCGGGTTTTGTTGGTAAAGGAGTTGGTTTTGTGGGTTGTGGTTGGGTTGTTGGTGTGGGAATGTTGGCAGGCACTGCTAGCAGCCTGGAGATAAGGGCTGGTTTGGTTAGCTTTACTAGCAGTGTCCTGTTCCCAGCACCGGCTTCAGATAGGGCCTCAGCGACCAGTCCCTTTGTAAAATCACCAGCCGACAAATCTTGGTGGTTATTGCCAAGAGTTTGTCCTGGTCCATGCCTTAACATCAAGGACTGGTCTGCCCAGGTACTTCGAAGTGAACCAACTCATAGCCTCAAGTTTCTGTCTTTCCTCTTGGCTATGAGTAGTCCATCGGTACTCAATCTCTCTCCTCTCCATATTCCTGATCTCTTGATCTAGCAAGGCAGTGTCCTTGTCAAAGCCTTGCCTGAACAGCTGTTCAATGACTTTGTTCATTGAACGGTTATGCTCAGCATCAGCCTCCTTGACAAGGGCTGCTAGATCAGGATCAGGCACCTTCTTTCCCTCTCCCTTATTCTTATCAGTGATGCTGAAATCCTTTTGGATCTCAGCCACTTCTATATGCTCTACCTCCCTCACTTTCCTCTTCCCTTTCTCCCTCACCCTACTACTCTCCTCAGCCAACTCCCTCTCTACCACCACCTCTTTCTCTGCCTCTTTCTCCTCCTCTCCCCTCTTCCTCTTGTCTTGCACTGATGTCTCCCCCTTTTTGGGTGCATTGGTTGGGGTTTGACTATCAGCAAGAGCCTTAGATATGGCAACCTCCACCATGGGTTGTATATATGTGGGAAGCCTCTCATCCAGGGTTTGAATGACTATATCTTTAAGGATTGGTGTGATGAGAGGCAGGGATTTCTGGAGGATAACATCCAGCTGCTCAGGGGGTTCTGACCCTGAGAGCTAGTGCCAGAAGCAGGGGCTGGGGCTGAGTTTGTGGGAGTGGCTCAGTGTTTGTGAGACCTTCGGGTGAAGGTGCCACCTGTGGGGTAGTGGTGGCAGATGGACTTCTATCCTGAGTCATTTGAGCAAGCAGCTCTTTGAGTCTGCTTATCTCATCCTCAAGGATAGTGTTTTGAGCTACTACATCGTAGAAGAAGCTCAGGTCATCATCAGCATAAGCTGAATCACCTGACCTCCTGACATTGTCAGGATGAACATGTCCTGAGTGTGGCTCAGTAATGACATGTGCCCCTTGTTCATGGTACTGGGGACTTCTGGCCTCCGGATTGGATCCATCATCGGCCATTGCCTCTGGTGAGGTCTTAGTGATGTTACCAGCTTCACCCTGCTCAGATGTTGATGCAGAGGAAGTGGCAGCCTCACCAGATTGTTCTCTCTCCCTAGCCACACTGGGAGAGTGAACTGATTCTCTGTGCTGTGGGCTCCGATCAGCACTTGTGCCCACCCCCTCTTTGGTTGGAGTCTCCCCAGTTGTAATAGGTTTCTGGGGAGAGGGTGGAGTGCTCAGATCGGTCAGCACTTTGGCTATTACCAATGTAGGGCTTAGTGGGGCGGTCTCCTCAGTATGTGGGCTTGAAGCAGTGTGCACATGGGGAGGACTGTGCTCTTCAATGGCAGTCTCCTCAAGTGAGAGAGACCCCATTAATGTGGTTGCCCCAAAATTGGTTGCATCAGGCTCCTGTTGAGAGGAAGCCTGTGCGGTTGTGGTGGTGGTGGAGTCGTGGTACCTGCTGGGAGAATCGAAACAGCAGGCACATCCTGCCTTTGTGTGGCAGGGGCATCCTTAGGGGACTCATCTCCCTGAGTAGCCTTCTTTGGGCTTCCTTTTGGCTGTTGGCTTGGTGGGGACTTTGGATTTGGAGGTGGAGGCTGTGGGTTCCAGCTGCGTGGGTTTTCGCAGCCGGCCAGCCTGTTTCAGTGTTTGGTCAGTGTTGTGCCTGGAGTATACCTCAGCTTGAACAGCCATGGCAGGGACCCCAGTGCCAACTAGTCCCTCAGCCTGAAGCTGGTATTCGATCATGGCCATTATGAACCGTGGATACAAGTTTAACGGTTAGAAAAAGGTTTTGAGGCCATGTCCTTGAGTTCCAAAATAAAGATCAGTAAAATTAAAGGTTGTTTTCTCAAGGATAGAATAAAATACCTGCTGCCATGGACATCTGGTCCCACGAAGAGGTCTTGGGAGCCAGACACACGTTCACCATGTGGAAGATCAAACGTTGAGGGTCAGGGAAGTGTTTCTTCAACAAGGTGGAGGCGAGAGGTTACCCTGATAGTCATGAGATGTGAAGGAGAGATCCAGGGTACCTTTGGGGTAGGAGGTTGGGTGAGTGGCATCCTCCAGCTCTAGGGTTTGGCGTAGAGTGCTGGAGTGATAACCACGGGTTTGCCGTTGACGGAGGACCGGAGGGGACCTCGGCATTCTGCTCTCGGTTTGGACAGTGACATTTGTCCCAAAACTCCGTCAAGGAGTCGGTGTATAGAGTGGGGTTCAAGATAAAAGCCGTTTTGTATGGGAGTCATGCATTAGATCGACGACTTGGTGAAATTGGGCCTAATGGCGATTTGGTGAGATGGCGACAAGTTGTGTCGAGGTTTCAGTTGCATGTTCGCCATTAATGGGTATGGGAATTTCAGAGGTTTTGAAGGATTAGGTCAGTGAGGAGTAAATGCTCTGAAGGTGGGGTATTTATAGGGTAGGGCAAAGGTTGAAAGAAAACTACTGAAGGTTTGGTGTTAGTTATCAGTTGTTGTAATAATGATGACGTGGTTTAACCTTCAGTGGTTGTAACATCTGAGGACTTGGTATTAGTCTTCAGTAGTTGAAACTACTGAGACCTTGGTTTTGTCCTTCAGATGTTGTGAACGTCTGAAGATTACTGTCAGTCGTCAGTAGTTATAAACTACTGATGACCTAGTATTCTTCTTCAGACGTTGTAACAACTGAAGACTTGGTGTTAGCCTTCAGTAGTTGTGAACTACTGAGATCAGTAGTTGTGAACTACTGAAGACATGGTATTGCTTCAGTTTGGTAAACAACTGAGGACTTGTTTTAGCCTTCAGTAGTTGTGAAACTACTGTGTCAGTAGTTATGAACTACTGAAGACATGCTTGTCCTTCAGTTGTTTGTGTATGAATATCAGCTGTTGTTATCAGCTGATGAGAAATGACTCATCAGCTGTTTCCGTCAATCAGTTGTTTCATACTAGCCTCCACACTTACTCATCAGCTCTTTGGCTGATTTTCAGATGTTTCATTGACCCTTCAGCTTGTGAATATTTATGCCTTCAGCTCTTGTGATCAGATGTTCACAAGTGCTGATGAAATATTCTTCAGAGCTGGTGAACAAATTTTGTCTTCAGTATTTGTGTAAGGTTACACATCAGTACTTATGAGCAAATTTGTTCTTCAATACTTATTATTTGAAAATCATACATCAGTAGTTGTAATCCACCTCACTACATCAGTGTTTTTCATAAAAATGTACATCAGTACTTTGAGTCATTTTAGTCTTCAGTAGTTGAGAAAGAGCTGAAGACTAAATTACTCTCAGTACTTGTATTTGACCTTTGCTTTTCAGTAGTTGTGAACTGAAGTACCAGCATAGGTCAAATCAATCAAGCTGTAGCATACCAAGCCTTAGTACCAAATTTTGGAATGTGGCACTATTAGAGGCTTAGTAAAAATGTCTGCAAAGCTCATCAGCACTAGGTACAACTTAGGATCAATCAGACCTTTCTCATAGCAATCCCTGATAAAATGATGTCTGATCTCAATATGTTGGTCCTTGAGTGCTGGACTGGATTCTTAACAATACAGAGAGCTGAAGCACTATCCTTAATAAGGAGTCTTAGTCTCAGTAATGCCATAATCAAGAGTTGGTTCTGAAGCCAGAGTATTTGAGAGGTACAGCTTGCAGCAGCAATATACTCAGCTTCAGCAGTGGATGTAGCAATGGAGTTTGTTTCTTACTCTGCCAAGAAACAAAACAATTGCCTAGGAATTGGCAACCACCAGAAGTGGATTTTCTGGTGACTTTGCATCTGCATAGTCACTATCAGAGAAAGCAACTAATTTGCAAGAATGCCCAGCTGAATACCAAAGACCTAGTGATGGGTACCTTGCAGATATCTAAATATCCTTTTGACTGCAATCAAATGGGATTCTTTAGGTGCAGCCTGAAATCTAGCACAAGCACATGTTGAAAACATGATGTCTGGTCTAGAAGCTGTAAGGTACATCAAGGACCCAATCATACATCTGTAAAGGGTTCATCAACCGCTTTACCTTTCTGATCTACATCTAGTTGTGTGATGCTGCTCATGGGAGTAGAACAGGGTTTACAGGATGTAAATCAAACTTATTTAACAACCTTTGGTATACTTGGACTGATGGATGAAGATTCCATCATCCAGTTGTTTGATTTGCAAACCCAGAAAATACTGTAATTCTCCCATAGCACTCATTTCAAATCTCAGCTTCATAAGCTTTGTAAATTCATCACACAACTTTGGATCAGAGGATGCAAAGATGATATCATCAACATAAATCTGAACAAGGAGCTTATGTTGTCCCACAGTCTTGATGAATAAGGTTTTATCAATGGTGCCTCTAGTGAACTTATTCTCTAGAAGAAAGGTTGAGAGTGTCATACCAGGCTCTAGGTGCTTGCTTCAGCCCATAGAGAGCCTTATCAAGCTTGTACACCCAATCAGGAGTTTATGTCCTCAAAGCCTGGTGGTTGACACACATAAACCTCTTCTTTTATTTTTATATAGGAAAGCACTTTTGACATCCATTTGATAAACCTTGAGACTGTGAAAGGCAGCATAAGCTAAGAACAGTCTGATTGCTTCCAGTCTGGCCACAGGTGCAAAGGTCTCATCATAATCGATGCCTTCCTCTGTGCAAACCCTTGGACAACCAGTCTGCCTTTCTTGACAATTTGGCCCTTCTCATCTGTTTTGTTCCTAAATACCCACTTGGTGCCTATAGCACACTTATTTTGGGTAATGGAACAAGCTCCCACACTTGCTGTTTCTTGAATTGAAGAAGCTCAAGCTGCATAGCTTCCACCCATCCATTGTTCTTAAAGCAATATGATAGTTCTTTGGCTCTTGCTGACTGATGAAGAGAGCATAGAAGCAGAAGTTGGACAATTGATTCCTGGTTGAAACTCCAGCATGGATATCACCAATGATCTGTGATGTGGGGTGTTGAGCTCTTGATAGACTATGATATCTGTGCAAGTGTTTGTAGACCCATCAGCAGCAACAGATGGTGATGGAGATTCCTGAAACCATGTAGAGGATGGCAGCTCAAACGAAGTAGAGCAAGCAGAAATCTCATCAGCATTTGTAGTGGATGGAGCTGCTGAGGCTACAGGAGCATCAGGTTCAGTGGACTCAGGCAGGTGTCACTGAACCTGAAGAGGTGAGTACTGACTACATCATCATCAGTACCACCAGTGGAGATCTATTGACAGGCTCAACAGATGGAGGTTGATAAGGAACATATTGCAGTATGTCCAGATCAAACAACTCCACAGGGTTTTGTGGAATCTTGTCCTTTGGAGATTCATTGAACTTAACATGCAGGTTTCTTCAACCCCCTTAGTTCTACAGTTGAAGACTCTGTATGCCTTGCAAGTTGATGAATAACCAACAAATACCCTGCATCCACCTTACTAGCAAACTTCTGGAGTGGGTTGCTAGTGTTGAGAATGAAACATGGACACCCAAAGGCTCTAAAGAATGAAATAAGAGGGCCAATTGATGAAGAACTTCATAAGGAGTCTTCATCAACCTCTTATTTACTAAAGCTCTATTTTGTACATAGCAAGCTGTATTGACAGCTTCAGCCCAAAAGGTCAGTGGCAACCCAGAGTCAGCCAACATTGACCTTGCTGCTTCAATGAGGGTCCTGTTCTTTCTCTCCACCACTCCATTCTGCTCAGGAGTTCTAGGAATGCTAAACTGCCTTCTAATTCCCTTGGACAGGTAGAAGTCATCAAGTGTGTGGTTCTAAATTCTGTTCCATTGTCACTCCTCACACACTTGACCTGTAGGGAGTACGGCTTTTCTACTTGTAACACAAAGTTCATGATTGTCTTTGCTGCTTCATCCTTGGAGTGCAAGAAGAAAGTCCATACAAACCTGGAGTAATCATCCACATTACCAGGCAGTATTTCTTCTTTGCCATGCTCATTACTCTGACAGGACCAAAGAGATCCATGTGCAGAAGTTGTAAGCAGGCAGTGGACTTTGGTTCTTCTATTGAAGGGAATGAAACTTTGTGTTGTTTTCCTTTCAAGCAAGCAGTGCAGTCATTCACACTTGAACTCTTTCAGAGGCAATCCTCTTACTAAACCATGGCTTATAAGCTGATTCATGTTCTTGAAATTTACATGACCCAGCCTTCTATGCCATAGTGTAGACTCTTGAGGAGATGCCTTGGAGAATAGGCAAGGATGGCCTTTTAGATCCATCTTTTTGGAAAGATCTAAGGCATACACTCTTCCTGTCCTGTTGGCCTTCAGGAGAGTGTGTTCATCCAATGGCTTGTCAATCAAACTCATAACTTTGGATGACAGAATCCGACAGTTCTGGCTTGTGAAAAGAGCAACATGGCCTTTGTCACACATTTGACTGACACTCAAGAGGTTATACTTGAGATTCTCCACATGGTTAACATCATCAAACCTTATTTCCCGTTGGAAACAAAGCCTTTTCCAATGATGTAACCTTTGCATCATTGCCAAAAGAAACAAATCCCTTCTTTCCTTGAGAGTAGTCATTAAGAAGGGAGCTGCTTCCAGTCATGTGCATGGATCCTCCACTGTCTACATACCAGATGCTTCTATGGCATGTTGAAGAACCCTGCAAACACAACCATGTGTTAGTTTGTCTTAGAGACCCAAACCTGCTTGGTTTTGGGTCTGTTCTCAGCTGCAGATGCAGCACTAACAGTTGTGTTGTGTGTGACAGCTTGAGGTGAAGAAGATGGTACAGAAGAGGAACCCTTTGGCTTGGACTTCCTTTTCTGTGGTTTCAACACAGGAGCATCTAAGTGGTTGACTCTTCCCACTAGCTGCTGAACCATCATCACCAATTGTGTCTGATTCTGTGATAGGCTTTCAGCTCTTCAGACACATTGGAGTTTGCTGATGATGAGTTCCTATGTGTACCATCTTTTTCTGAGCAACCTCAGCTGTTGCCTGAGTTATCCCTACCTTCTTCTTAGATTTAGCTTTGGGCTTAGGGATTTCAGGCTTGGATGTTGCTAATACAAACTTGGTTTCAAACTCATTCTTCATTTTATTGATGCTCTCAGTAATTTTCTCCTTCTGCTTGAGTTTGGAACCCCTTTTGTACCAGCAATCATCAGTAAGATGATTGAACAAGCCACATATCTCACATGGCTTTTTCTTCATCTTATGCTGATCATCAGCTGAAGAGGATTTAACTGCTGAAGACTTGTTCTTCAGCTGTTTGTCATCAGTACTAGCAGTTTTCTTCCTAGTGCCTGCTTTCCTGGTATCCTCTCTAGCTGTCTTCAAACCTTTCCTACTGTTAGTTTTCTTCTCTTTAGTGCTAACAGTATTTGAGGTTTGAACTTCAGATGTTGTCACTTGCTCTCCAGTACCTTCAGTACTTCTAGTGACAACTTCTGAGTTGATCAGCCTTTTGGTCATGTGACAGTCTATCTCTGATGATGCTGATTCAGAGGATAGTAAGTCACATGATGAGAAGGATTGGTTATTGCTCTCCCCATCAGATTCAACTTCTGCTCTTGAAATGAAGTCTGTGGGAGGAGCAGTGTGATTATAACCAATGCCAAACTTCACATTGGAAGCTGTTTGCTTGCTAAGAAGCATTTCAAAACCCTTGCATGATTGCACCCATCGATCACACTCAACTTGGGTGGTTGCAAGAGTTTCCTTGAGATCTTTGTACTTCTCAAGAAGTACATCTTCCCTAGCTTTAGCATCTTTGATTTGGCAGTTAAGCTTGTAAATCTCATCATTTTTATCTTTTAGAACAACCTCAAAATCAGCTTTTCTTTTGGAAATAGTATGCTCAAGCTCAAGATTTTTATCTATTAAAGCTACATTTACTTCTCTAATAGAAGCAAATGCTGCTATGCATGACTCTGAACAAAGCTTGGCTTTTGCCTCAGTGGATACCTGAGATGAGGCATTAGATGATGACCCTTCAGCAGAATCAAGGGCCATCAGAGCAAGATTTCCAAAAGGTTGGTCACCACCATGTTGACCAGCACCTTGGAGTAGTGGTTCCTGACCAGATAGCTCTTCTGGTAGACTACTCCAGTCAACAGCAGTTGGGGTGAAAAAGCTTTTTGGTTGAGGTTGTGTGTGTGATGAGATTGGGAAGAATGAGGCTCTGGAAGAGCATGAGGTGGTTGAGCCGGGGGTGCTTGAGTTTGACCAGGCTGAGGCATGTAGTAACAGGGGTAAGGATAAGGCATATGACCCTGTGGCACAAAATAAGCAGGTGGTGCTTGTGCCTGAGATGGATGGGTAGAACTGTAGGAAGGTTGCCCTTTGTGCTGTGAGCTATTGCTGGAAAAGTCACAAAGGGTGCAGATGAGTTAGATCCAGATGATCTACACTCACTTGCAAAGTGTCCAAGCCTTTGGCACTTGTGACACCTCAACTTGCTCTTGTCAAAACCAACTTTGGTTTTGCCAGAGAGTCCTGGGAATTTCCTACCAGTTCTTTTGTAGAACTTCTGAGATCGGATATTTATCATTGCCATTTGGTTCAAAATATCCATCTCTTCCAGATCATCATCTGGAATGCCCTTCAAATCCTCCATCAGAAAACACAAGTTGTCACCACCACCTCCTGAACTACTAACACCAACAAAAGCTTGTTCTGAGTTTGGTAGAGAAATCAATATGCTCATCATAAGAACTTTCTGATGAAGCATATTCTGACTCATGACTTATCAAGGCAGCATTACCTTGACAAAGTCATCGGCAAGTTTGCCAGAAGATGACAACTTCCTCTTTTGCTCTACCTCTCTCTCAAAAGTGAGTAATTCCCATGAAGTTGGGTGAGAGATAGAGTGTCCAGGTCAGCACTGGAGCGTAGGACAATGGTATATGTGTCCCATCTCTCAGGCAATGACCTGAGGAACCTGTTGTTCATCTGGCTTTTGGAGTACTCTTGTTTAACCATCTTCAGCTCAGAGATTAAACAAGAGAACCGCTCAAACTGCTGGGTCAGAGTCTCACCCTTTCTATATGAGAAAGTCTCATATTGTTGGGCAAGGATTTCCCTATTGTTTGCTAAGACCGAATCAGTTCCTCCAAATTGTTCCTTTAGAGCAACCCATAGGTCATGAGCAGACTCATGATGCAAGAGCCCTGAATATATCTCGTTTGGAATGGCCATGGCTAAAATTCCATGGGCTCTGGCATCAATTTCGAACAGTTTTAGATCTTCGTCCGAATATTGTTCAGGTTTCTTCGCAACCTGTTCATTAGACTCCGGGACGCTCACCATAGGCTTGTATGGCCCATGCACCACTGACTTCCAACAACCAGCACTGTTGACAGCCAAGTGGTGTAGCATACGTCTTTGCCATATGTTATACTCGTTCCTAACCAGCATCGGAGGCTTGGTTGCGGAACCAGTATTGTGAGGATCATTGTTTGGTGTTGTCATCTCAGGTTTTGGTCAAAACAAGTTTAAACACGACAAACGTAACTCAAAACCACCAAAAGACCTCAAGATATTGGCCGAAAACAGCAGAAACTCACTCTCTATGGCTATTTCTTGCAAATTGCTAATTCGATCAAACTGAGAGATCAAAAGAGCAGTTTCAAATGATCAATAGTGAAATCGATCAATGATTAACCCGCTCTGATACTATTTGACAGGATCTCAGCCTCTCGTGTTGATCAATTAGATTATGTTTGCAGCGGATTTAGCACATTAATTAGCAATTAAAGCAAGAACATAGAAGATATTGCAATTAAAGCATAAACAGAGAGAGAAGAGTTCTGCGAAGCAATAAATGTTCTATTGGTCGCACGTTTTGGCAATTAAAACAGTATGGTTACCCATCCTTTTATAGGCGGCAAAAGGATGGGCATGATGTCCTTTTTCTGACATCACTGAATATTCAAATTACAACTGACAAAACATAAAACTACTGAAGATGTCAACAGCTGACATCTTCTTACAAAAGTTCCTAAGTGCTGACAAAAGTAAACTACTGAAATCCTACAACGACTGAAGAACAAACTCTTCAGTCGTTTATAACTACTGATACTATAACAACTGAAGAACATGCTTTTCAGTTGTTGTACAACTACTGAAAGTAAATAAACTACTGAAAAGGAAAAACCACCACAATAACTGAAGAAGACTTCTTCAGTTGTTGTGACAAACTCTGAGTCTTCAGTACTTGGTCTTCAGACTTGGCTTCAGATGATATAACAACTGATGACTTTGGTAGATATCATCAGTTGTTGTCTTCAGTCTTTGTCTTCAGACTTTGTGATTCAGTAGAAGGTCTTCAGTTCTTTAGTTCTTCAGCTTTTGATTCTTCAGTACTTGTCTTCAGTACTTGAAGTCTTCAGTACTTGTGAGATCAGTACTTCAGACTTCAGTACTTTGGTCTTCAGTACTTTGGAGTCTTCTTCAGCTGATATACTTCAGTTCTTTGATCTTCACACTTTGTTCTTCAGACTTTGTCATAACAGCTGATGGAGCTAAGATGCTCTTGAGTTTGACATTCAAGCAAGAGAACACAATAGCTGATGAGAGTCTTCAGCAGTTGTAGCAGTGGCATGTGGGACTTAGAGGTTTTCCTGATCTTGGCTCATTGGTTCTTTTGGTCCAACAAAATAATATAATAAAATAATGAATCATTTACGTTTTGGTTTAAAATAATATATATATATATTATATACAATATTTAAGACCAAGAATGATAATGAATGATTCAACGATTTAATTTAATAAAGAGTAAATACAATGTGTGAAAAGAAATAATTAATTTAATAACTATTTAAAATTTGATAAAGGTTATTGAATACATATTAAATGATTTGTAGGGTAACTTATAATTATTTAAATCATTTTATAAAGTTTTTAAACCTTTAAATGATCTTTATAAAAATATTACAATATCCAAAACCTTAAAATAAGAATGAAATATAATAGAAAATTATATTGTTTTGTTAGTTTCAAAGTTTAAAAGTTATGGAATGAATTTATTAATATGATATAACATGGTTAAATGGTTAGATAATAATTAACTATTTAAATACCTTTTTTATAATTAACATTTAAAGTATTAAAATATGTGTTTTTGAAGTGTTTTGGAATAATTCAAGTTTGGATATATATTTATATCATATAAATGACTTAGTAATATTTTTATAATCTTTTTATTGTTTAAATAGCAATTAAAGTTTAAAAGTTATAAGTTTTATAATATTAAAATTTACTTAATAATTTATGAAATGTTTTAGTAAAAAAATATTTATTCAGATTTATTATTATATTAATAGTTTTCTGATTAATAAAAATAATAAAGAAAAACTGTTAAAATAAAAACATGACAAGGGCAGGTTCGAACCCCTGACCTGCCCTGTGTAAGTGTTTGTTGTTAACCATCGAGCCAAAGCCCGATTCTTGTCTTAAAACGCAACTTAATTGTTAAAACCATTTTTGAAATAATTTCCCCAAATCCTTATAAACCCTAGAATCATTTGCCATCAAATTGATCTTCAATTCAGACATGTTAATCAAATTAATATTAGGGCTTTGTTTCCCCATGTTAAACGAGTACAATGATGTTGAAACTTACGTTATTGAGTTCGATTCGATGAAGATGGTGATAAGGATAGCCGCGACTAGAACTGAATCGATTTGGTTACATTCGTTGTTGTTAATCGAATTAAACTTGTAGGTAGCTTCGGATGGTGATGATTAATGAAAGCCCTCAATAAATTTAAGTGTATTCAGCTCCGAAGATGGTGTTCGACCAAGATGCAGGTCCGCGACCGAGGAGAGGATCGAATGGGGTTTGGGTTCGTTTAAGATGTAAATGGAAGTTGTAATCGATTGGAGATGGATATATTGTTGTTTATGTGAAGTTAATTGAATTATTATCGGGTTTTAGTGCGATTTGAGGCCTGTAAAGCGGCCGACCACGCGGGGATGTTCCAGATCGCACTGAGTGTTCAATTTTTAAATCGTTTTTGGTGCGTGAGTTCGAATCCCCCACGTGAATGTGTCGGGATGTTTGTTTCGGATGAAAATCGAGTTGTTTGGCTGTTGTGGGCTCGCCGGAGACCGCGTCCGGTGACCGGAAAAACGAACGGGAAAGGGGGGTGGGGTTGGGGTGTTTTGATAATTTACACATCCGGTCCTGATGTTTGTATCGGTTGTCAAACCAAAACTAAAGTTTGGTTTTAGTTTAAATAAATTACCACTTAACCCCTTGAAGTTTGAATTGTTATTATTTCATGTAAAAGGTTATTAATTGTAAATTTTAACATAATCAAACTTATATTATTAGAAGATTTAGAATATTGTTTATTATTATTATTATTATCATCATTATTATTATTTTTATTATTATATTATTAACATTATTTTTATTAATATTATTATTATTATGATTATTCATCAACAATTGAATTTAATTTTTACAAAATTAACTTTTTTTCTTTTCATAAAAATTCGAGATGTTACACTTAAGGGTATAATTAAGCCGAACGGTGATTTAAACTGATATAAATACGCAGTCATATAGAAGACAAATTGATGAAGAGCAATGATATCTGTTAATCAATTTTAATTTTGCCACTGGATTAATGATATTAGACACTAGATGTTGTCCCGCGTGGGTCAGCATACATGATATTAAATTTTAAATCTTATCCAAATGAAAGATTGTTGGATATATGTGCTTAATGAGAAACATGATGATTGATGAAAGAAGCATACTTCAGGAGTCTTAACTGTCGTCATCATTGTAATGGTAAGATCCTTACTATGGTTTTTTTATTTTGTCAAATATGTATATGCTGGTCAATTAACCAGAACAATTATCAAAGGATTCGGGGCTAATGGTACTAAGGTGTATTGGAAAGATGTCATTCTCAAGTGATTTAGGATTCCAAGTCTTGTATAAAAAATGAATAGATTTAAAAGTAGGAGTAGAATGTGTGTGAGTAAGCCGTTCTGAAAAAAGAAAAACAAGAATAATTGTTTTTACTCACGTAATATTCATCTTGCTGAGCATCATGGTTCATATTATATTACTACTTCTTGTTATTTGTTAAGCTTCTCCTTTTTACATATTTTAAAACCACAACCTACAGAATACAGTTATCGCAAACGTAGATCATTGCGATAAAAAAGTTCCAGCTTCATGCTAAAGTTTTTATTGGCAACTTGCCTATGAATTCATTTTTCAAACTTCCAAAGTAAAGATTTCCATCAACCTCCAGAACTGAAGTGACAAATCCCATCACTTCTCTGTAAGATCATCTAACCTCTTGATAATCTTTCCATCACTCCCCACATTTATCGCCATTGCACTTCTTTCAACTGCTTTAACTTGATCACTCAGCTTTGGAAATGTTGCCAGAAGGTGTTTAACTGCTTTGGAAGAATGCACAAATTTCATCCTGCTTGAGGTCACCTGCATCATGTAAGCTCTTTTAATTACCTTCAAATCATAATCATTGTTGTTGCATTAACACATAGAAGTTATCTAATCACCTGAAGTATAGCTATCCAAAATGACCCATCAGGAGCAACATTAATATTGTCTGGCGCACCAGGAAGATTGTCGATAAAAACGTCTACTTTTCCTCTCATTTCCTCCTTTAACCAATACTTCAGACACCTAAATCTGATACACAACCAAGCCAAGATTTTTGAACTTTTAGTTGTAGATATTAGTATATTACACACACTGCACATTGTTAGTTTTATTTGCAAATGTCACTTACTTCCATGATTCACATACCACCAAAAACTCTTGGTCTGCAGAGATGGTTACCCCATTAGCAAACCCGAGCCCGTCGAGCACCAACGACGTTTCCGTTGTAACCGGTCATATTTTAGAAGCTGCCCATGAGGTTTAGCCTCCAACACATCAAGGTACCAATTATGCAGCCCAAATTTAGTGCTGGCTACACTAAAGTATATGCTCCCATCACCTGCTTCAACAACATCATCTGCAAACCTTATGTTTTCACCATTCATATGAGTTGCTATAGCTGTCACTCCACCATCTTCACTAACCTTAATCAAACCCTGAAACCATTACATAAAATTCCATTTTAATCAACTTTATTGGATCACAAAAACTTAAAAAGTACAAAAGATCCACCTCCTCGGTGTCACACACGATCAGGTCGCCTGCTCGTGTGACTGTCAAACCGAGTAAGGTATCTCTGTCATGTATCTTCTTCCAGTTTTCACATGTCCCATTTGTATGCAATCTTTTGATCCACCCATCTCTGGTAGCAGTATACAGTATCCCCTTTTGGTCCACACATAGACCTTCTGGTTTGTTTAGTATCCCTTCTCCTAGCTTAATTACTTCCTGTAAAGATCAAAGGACACACAGTAATTAACATGATGAAAACACACAGTAAGTATTGATTAAGAAGTTAACCTGTAAGCGGTTGTTAGGGGTGAAAGGATGTGAAGATGGTTCAGGTGGTAATTCAAGTGGGTCTGGAGATATTGGGGAGAAAAAGAGCACTTGAAGTGCAACTGCAAGTGCAGAAACAAGAAGAAAGCTTGCTGTAATAACACCATACTCCATAACTGTACTTTGGTGATAGAGAATACTTCTTGGTGACTTGATCCATTTCAAAGAAATTGAAAAATCTTCTGGAGGAGCTTTCATGACTGGGCCATATTCTTGAAAGAGAAATTCTATACAAACACCACTGACAGATTTAACGGTTTACTGATGTTTAAAAGAGAACCCAAGATTTAACGTTTGTTTTGCTTCGGAGGATAAGTGTTATCTTAATCGGATCAATCGTCCCGGCCCCAACCCACTTAGGAGGAACCTGAGAAAACTCCTGGCTCAACTCTAAGCATTTTTGTTTTACAGTGAGACTTAAACTCATAACCTCCCATTTATTTTAATAAGTTGTTATGTATGTTTAAATAGATAGCAAAAACAAACGTCCATTTAAAAGTTGAAAGTTGAAACGACTGATATGACAGATATGAGAGTGTGAGTGTACTGTACACCACTATACAGCAGGACCATTCTTGGAAACTTCCAAGATAACATGCATGCGTGTCATTGTCAAGATTGCGGGTCAAGTTTGGGCTATCTGGTAGCCCGAATTTTAAAATTGGGTGGCCCAAATAACTTATCATCAGATAATGAAATGTACTAAAAAGTTTGAAAGAAAATAATTTGTAAAAGGGTTTATCTTTAATTTGTTCATTTAGAAAGTATGCAATGGGTGTTAAGGGGAGTAAAATAAAGCAAGGGCTTTGGGTTACCACATCCCTAGAGTCCTTAAATTGTATAAAAATAATAACTTATGCATATATAAGTTGAGCTTTGGACTTGGAAAGAGTTTTTAGATGATAACGTATATACGTTGGTTTCAACAAGATCCATGAGAAAACTCATTGAGAAAAGGACCCTTCCACACAACTAAATTCATTTGAAATGGGTTAGACTCTTATCATTGAAAGTTAATCTCATATGTTGGAAAGACACAATTGACAGAATCCGTGAATCAAAACCTCAACAAACACGGAGTAGCAATCCAACCTACATGCCTAATGCGTGGATGGATATCAGAGGCCCGAGATCGTCTTTCGGTGTTTTGGTCCAACCAGTAGTGGAGCATGGACGCTTTTATAGGGGGGCGGGGACAAAATCAATTTTTTAAAGAGCGTGAACTCAAATTTACACCAACGGCTTAAAATTTTACACCATGAAACCAAAATTAATACTAGCGACAAAAAAGTAATAACAAACATAATATATGTAACTATATATTTGATCTGAAAAAGTAGGAACATAAAATTATTTGATGGCAATAACTTGAAGGTAGAAATTATCTTATATATTATCCTATATATTTAAAAATAAACTTAAAGAAATAGTTGGTTTCTAATGGTTTTGATATTGGCCACCAAGGAATTATGTATCTCCAATCTACCCTCTTGGCTTTAAAGAGAAAAGGGAAAACCTCCATCACATCACGTCTCACATCCGGTGCATTTAGAAAGAAAATGCTCTCTCTTTTGATCGTTGTTCATTAATTTTTTTTGTTTTCTTTTCAGTTTGTTATTGAGTGTTGCTCGCCAAATGAGCTTCAAGGGCGGTGATGAGATACCGGAGTGGTGTTCGTCGCTTAGGTGTGGCTGTTGATTATGGTTACCAGCCGTAATCGAGCACCGCATCTGAGCCTGAGCCTAAAATTTCAAATCGTTTCGAGTCGGTCATCATGAGCGCAACGTGCGCATGTAAAAAATCCTAGTTTTAGTTGGTGAAGTAAAAATGATGAAAAAGCTAGAACATGTCAATTGGGATGTATGGTGTAGATTCCAATTGTAATGTTGTTCCTATGCTATTTTATAGCCTCTTGCTAGAATTCTAATAAAAAATTTCTGTTCAAATTTTTTTTTTAACTGGACTTTGAAATAAATAAACATACAGACACAATTTAGAATATTTTCCTATCATTTTGTTTTCTTTATTCTATGCTTATGTTTTAGTTACTAGGTATTAAGATTCAACTTTTGATACAGGTCGATAAATGTATAAATAAAGTTTGAAAAAAAAGCTTATATTTTAAAATTCGTTTTAGGTACCCAAAAAATTAAACCGACTTGAAAACCTAAGCGTCACGCAACACTCTCTTACATAATTAATACAAACTAGTTGAATTCAACTTCGCGCGTTGCGCGAGTAATTTAAAGTCGATAATCACCGGTACAACCCTAGTTCAAACCCTTGGCTCAGATCCGGCTTCTCGTTGTGGCTGCAAACCAACGTGGTTGCCACGCCAAGACAACGATTTTTTCCCTCGAATTCATCACAGCCATCTTATTATATCCCCAAACCAGAAAAATCAGACTAAGTCACGAAACCAACAACTTATTACATCAGCTTTTTAAACATGTAGGTTCATATAAGTGGACAATATAATACTCCTTTGGCTCAGACCTACGCACGGTCTCAGGCTGCAAACCATCTACACATGGTTGCCACGTCAGGACAACAACATGTTTTTGGTTGGATCATCATTGCCAATGAACCTCTCGACATAATCAATAATGCGCAACCCCACAAATTGAAGCCAACACGAAATAGCACAGCGACAAACATATCATAGGCTCAAACCTGGTCACCGCCTCTAGCTGTAGACCATCTACCAATGGTTGCCATGCCAGGACAACAACATGTATTTGGTTAGATCATCACAACCAACAAACAACCTAAAATAAAGCAACAATGTGTGATCCACCGGATCGAAGCCACCAATATCAGGCAGATTCGTGAACACATGAAAAACCCAAATCAACATCAAACATCAGAGGTCTGCAAGAATCAAAAAACAAAAACCCTACATGAAGAATCAAAACATTGTCACCTACAGGGCGTAACTATTGTACATGCATGGCATCAGGAGTGGTTAGAGAAATAGCAATTACAACAACGACATCGAGATCGAGAATCGACGGCATTAGTCGGCCAACTATCATCGGGTAGGGTCTGAGAAAACAGAGCAGAGATGACCGCTCCGGCAACAATGGCGACATCGGCGGCACCTACACCATCGTCGACCGATCATCGCCACCTAGGGTTTGGAAAACAAAGCATCGCTTGCCGTAGGCATCTCCGGTAGCAATGGAGGCGGCGAGTAGCCTAGGGTTTGGAAAAAAACCACAGATGACCCACACCACCGTCGGCGGACCATCACCCCTTACAAAACGGCAGCCACCACTGGAGCCCTAGAACCAAAGTCGAAGAGAGGCCAACGGCCTGGTAGTCTGAACCCAGGCGGAGAACAGGGCGGCCGCGTGAACGCTACCATCCCGATGAGAGGGCAAACCGACAAAAAGCCGGCTCAACCGGCGACCGTGAGCACCCACCCGACTGGCGCGGTGTGGTGAGCTTTCGGTGGAGGTGTTGTTCTAGTGATGGGTTCTTGTGGTAGATGGAGGAGACCCCTATGATTGAAGAAGTACATGCCATTGTTGTTGATGGTGTTGTGGGTGTGAAGATTGAAGAAGGTGAGGTCACATTTAAAGATGAAGCACATCACCCGAGGAGAAAATGAAAATACCAAAATTGCCCCCAACTGTTCATCCCCCAAATACTATTCATCGATGAATATTACTATTCATCAGAACTTAGGTTTTTTCATATAAGTAGTAAATGTCAAAGCATGAATAGTAGCAAGCAAGCTACCTATCTGCTTAATATTTTGAATTTCACTCTTATACTATATATTAGTGGGTAACTCGGCGGAGCGAATAATTTACAACCCTGTATATATTTCATTTAATTTATCAAATATTTTATTTTATAGTTTAAATCTCTTATATTGCTTATTACCCTTATTATATTTTAGAGCTAACACGCGCGTTGCTGCAGATATTTAGCTAAGTAGCAAGCCCTGAAAAACTGCTTAAGTCCAAAGAGCCTTTTAACCAAGATTATAGAAGTCAACATACTGACTAAAGCAATCAAATCTCAATCTTATGATTAATGAATACACATGAAAAGGTTAATGTTGATGTTTAGTGCATCCTTTTCATTTAAAACAAAGGTCCAAACTTGCAGCAAAGACATTGTGGATACCGGTACTAAACCATGCTAAATGTCATCAAACAATATCTTGATTCAGTGATGAAGATGTTAGTAAATGCATCCAAAATTGCAGTGGCCAAGTTCATTCTAAGTATAGCTCTTAGAGCTTGCTTGCAGCTGCTTCATTTACAAAAAATATTCTAATTAATCAAACTGGATGATCAAACAAACATAAATGAACAAAAACTTAAAAATTACTCGAAACATAGCAGTTCTTGCACACAAATTTAGCGAATTAGAGATAAGTACAAATCCAGTTAAAGCACAACGAATCTATCGACGAAAATTAAATAAAACAATTGCAATACATACGTGGATTTCAAGAAGTATTTCAAGATGGAATTTTTATGAAAACTGAACCCATGGAAGGCATTTATAACAGTAGTTGTCTCGAGCGTCGATTGGATGGAGAAAAAACGACCTGTCATTGATAATTGAAACCGAATTCGTTGGTATTAATTGCGGATTTAAATGATGCGAGGATAACACTTAGAGTTTGCATTTACAGTTAAACTAGAAAGGTGATTGATAGCAAGCATAATATAAACTTAAAATATTAGAAAATTCATACATAAAGTACATAAAACATAATATTAAATGTCATATAACTACACGCAATCATACATTATAACAAGAGAACTTAAAGTTTTTTTAAACATTACAATGAATGGTCATGACACACAAAACATTCCAGAACTGAATGATCTTTGTATCCAAATCAATGTAATTTTTAATTTAATCTAGTCGCAACTAAATGTTGGACAAAGAATTAAAAAGGAAGAATTTGTTATCATCAACTAAGCATAAAAATCTTACCATTTAAAGTAAAATATAAAAAGAAACAAAATTAAAGTATAACCAAATTCACAAAAGGTGCTACCTGCAACAATGTTATCCAATTTTCAACCAAATCATACTTCAAATCCAATTGAAAAGGCTTAACTTTCAATTAACCTAAGTAAAACATTCCTAATTAAACAAACAAATGTATTTACCATTTTTTCATAAACTACATCCAGAATTCGAAAGTGAGAATGTGTGTATCACATTATTTTTTATTTAAGTCACCTGCTGAAGTTTCATCAATGATGTTGCAACATGTCTTCTTAACTTCTTATACTTACAAACATTCATCATAAACCAAAGTTAAATATGAAAGCCAAATTTGAAGGTTTTAAATGAAAATAAACCATTCTTATCCAAACCTAAAATTAGCATCTTAAGTGGATGCTTGGATTTGCCTTTTGTAACTTATCATCTAACTATAGCACTCCCTTCATATAAACAAACATGTATGCCATATATAATTAAGCTTCAAAAAACAAAAGAAAATAATTTAAGATTAGGATGGTTGTTAATATGAGCATTCTGTAAATTATTGTCATACAATAAATAAACTAAAAAAATTAAATGTGCAATTCTATACACAACCTAAAATGTTACATGGAAATAATCATGTTTTGGTTTGTCATGTCTAACCCCTTTAACAAATGGGTGGTGTTCAAATTGACCTACTTAACTCGTTTAATTAAACGGTCAACATGTCAACCTATTTAAAACAAAAAAAATATGTCTAGTGAGGTTAACCCGTCAACTTGTTTAACACATTTATTACAACCCCCAACCTGGTTAACACATTTAGAACTTGATTACACTATATTTACAAACCGTTCACACCCTAACAATCTGAAACCACTGCCCAGCCACAATTGACACCTCTAAATAGTTGCATCTGAGCTTCCCAAAACACTAAAAACAAAGTATGACAATTAGTCAAAAGATGCATACTCAAACACCCCCCCCCCCAAATCATTGTGGTAAGAACATAAAATCTTAAAGATTGGTATGAATAAAGAAACTTACCATTTCAGAAGTTATTGGAGGCAGATTGCAGCTGTGAGAAGGTAAATATCTTTCGATGAGCCGTAAAATGAATAATATATACCATTAGAGATGTTGAAATCATGGCAAATTGTTATTTGAAACTACTTCTTAATCTCCTTGATAACTGCAAACCACTTGTAATGGGATGAGATGTTTCACACTTCCTATAAGGCTTGAAATGCAACTGTTAAGGCTTGAAATGCAACTGTTAGTTCATTTGTTTTTTGTTTTCAATGGGTCAAATGGGTAAACATCGAGAAATTTAGTTAAAAGTGAAAATTGTTAGATGAGAAATATAGTTTGAATTATAATAATTATCATTTCAAACCTATGAAAATTCATGAGCCATATGACAATAATCAAATTCATTACATTATACATGCAAATCCAATCTTACTTTCTGGTAATGGGCTTCATAATAACATCCAAAATTTGGGTCAATGCTATCATGCATTAGCAAGTGTAAAAAAATTCCATTTTTTTGTTTGTTTAATTTAAAGAGTTGAGAGTGAAAAAAAACCTGAATTATAACCTTGACATCCATATGCAGCTAGTAATACTAAAATGACAAATAACTCTGATGACTTTCAAGTCAACCGCCAATAATATGTATTTTAGAAATATATTAATAAAACTCTTAATCTTCTTAACCAAAACCATTTATATTAATTTATTTTCCTCTTAACTAACCATGTTTCACAATCTAAAATAGTTGTTGCCTGCAATATGACATCAAGCTACCAACTTTACTTCTAGACTGAAATTTGAAATTGTTGCAATGCATCCCCGATAATAAATCACTGGAAAAAATACAACATAAGAGGATATATCAAATTTTTAGTGCAGCCAACATTTTTATATAATCTTTCCATACTAAAATGAAATTGAAGTTATGCATAGCTATACACAGCCCTGAACCATGCTAATATCCCCCGTCGCCCCGCAACCAACATTGATATTAACATTCCTAATATTTGTAACCTTACTAACCCTATAGCATTGACAAACAAAAGTACCGGACCAAGGGCCTCAGTATGGATAATAGAGAATGATATCAAATTTAACCATAGCAGAATAGTACCAAACCTTTACACCCCTATTAAAGTCAAAATCCAAAGCAGACCACGGGCCAACAACGCTACTCAAATTATAATTATCAATTGTTATCAATATCTTGCAACAAGAATATAAAAAGGGAAAGTAACGGATAGAAGCCATGTAGAGCCTTGCTATTCCTTAAAAGGTCAATAAAACGCCACTTAAAAAGTCAATAGTGGCTCACCATGAAGCACCACTTACAAGACCATAGCGGTCCACACAACAGCTAAACTGAGTTTTAGACAGTCTAATTTTATAACCACAGACTGTTGTTAGTAAGGGATGCATATGCCCATGTCGTTGACATAGAGGTAAGCACAACAAACCGATCAAGCCACTTTGATTTCAACCAGTAATAAACACTCGATAATATAAGGCTAGGTTCATTTCAATTTTGCTATAATCAACTTAAGTTCATCCAAAAATTAAAACAAAATCGAATTTATAACAAGAAATTAGTATAAATCGAGATATTAAGCTCACTTACCAGTAGAAGCTTTTGAAACAAAACCAAATTACTTTCAATTCCCCCGGCGAAGGCTACGAGGGTGAGGTTCCGCTGGAGCAGACGAAGAAAAGTTTATGTTTTGCTTCCAATACAGCCTTAGCAATTTCATCCTTCATCTTAGCTTTATTGGACTCTACAACGACAACCGACTTGCCTTTATAGAGCTTATATGGGTAAATGGGTATCAAACTTTTTGGATCATCGACTCAAATGATAACCTGAAAAATGTCGATCAAAATTCAAAACATTTACTCATCTTGTTCTGCATATTACATAAATTTGAAACTCTTGAAAGAAAAATGAAATGTAAACAAAGATCTACCTGATCAAAGATCTACCTGATCAAAGATCCCACTTCATTAAAATAAAAAATCTACAAAATTGACACTTTGGTATACACAAATTACACGATTGAATTCAGATGAACAAACAAAACCTAGAAACAAAAATCCCCTGTGGACATATGAAATCAAGGAAATCAGTGTGGGTATATGAAATCTGTGAAATCAGTAGATGTATGAAGAATGGTGGAAATCAAGAAACGTAAGTCGGGAATAGGAACATCACCTTCAAATCCACTGCGTACCGGATATGTTCAGAATCGCCGGCCGAAGAATTTGGGAATTTGGGATTTGTGACCGGAAAGACGCATTATTCCTTCAACTGAAGACACAACAATGAATGCACTTCAATTTCGGAAGGCCGGCGGTCCCCCTACCGGTGAGTAAATCGGGTGGTAACGGCTGGTGGAGGAGAAGTTGGCTGGTGAAGGGGCGCGTCTTACGGGAAGTGGGAAATTACAATCCTACCCCTCCTTTATGCATTATAAAGGAGTAGAGATAACATTTGCTTTTTATATAAATATTATTTTACTAATTTGTTTTGTCTTTAATAATTTTCTTTGTTAGCTTCAATTAATGAACGGACGGTTGAGTTTAATTTTTTTTTTCTTTGATGTTCTGATATAAAGCTTGTTAAACATGAGGATTAATTAAACACAAGGTTAAGTTTTGTTGTTGTAAGTTTTATCAATTTCTACTGACGTACCGTATCGTGATGAATGGAAGCAACACCACAAAAACATTGGTTAAATTATTGCTAGAGTTAATCTCGGTTTTGGTCCCTGAGTTTTGCAAATTGACTCTACTTGAGTACCAATGTTTATTTTGTCTTCACTTGAGTACCAACTTTTTTAAAAAATGTCTGTTTTAGTCCATATTTTGAACGGCGTGAGAATGTGCCGTTAAATCTCACTCACGTGCACCCCACATGAGGGTATTTTGGTCATTTTATGTCTAAACTGTCTATTTGCCCCCTGATTTTAATAAACCCATATATATATACACATCTCTCTCTCTCTTTCCTCTCTCTCTCTCTCTATGTGTGTGTGTGTGTGTTGCATCACCGCCATCAACCTCCCCTCCAAATCCCTCACCGAAACCCTACCGCCAGACCTGAGCCAACTCTCTCAACTCAAAACCCTCGTTTTTCAATGCAACTCCCTCTCCGGCCACATCCCCACCTCTCCAACCTCACCCTCCTCGAACACGTCATCCTCGACACCAACAACTTCACTTCAATCCCACCGGACTTCTTCTCCGGCCTTAACAACCTCCAATCGTTTAGCATCTCCGATAACCTACAACTCACCCATTAGCACCTCCCCCAAACCCTAACTCAAAACGCCAATTTACGAAGCTTTCAATCCAGTAACGCCCAAATCACCGATTCTATACCTGAAATCTTCGATAGTTTACTCAATCTTCAAAATCTCAGGTTGTCGTACAACAATCTCATCGGAAACCTACCGGAGAGTTTTGGTGGGTCCCAAATTCAGAACCTGTGGGTTAATAATCAACATCTAGGGCTTTCGAGTACCCTTGAGGTTCTTTCATAGATGACTCAGTTGAGTCAAGTGTGGCTACTGGCTAATTTGTTCACCGGAGCTATGCTTGATTTAACGAATTGTACTAATTTGTTTGATTTGCAGCTTAGGGATAATCAGTTAACGGGTTTGGTGCCGAAATCGTTGATGTTGCTTCTGAAATTGAGGAATGTTACTCTGCAGAACATTAAGTTGCAGGGGGAATTGCCTGTGTTTAGAAGTGAGGTTCATGTGGAATTGGGTACTGATACTAATAGCTTTTGTTTGCCTACGCCTGGGTCGTGTGATCATCAGGTGAGTATGCTGTTGGAAGTCACTGGGGCGATTGGGTATCCAATGTGTTTGGCGCAGTCGTGGCAGGGTAACGACGCATGCTAGTGGTGGGTTTTCATGAGATGTGATGCTTTGGGGAAGAATGTGACTAGTGTGAGCAAATGAAAATGGTGATATGCTGCAACACATAGAGAGAGAGAGAGAAAGAGATGTGTGTATATGTATATGGGTTTATTAAAATCAGGGGGCAAATAGACAGTTTAGCCATGAAATGACCGAAATACCCTCAGGTGGAGTGCACGTAAGTGAGATTTAACGGCACATTCTCACGCCGTTCGAAATTTGGACTGAAACAGACAATTTTTTTAAAAGTTGGTACTCAAGTGGAGACAAAATGAACGTTGGTACTCAAGTGGGGTCAATTTGTAAAACTCAGGGACCAAAACCGAGATTAACTCTTATTGCTATTATTAATACCGGTGCCAATATTTGTTAATGATTTTCGATTGATGTAAGACATGACTTTATTTTTTGGGTTACATCGTGCTGGTTCTGTTAGGTAACAAGTTGTTTTAAGAATAATGGATTTTGTGTCGAGTATCGGTATTATTGAAACCTTTGTCTATATTCATTTTTATGTGTTTTAATTGATTTAAAATATTTATTTCTTTTCAAGTTTGATGTTTTATAAAATTTGAATACGCTTAATTTTATTTACGCAATGCAAGGACTGCAAATAAACTTAATAACGTTACTATTATAGTATTTCGTCTTAACACATCGTTAACTTAATTTTTAAGTGTGTATATCTTTCAAAGAAAAGTAACACACTATAAAAACATAATTAACTAAGGGTGAAGTTATTCTACAAAGTGCATTTTTTCTACAAAGTGCATTTTTTCTAAAAAGTGTAAAAAGACACAATGAGCCTAAAAAATCACACAAAAATTATATCTCACAATCTAAATCGAATTTCAAAAAAGTATTTCGGAGTCTCTGGTCATATCGTCGTCCTCTTTCAGGAAAAAAAAACAAAAAAACCTCCATTGTGTCTTTATATACACAATAACGTCATTGTGTTTTTCATAATGACATAATGATGTCATTGTGTCTTTCATAATGACACAATGATATCATTGTGTCTTTCATAAATAACATAATAAAAAACATTAATTTTTTTTAAAGACACAATGACGTAATTGTGTCTTTCATAAATGACAAAATAAAAAAACGTTAATTTTTTATTTTTTATTTTTGTTTATTTTTTTTCTTAGTGAGGACGGCTAGTGAAACAAAAGCTTTGAATTTCGATTTAGATTGTGAGATATAATTTTTTTGTGACTTTTTTGACTTATTGTGTTTTCTCACACTTTGTAGTAAAAATACACTTTGTATTTATCCTTTTTCATTAATTAATACATATAAAACTTGCTTAATCTTATGAGCTTTGTATTTCAGTTATTAAATACCATCGCTCCCTCATATACCTTTGTTTATGTACATCAATTCACCGGAACTTACAAGTATGTACATGCAAATAACTATACAACTCTTATCTGATCGGTATATTTTTAATATTTATTTATATCTCATTTATCAAAAGCGGTGGCAAAACAAAATTCCATATTCCAACCTTTAAGTTCAAAAAGTTACAACTTTACCTCTTGTACTATATGTAATATATATATATATATATACATTTAACCCATTCTTTTTTTTTTTACTAATTTGATTTTTCTTCGAAAACTGTTATTCGTTAACATTTTCTTTTTGAAAAGCCTAATCTGATGTTGTTTATAATTTATTTGGTGCGCTATAAATTTTGTTAGAAACGTAGTTCTATTTAAAATAAAGCATTTTTTTTGATATCGCAGGTTATATCGATTAACAATTACATGCCAGTGATGGTGAAGTATTTATAACACTTTCCAACACTTTTGCGAGTTAACTTAATCAGCAAGTTATATATAAAATTAATAAAATGTAATAACGCTTCTTGTAACTCTAAAATGTAAAGTATTGACGCGTTATGACTTTTTATGTCGATGGTTTAGAGGAAATCAAATGATTGTAGTCTTGATTTTATTCTATTTTATATGTTATTATTTCAAATATAATAATATCTAATCTTGATTTTATATTATTTTGTAAAACCAAAGTGCCTGTATGTGTCAAAGAATTAGTATCTCCACATGTCTTTTCTAAAATTTTTATTCCTATTTTTTTTGTTTCACTCCTGGAAATAAAAGTTAATAAAGGCTTACTTTCCGCACGCATATTTATTTTACATTTGTATTTTGGAAATGAGTTTTATAGATATTATCTTAACTAAAAATATCTCTACACGCGAAGCGCTAGAAATTGAATACAAAAATATCGTAACGGCTATCACTACGACTTAGAACCCGAAGACATCAAAGACCTTGATGGATCAAAAAATAATAAATCATTAACGCACACTAATATTAATAAATGATAATGATAATTTATGTTCGTCTTCTTCACTTGTCTTTTATGATGGAAATTAAATAAATAAGTATTTAAAACAACCTTTAGTTACTAAACTCACTTTTTATATAAACATAAATACATATCATAAGACAATGGAAATAAAAAAAGACCATATATGAAAATCACAAAACTTATATGACCAAAATATAAAAGTTGAAAAATTACATGTAGCTAACATTTTTAAATTATATCGATATATAATATATAATTAGTTTAAGGAATATTAAGGATAGCAAATGAAACAAACCCTTATGTGTTAAAGACGGATATATATGTAAAACTAACTACAAATTATCTAATCACACATGTTTAGTTAAAATGTACCATTAAATTTAGAATTTTTGTTGTTACATATCAATCGTAAGAGGGCGGGCCTTGGCGCAACGGTAAAAGCTGTTCCTATGGGACCGAAGGTCTCAGGTTCGATCCGTGGAAACGGCCTCCCCACAAAATGTGGGGGAATGACCGCGTACATCTTCCCTTAAATGGGACGGACCCTCCCTGGACCCTGCGAAAACGCGGGAGCTCTTTGCAGCACCAGGTACGCCCTTTACATATCAATCGTAAATTAAATGTAATTAGTTTTGATAAAAAGTTTTGCATTATGTATTAATGAAGAGAAAGCTTATTGTTGATACTTCCATAACATGGATCTTTTGTATTATGTTATAAAATTAATATATTCTTAAAGACCTAAACGAAATTTCTACACATGATATCTATACTGTTAAAAAACTAACATAGTTAGAGGGATGTCACTGCCATGTTATTTTCTAATTTTTATCTTAGATTGGATGATAAGTATTAGTTTGTATTTCATATTAAGTTTTATAATATACCCCCATCATATCTTTTTATCTGCTAAGGACAAATATCATTAAAAATTACCAAGTAGCTAGCAAATGAAACAAACCCCCTATTTGTTAAAGTTAAAGTCCATATATCACTACATTTCACTTTCTTAAAATAAATTTGAACCATAAAAAAACTTTTAAAATAGATCTTTATTTATAGAGTAAATTACTATTTTGGTCCCTATGGTTTGGGGGTTTTAACTGTTTGAGTCCAATTTCGTAATTTTTAACAATACAAGCCTTGAGGTTTCATTTATATAACTATTTCAGTCCAATCAGCTAACGCCGTCCATATTTGTCATTAATTTGAACACGTGCCACGCACATGATGGGTAAATTAGTCATTTGCCTCCTACCTGTTGAATAAAACCCCAAAATTCAATGTCATCACCTTCACCCCGACTATCTCTGAACGAACGTTCACCTTCACCCCAAAATTCAAGGTCATCACCTTCACCTCAAAATTTAACAATGTTGTTAAGGCTGTGGTATATTCGAAGTCCGGGCGAGCAGTTTGATCCATATGAAGTATACGGTTAGTCTACCATCAACAAACATTTAAATGTAACTTGATTTTGGTTTTTGAAAATCATAATGTACTCATCTTTGACTGTTTGATAACAGGGGTCAAGCCCTACTGCTTTTACTTTGAAGATATTCCATGGTGGAGTATTCATACAAAACCAGTCACTTGTTATGTTGATGGTAAGATTAACTATGTGGATATGGTAGATTTTGATGAGTTTTCTATGTTTGTGTTTCACGATATGATTCAAGAAATAGGCTATCAAGAAAATGAGATAATGTTTTATCATTTTAGAATTCCTGATCAAGACTTGAAATTTGGTTTGAGAGCATTAGGGAATGATCAAGATGTGCTTTTGATGTTAAAATATGTGTCTAAGTTTAAGCAAATTGAAGTTTACATTGAGCATTGGGTTTCAAGATTGAACATTTATGATAAGTCTCCTTCTAAGGTTTTTATTGAAGATTTGGTAGGTCATCTCTCTGAAACATCTATTCCTGGGCCATCTAACCCTGTAAAGGCCAGTAGAGCTTTTAGAAAACTACACGCATCAGAGTGGAAACAACCAGAACATAATGAAGCAACAGACAGTACACCAAAAATAGTTGAAAATTTAGAAACAGCTTCTGATCAAGGTACAATGAATGCACATGAAACTGGATATAATGAAGGGGAACATGATATAGATGATGGCCAACATGAGTTTGATGTAGGGCAACATGACGTAGATAATGGCCAACATGAGTTTGATGTAGGGCAACATGATGTAGATGATTGCCAACATGAGTTTGATGTAGGGCAACATGATGTAGATGATTGCCAACATGATCTAGATGAAGGCCAACATGAGTTTGATGAAGGGCAACATGACACCATGGAGGATACTAATTACATGGATGATGAGGTTGATATGGACTCATTCAAGGATACTGTTGAGAATGAGGATGATTACAATAAGGAAGAGGAAACTATGGAGGACACATATAACATGGTTGAGGATGTGAATGTTGATATGGACTCATTCAAGGCTAGAAATTGTGACTGATATAATAATAATGTTGATGTTATGGTAATGAACTACTTCCAATGTCTTTTGCAAACAGTTGGTTAGAAGCACAATTTCTATTGTATGTGACTGATATATTTTGGTTAATGGTCTAATTATCTATCATATGCTCTGTTTTGGATAATGTATTGTATGTGACTGATATGTTGGTTATATTCTATATATGTGTTTCATTAACGTGGTTGCATTTAACAGGACATCAAATTATATACAACTACAAAGCTTCAAACAACCCATACTTTAATAACATACAAGATACCAAATATAGCTTTTTTATTCCATAAGATACAAGTACATAGCTTCAAAACATGACCTTTTACAGTTCCTTGTAACTTCTTAAGTTAAACAAACTACATAGATTAAACTACATAGCTAATGAAATACATCAGAAAGCAAAGAACTTCAAAACAAAGAACTTTTTCCATTCCATTAGGTCAAGTGCTAATGACATACACCAGAAAACACATCCAACTTAAACAAAGAACACATTTCAGCCTCCAATTTTCAACATTCATCTTCCTTGTAACTTGTTCATTGTTGTTGATTTTCTTCAGTAAGCCAGGAATGATTTCAACAGACCTTGCACACATGGGAGGATCAACCCACATTACAAATCCACATCCAGCTCCCTGAGATGGAGTCGATGTATTAGGTAAGAGAACAACTAGCAAATAACGATGAAAGATGGTGAATTTACCTGTGTAGAGCAACAATGGAACCTTCGTCCAGGGTTTGTAGGCGTCCAAGAGGTACGAATGATGGTGGTTGAACCGCATTTACATACCACCATGGTTGGTTTGAAGAATGAAGAAGGTGATGACATTGCGTTTTGGGGTTTTATTCAAGAGGTAGGAGGCAAATGACTAATTTACCCATCATGTGTGTGGCACATGTTCAAATTAACGGCAAATATCAATGGCGTTAGCTGATTGGACTGAAATAGTTACAGAAATGAAACCTCAAAACTTGTATTGTTAAAAATTACGAAATTGGACTCAAATGGTTAAAACCCCCAAACCACAGGGACCAAAATAGTAATTTACTCTTATTTATAAGAATATTTACTTTTAAAAGTTTCACATCATCCATTCAATTAAACTAAATGATTAATAACATAATTAATATTGTTCATGTAAGATACAAAACTAACAATCTTCTAGAGGGTGAATATAACATTACAACCAAAAGTGACATTTCAAACTTTTGTATACTTACACATTAAATGCATATTAACCACCAATCATTAAACGTTTTTTTCCTCAAAATAGATCGTATCTGATGCGACACAATCATACTACTATATTACTATCTTTAATTACTTTCTTTAATGACATATGATTAAGAAATCAATCGCCGGTTATAATCTTGTCACATTTAGCGACAACCCACTAACCACCCAACCCATATGATACCTTCCCGTAATATGTCAACCACTTCATTCCATTCACACTGTCGACAAACTCCAATACACAAGCCACCCCTCCTAACACCACCAAGAACCCTAATTTCATCTCAATTTTGATTTCTCCCACTTGTTTGAATCATACCCTGTTTCTTGATCGTCTTGATCGTCGATCTTTACCCTTTTGCACCTTCAAAAGTTGTCACAATCTTCCAATTGATTTGGGTAGATTGTGAGTTTTGTTCCACTATGTGTTCTTGATTGTATTTGATTATCGTAATCTACGTACAAATTGGGTAAAAAGATCGTAAATTTAGGGTGTTTTTGCTGTTGCTGATGGATCGAACAGCGGTTAATTTTCGTGGGCTTTTACGCGGTCTTTTTACCCTTGTGTTCGTCGTGTTTTGCTTTCATCGATTGACGGGTAATTGGAGCTCCATTGGGGGGAATCGGGTCGGGTTTCTCAGTAACCCGGGTACCTCGAGTATCAAGACTCCACCCGATTGTACCGGGTTGAATCAGCATGAAGGTTTTGGAAGTGAATGTGAGTTCTTGAGGGCTTACCCCCAATGTCATTCTGATGGGTTTTTTAATTACTTGAATTTTTTCTATTGTTCTTGTGAAAACCATGCTTCTGTGGGTTACATTGTGCTTGTTATTTGGTTAGCTGCACTGTTTTATCTGTTGGGGAATACTGCTGCTGATTATTTCTGTTGTTCTCTTGAAAAGTTGTCGAATTTGTTGAGATTACCACCTACTTTAGCAGGGGTGACCTTGCTTCCATTAGGGAATGGTGCCCCTGATGTGTTTGCTAGCATCGCGGCTTTTGCGGGTTCTGATAATGGTGATGTTGGGCTCAGTAGTATTCTTGGTGGTGCGATTTTTGTGACTTGTGTTGTTGTGGGGACAATTTCGATCTGTGTGGCTGATCAGATTGTGAGTATTGATAAGAAGTGTTTCATTAGGGATGTTTGTGTGCTGCTGTTTGCTGTTGTGTCTCTTGCTGTGATCTTGCTGATTGGGGATGTTAGTATTGGTGGTGCGATTGCATTTGTGGCGATCTATGCTGTTTACGCTACCTTAGTTGCTGCTAACGAGTTCTTTAGACGAAGATTTGGTGTTATGAAGGGAGACACCTGTGTCTCCTTGTTATCTGTTACTCAAACTGATGGTCCTGAGAATTTTGAAAATGGAGATCTTGAATCGGAGAACATGTCGTCTGCAGAGTCTGATGATGTTCCACATTTGATTGAGTCCAAGGTTCCACATTGGATGTGGGGTTCTAATGTCGCGATCTATTCAGAGGTTCTTGCACATGGTTCAGAAGATTGCAAAAGCCCTCTATGGGGATGGAAAGACGACGAGTCGGTTCATGAGCGTAAAGATTCATCATTTTCGTGTTCTAAGTTGTTTTCATGGTTAGAATTACCAGTAACACTACCAAGAAGGTTAACAATTCCCATAATTGAGGAAGAAAGATGGTCAAAAGGTTATGCAGTCGCCAGCGTTACATTTGCACCTTTACTTCTAGCATTTCTTTGGAACACCGAACACAACGAGAGTCAAAGTCAAATAGCCATAGTGATTATCTACCTGGCTGCTGCGGGCATTGGGTGTGTGCTTGGTGTTGTTGCATTCATATGCACCAGAAGGGACCAACCACCTCAAAAGTGGTTGCTTCCATGGGTTCTTGGTGGATTTTTAATGAGTATCGTCTGGTTTTACATGATAGCTGACGAGTTAGTCGCCTTATTAGTGTCGTTTGGGCTAATATTTGAGATCAACCCATCGATTCTTGGATTAACTGTATTAGCATGGGGCAACTCAATGGGTGACTTAATGTCAAATGTTGCATTAGCCATCCATGGAGGTGAAGGTGTGCAGATAGCAATGTCTGGATGCTATGCAGGCCCTATGTTCAACACGCTTGTTGGTTTAGGGATTTGTATGCTCATCGGATCATGGTCAAAGAGGCCCGAAACTTATACAATGTCTGGTGATATTGGACTTTTCTGTAACATAGGATTTCTGATACTGGCCTTGCTTTGGGCACTAGTAATGTTGCCGCGAAATGGTATGCAGCCGAACAAATCGTTTGGGATGGGGCTTATGGTGATTTATGTGGTGTTTCTTGGAACAAGATTAGGGATGTCTATAGGATCTGGATCACTTGACAATGCTGCTTGATCAGAATGTGGTAGTGTGGTATATATGTATTCTAGTGTTAGTGTATAGGTTTGTATAAATAATACTGCTCACATAGTAGTGAAATTACTAATGGGAGTCCACTTGTAGTTCTTTTGATTTGTATAGTTAACTGGATGGTTTTACTTAATAACCGATAACTGATGTTTTACCTTCACTATTAAACTAGCTAAACGCGGATATGTGATTGTCGGTCTATCATTTGGTTCAAGCATCAAGCCATCCAAACTGATCATTGTTTTGATTTCATGCGGTGTTTCTTTGTAGAATAGATTGAACCGTTTGGTTTCCTCATTGATGTGGATCCTCGAATGGAAACATAAGAGGGAGAGACTAATTGGAGAGAAGGGGACGAATGGAAGATGTTTGTGTTGCGTGGGTCATTACACATGCTTTAAAGATCTAAGAAGGTTACTCATGATCTTGTAGTCTAGTGACATCGGTGATTGCTTCTTATAAAAATAATATGACTGTAAACATTAGTGATCGTTTCTTATAAAAAATAGTATGAGTTTAAATGTTTATTGATATATGATAAAAAGTTAAAAGAAAACCGAAGGCAATTTACAAAAAGCAAAGTTCATATCATACTCCAAATAATTATTTTATTTGTGAAGTGAAATCCTCTCTTAATCTTTGAGTATATTTAGTCCATAGACTCCACGTTACCATAAAGAATTAGACTCTTTTCATTGAAGGTATGTTTTCACTATCTGTTTTCTTATCATGTTGATAAATAAACAAATCATGATTGTTGATTTTGCTTGATAACATTTAAAGACGCATTTGTAAACTCGTAACATTTTTCGTCCCCTAACTTATTCTGATTATTTCACTATTAGAAAAAAATAATTGTAATGCAACCTAGTTTTAAAATATTAAAGTTTATAAACTTTTTAAAATGCAAGCTACTGTTGATGTAGGATAATACCTCGATAAATTATTATCGCTTTATGTATAAATATGTATTATAGTTGGACTCATATAATAAAAACTTGTGTTTTATCAAATTTAGGTTTTTTTTTTCTTTTTCATTTTATATTGCGTATCATGTAGACATTTTGTTGATAGTAAAAAATATACCTCGTGCATTTATTATCGTTTTATATATAAACAAGAAATTGCTTGTAAATTAAATTTAACGCTAATCACGTTTTATATATAAACAAGAAGTTGCTTGTAAATCAACTTTAACACTAAATCACGCTTCAACTTATACTAAAAGTCTACAACATTACTTATTTTTAACTCATAATCACACATACACATCCATTTGTCAACCCTAATTCTCACGGGAATGTTCTACACATTATTTTTTT
Source organism: Flaveria linearis (assembly GCA_024085815.1). NCBI lineage: Eukaryota > Viridiplantae > Streptophyta > Magnoliopsida > Asterales > Asteraceae > Flaveria > Flaveria linearis. The sequence continues at coordinate 104,618,327 of CM044001.1, forward strand.
TAACGACAAATTCTATTTTACTCCTAAGTTACACCAATATACACAATGTTTGTATTTGAACCCAAGACCTCTAATCTAAAATGCAAGAGCCTCTATCATGTTCCACACATTATTTATCCATTAGCTTTGAATGGTTTAACCATTTTACTACAGGAAATACCTTTTGACAATATCATATTCTAAGGTTAACATTTTGTAACTATTCTCATCCCTCAAATCCATTCTGTTAATTTTTTCTTGCTAAGTCTAGAGAAAATTGATTTTTAAATAGGGGTGAATTAATTTTTAAAAAGGTCTACATTTTTAGCAACATTCATTTGTAAAGCATTTTGTTGACTTAGAACAACACATCGTTAATTATTATCATATTATATATAAATTCATACTATATTACATGATAAAAACAAACATCATCAAATTTCAACCCTTTTAATGAATAGCAAGTCGTTATATTATTTTCTTAATTACATGCATGTGTTGTTAATACAAATTAGAGACTTAAATATAATAAAACCTGATCTTAGAAATATTAATACAAAATGATAATGTATGTTAGTATTTTATAATATCAACTAGCTATAGTAACCCGTGTGTTACACGGGTTGAATAAATAAAAAATTAATGTAACAAAATTTATTAATTATAAAATAATATTTTAAGATATAATATCATTGAAATTATATATTAGAAATGACTGTAAGTTATAAAATAGTGATATCAACTTTTTAAAACTTTATTTTTTTTCAAAAAAAAACGTTTTGTTCTAAAACAAACCGTATAAAAATGTCATTTTTTAAAATTTTCTTATTATAAGTCTTAAATTTAATTATTTTTTGTTTTAAAAAAATAACTTTTTAAAAATACCAATTTTAAATATTTCGTATTTTTAAAAAAGTCTTATGCTTTAAACAAATTTATTATTTTACAAAAAATTGTTTATTTAGAAATAACATTAATAAATAGATCTCTTTATTAATTTATTAAATCTAAAAAAGTGTTAAATAGTATTATTAGTAATTAAGGTAATTATTTAATAGGAGAGAGAGGCGGGGAAATTTTGGTGAGAATGATTGTGGTGTTGACACGTGTCATCCCAGATACATTTTTATTAGAGTAGGAAGATATATTACCTAACAACCAAATTATTTAAAGGAACCTAATTTAAGTTCCATGAAATGTCTACCCATCATTTAATCAAAGTAACCAACTCTTAGATATTTTAATGTGATTCAAGATTTACTAGTTGATCAAAGTGATCTTTACATCTATCAAACAATTCAAGATAACGCGAAATGCACACTAATTTGAGTTTATTGTAATCTTTGATTAGGGGTGGCTCTACAGTTTAAAAAAATAAGCTAGGGCTTTAAGCCCACCCAATCTAATAGGCCACCAAAAAATAATTTTTATTGTGTAATTCTCAGTATAAGCTCAGAATAAACTAAATTAGAAAAAAATGAATGAAAGAAAGAAAGAAGGAAACCTAGGTCGGCAGGTCGTAGATCTTCAACACATAATTGCTAATTGTTTTAAATTTGTTTTAGCTTTGTATATGCTTCTATTTATTTGAATTGCAAATTGCTAATTGTTTATTTGTTTTAGTTTTTTACTTGTTATAGTTTATATTAGAATATAAAATCATCAAATCAATTAGAATTTGCTTTGAATAAACTGGTTTAGGAATCAACTAGTGCTTGTGTTTCAAAACATAAGAAGTTTTTAAAGATAAAATTTTAAAACGCATTCGCTTTAATTTTCGCTTTAGGCCTCTAAAAACGTTGAGACGCCCCTGTCTTTGATATTAGAACCTTCTTAGGGAGCAATAAAGGTTCCAAGAGGGGGTTCGAGGGCAGCATCCTTTCTAGCAGGGTCCAAGGGGCGGAAGCCCTGACTGTAGTCAACTGTGAAACTTCAAAATAATTTTGGCTCCAATTTCAATTCAGTTTTGAATTAGATATGGTAATTGCCCGAATGTAGTTTTTTTTAGGATTTGAAGACCCTGCCCTGCAACTGATGTTTAGATTTGAATTGATCATTTTCTCTTTGGTTCATAAAATCCCACTCAAAAAATCCATACTTGTTATTGATTCTCTCGGAGTTTTATCCGATTGATGGTTTAGATTGAACCTCAAATTGTTTCAATATGAAAGTACTCCACAACTCTCAGAATGTCCAAGTTCTTAATCATTAAATTACGAATTCTCTAGATGAATAGCGTGACAAAAACATAACATTCTTCAACAATCAAGAGTAGCTTGGTTAAAACCAATAACATTTTGGGATAAAACTACAAACATTCCTACCAAACTTTAAGTCACCAAACTTATGCTGCCGAACAGTCACCAAACTTTCTTTTCATTAATGTATAAAGGTTTATCAGAAAAGTAGAAAACTATGATGTATGTCTTGATTTTTAAGCACCTTTCCTATTGAATCTGACTTTCACTAGTTAGACTGGTGTATCTTCATTTGATCTATTTATTCACTAAGCGTTATGATCAAGTGTATCTTCTTCTCCACGACAAGTTTTCAGGGTTCATGCAATAAGGGTGAAGAATACAATTCATCGAGAAAAGTTACATAAAAGAAAAGTTCATAAAATTAGACATATCTAGATTGTAACTTGTAAATTTGTATTATAATTTGTAAATTTGTGTTAGGAGGAATTAATGACATAGTTATAGACTTTGCCTTAAATTCTATAAACATGACATGACAGGTTATATAAAAAGTTAGTTAGGTTCATATCCATTTTTGTAAACTTTTTGGTCAAGTTATCTATTTCTTTAAATCTCCTCGAGTACATTTATAGATGAGGCTAAATATGATAGCTCTTTCTTCTCAATAAATTTACGCGAATCTCAACAAGAACCAAACCAGATCCCCGACTTGTCGAACCTCTTACGAGAGAATTGGATGTTGAGTCAACAAAGCAACGATTGCATAGATCTTAACACATCCTTAAGTACTCACTTAAACCGCACCTTTTGAAAACACATACAACAATTTCTTTCTCATTCCATCTATCTACAAATTTTAGAATGTGATTTTGATTGCCATTTACAAGTTACAGCCCAACTTTCAGGCCCAAATCAGACCTTTCTCCAAGCCCATGTATTCATCAAGTGAGCCCATTAAATTTTATTTTAAGCCCATATCTTCTTTCCTTTTCGTTTTGTTTTTCGATCCACACACAAAAATCGCATTCGTTTATTTAAGCCAAATTAATTCATGCCTCAGCCCTCAAGGCTCAAGTTTTGTAGATTTTGAGCTGAAATAACATGTGGATAGCTATCATCCAAAAACCATAAATTATAAACATCATTTTTTTCTCTCTCCATAAAACCTTAATGGTGTCATTCCGATTCAAATTAGGTAATATTATATGCTATTAACCTCATACTTAGAAAACTAATAATCTATATTATCTAATAAAAGAAGCGGTTTTAGAGACACGTGACAACTTCTGGTCAACTTCCGGTGAAGTCTAAACTTTTATTTTATTATAAACAAGTAAATTAAATAATTATATATCCAAATATAATTCTTCTTATTTAATAAATTATTGAAACATACTAGATTAGAAGATTTCAATTATATCTTCTCTTAAAATATAATTTTATAATTCCTGATTTTTATTAGTTGTTATTTATAATTTTTTTAATTTTTTATTATTAATTATTTCATTAGTGGATAATAACATATAACATACAAAATATTAATAAGACTAATGATTTTAATATTTAATATTTTTCTACCCATATAATACATGGGTTTCTAACCTAGTTAATAATGTACATTCGCTATTGTCACTCTTCCCTATCAAATTTAATTAAAATACATCATTTTCACTTGTGGTTCTCTTAAAATCTATATATGAAACAATTAGGTATAAATTAAGTCCTTAGCACATATGAATCATCTGTCTAATAATGGGTTCTTAATTTATGCATTGCTTTAGATGGCAACTGTTAAAAGATATAATTCAATATCTTATTTCTTGTATTGGGCTTTCTACTGGGTTTCCTTGTTTTTATTTTAGGTTGCTGGGCTTGCTTATTTGGGCTGTTATTGGTTGCTGGCTGGGCTGCTTGGTTCGTGGGCTTTAGGGTTCGAGTGGTGCAGTGTTATTATAAGCGCCCCTAAGGGTTCTTTCTTCATCATCAGTTCATACGCTCCTCTCTCATTCTCTCTCGTTCGCAGCCTTCTGATGATTCTTGTTCTTGATGTAACAATAGCTCTGATAGATCTCTAGTTCTTAGGTCATCGCTTTGATGATCTGAGTTTATTCGTTGTCTGCTGTATTTCCCTGTAAACTGGGATCTTATTTGTATTTCCCTGTAAACTGGGATCTTATTGTTCAACGATTTGCATATTTGGTTTGTATTTGTGACATGGTATCAGAGCCTAGGCTCTGATCGATTGTTGTTTCAATCTCTGGGATTATCTCGATCTCCGCTGCATCTGTCGATTGAGTATTCTAGATCTGAAATCTAGGGTTTCACTATTAAACCCTTTTTCTCTATTTCGACTAAACCGACTGCTCTTATCGGTCTTCAGCCGTGGTTTGGCATTTGGGCACCCATTGGTGTCAAGTGGTGGTATCAATCTTCAAGAAGTTTCAGAAAGGCAAAAGGGAGAAAGCCCTCTTGAAGTTTCTGGTGTTTTCTCTTCGTATGTTCTTAGTGGATCTGCTCTGCTCAAGATATTTCTTCTTTCTTCTAAGGTTGTAACCCTAAGTGAAGGTTACAACTCTTAGTCGCTATTTTCTTCGTGTTTTGAAGGACCGCTGTGAGGATTTCTTGTTCCCTATCTCTTTATTTTTCTTTATTTGTTATCATATCATCTGCATCGTTGTGTCTAGGCACTCTTGTCCGGGTTAGGAGTACCGGAATTGTTCTGGAAAACAGGGAGAGCCATCCCCTGTCTGTTTGTTGCATTTATCTTATCTGTGCATCACTTGTGTGTAAGTCTTGTGTGTTTCTCTGCATAACAACCTTGGTTAATCCTTGATCTGCCAACGTGATTGGTGTGAAAACCTGGCTCTGACCTTGGTTGTTCTTTCTTGCGCTTGCTTGTGTGCTCTTCATACTCTTGTTGTTCTCTTTTAAAATTAATCTAAAAATGGCTGATGAATCTGAAAACCCTAGTAATACTCTTGTTGGGAAACTCGATCCCAGTAACCCACTATACCTCCACCCGAGTGACTCATGTGTTCTTACAATTGTTAACATAAAACTTAAAGGAACAGAGAATTATACTGTTTGGGCTAATGCTATGAAACTTGCTTTACAAGTTAAAAATAAAATTGGTTTTATAGACGGTAAATATGAAAAACCCAAAACTGATGAGGTTTTAATGGGTCAGTGGGAAAGATGTAACTCAATTGTTCTTACATGGATCTTAAACTCCGTATCTGAGGAGTTATATGTGGGGCAAGTTTTCTCAAAACTTGCCTCTGATGTCTGGACTGAATTAAAAGAAACCTATGACAGAATTGACGGTTCAGTTATATTTAGCTTACATCAAAAAATTAACTCACTTCAACAAAATGGGTCATCTGTGTCTGAATATTATCATAAACTTAATACAATGTGGAAACAAATGGATAATATGCTTCAATTACCATCTTGTACCTGTAAAGCGGCTAAAGAATTTAATGATTTTAACCAATTAATAAAACTAATGCAATTTCTTATGGGTTTGGATGATGTCTACCAACCTGTAAGAACTAACCTCTTGACTAAAGATCCTTTACCAACTATCAAAACTGCTTTTTCTATTATCTCTAGAGAAGAATCGCATCGAAACTCAAACACTTCCTCAAAACAATCTGGACTAAATATTGGTTTTGTGTCAAAAACTAATCAATCTTTTGATAATAAAAGGAAAAATACAAGAGGTCCAAATCCTAACCTTAAGTGCACTCACTGTAATAAAATTGGCCATACAATAGAAAGGTGTTTTGAAATTGTCGGTTACCCACAAGGAAACCGACAGAAGGGAGGTTCAGGATCTAGTCAAGGTCCTAAAACAAATCAAAATTCATCTGCTAATAAAACCAATTCTGTTTCTACTCCCACCATGACAGCTCTAACAGCTGATCAACTTAGCCAGCTTCTAGGTCTCCTAAGTAATAAACAGGCGGACTTGCCTAATACCTCCAACATAGGAGGTATTCCTCCACTCTCTTTCTCCTCTGGAAATTCTTTTACCTTTACTTCCTGTCTGAACTCTAGCTATCTCACACAATGGATTATTGATTCGGGAGCTAATCAACACATGGTCATGAGTGACAAGCATCTTCTAAATCCTATTGACGTTACTGAATTTAAAATCAAAGTTCATCACCCAAATGGAACAAGTGCCACTGTTACTAAAATTGGAAATATCAAAATCAATGACAAGGTCACCTTAACTGATGTCTTTCTTGTTCCCGAATATAATGTTAATCTAATTTCTATTTTTAAACTCGCTCGTGATAACAAAATGTGTGTCACATTTGATGAGCATAATTGTCATATCCAGGATTTACTCACAAAGAGATCCCTGGTGACTGGTAGTCAAATGGATGGGCTGTATGTCTTTGGTGACTCAACACAAGCTGCAAAGGTTTGTTTCCTTAGCGTTGAGCCCCCTGATCTATGGCACACCAGACTTGGTCACCCGTCTGACCAAGTTCTAAATGTCCTAAAACAAAATCTAAATCTTAAGAACTCTAATTCATCTAAACCCTGTGATGTATGTCATAAAGCCAAACAACATCGTGAACCCTTTCCTTTAAGTAATCACAAGACTCATCACATAGGTGACTTAGTGCACCTAGATGTTTGGGGTCCATACAAACTTCAAAGTAAAGAGGATTTTCAATATTTTTTAACTGTTGTTGATGATTTTTCTAGGACTGTTTGGGTTTTCTTAATGAAACACAAAGATGAAGTCTTCACTAATATTGAAAGTTTTACATATCTTCTTCACACTCAGTTCAATTCTAAGGTCAAAATGTTTAGAAGCGATAATGGTACCGAATTTATCAACACCAAACTTGCTGAATTTAACCGGTTAAATGGAATAATTCATCAAACTTCCTGCCCATATACTCCCCAACAAAATGGGGTGGCTGAGAGAAAACATCGACATCTCCTCAATGTGGCTCGGTCACTTCTTTTTCAAAGTGGTGTCCCTTTATCTTTTTGGTCTGAATGTGTGCTAACTGCTTCTTACCTAATTAACAGGACTCCCTCATCTGTGTTGAACGGTAAATCTCCCTACGAGCTGTTATTCGGTTTTTCCCCCTCCCTTGTTCATTTGAAATCTTTCGGGTGTTTGTGTTTTTGTACTATACTTAATAATACACATAAATTTGAAAGTCACGCTTAAAAATGTGTTTTCATTGGATACTCTACTAATAAAAAAGGTTATAAGGTTTGGAGTTTAGAAAAAAAAACAGGTTTTGTTCTCACGAGACATCAAATTCTATGAAAACGTTTTTCCCTTCAAAAGTTCAAATTATTCTAACGATTTGAATTCTCCTCCCTCTTCACAATTAAATAACCTCAATTTTTTTGATTCCTTTTGTCCTAACACACCCGAAAGCATTTCCTCGACAGGTGATCCCAATGATGAAAGGGGGAATTTTAGTGATACACCTGATGTGGAACAGCAGCCACATTGCAGTCCTAGTTCTGAAGGCGAGGCTAATCCTCAGCAGTCCTCAGATGGCAGTTCTGCCACAGAGGGCGTGGCTGTATCACAGCAGCCTTTCAGAACTAGTGGAGGTACTGGCGTGGCTGGTCCATCATCAGATGTTACTAATCACAGTCATACCTCTGAGGGACTCAACTCACCTTCTGAAACTACAGCTCCTAGGAGATCTACTAGACATAGCTCTGTCCCCAAAAAACTTGATGACTTCATTATTGAGGGGAAGGTTAAATATGGTATTGAAAAAAACCATAAATTACTCAAATCTTTCTTTTGAAAACAGATGCTTTGCATCTAGCCTTAACAAAAGCATTGAACCACGTTCGTATAAAGAGGCTTCTCTTAATACAAATTGGGTCAATGCCATGACCGATGAAATGGATGCCCTAAACAGAAATCATACTTGGGACCTTGTCGACCTTCCCCCAAATAGGAAAGCTATTGGTTGTAAATGGGTGTATAAAATAAAATATAAGTCCACGGGTGAGATAGATCGCTATAAAGCGAGACTTGTAGCCAAAGGCTATAGTCAACGTGAGGGTATAGATTTCGATGAAACCTTCTCTCCTGTCGTTAAAATGGTCACCATTCGATGCATTATTTCTCTTGCAGTTCAACGTGACTGGCCTCTTTATCAACTTGACATTAATAATGCATTCCTATATGGCTCCCTTAATGAGGATGTCTACATGACTCCTCCCGAGGGATTCTTCTCCAAAACTGATAACATGGTGTGCAAATTAAATAAGTCCCTATATGGCTTGAAACAGGCTCCTCGTATGTGGAATGAAAAACTTGTTGGTGTGCTAACTAAAACTGGTTTTCAACAGAGTAAAACAGATTATTCTATGTTTATAAAATCCACCACATCTGTGTTAATTATCTTGCTTGTGTATGTTGATGATATCATCATCACTGGAAATGATGAAGCTGAAATTAAACTCTTAAAACAAAGTCTGCAATCTGCGTTTTTTATTAAGGACTTAGGTCCCCTAAAATATTTCTTAGGAATTGAGGTTGTTTCCACTAAACATGGTCTTTGCTTGTCCCAACGTAAATATTGCTTGGAGTTGCTCGCTGAGTTTGGCATGACAGGCTGTAAGCCTGTCAACACTCCGCTTGAGCAGCACCATCTTGTTGCAACTCCTTCAGTTTCTGATTCGTCTCCCCTTAAAAATGTTTCTGAATATCAGAAACTTATTGGGAAACTCATCTACTTGTCTCACACCAGACCTGATATATCTTATTCTGTTCAGTTTCTTAGTCAATACATGCATAAACCTGCTGATTTTCATCTGAAGTTGGCCTTAAGACTGCTGAGATACTTAAAAAAGGCTCCTGGTCATGGACTTCTGTTCTCAAAATCTGACTCCCTTTCATTAACTGCTTTCGCAGACTCTGATTGGGGAAAGTGTTTGGCATCTAGAAAGTCTGTAACTGGTTTTTGCATTTTTTTGGGTAACTCTCTGGTGTCCTGGAAGAGTAAAAAGCAAAACACAGTTTCGCGGTCCTCGGCGGAAGCCGAGTATCGTGCCATGTGTTCTGCCACATGTGAAGTCATGTGGCTTATAAATCTGTTTAAAGAACTGTCTATTTCTGTCCCTCTACCTGTGTCTTTACATTGTGACAACAGCGCAGCTTTATCTATTGCTGCGAATCCTGTCTTTCATGACCGAACTAAACATTTTGAACTTGACTTGTTTTTCTTACGGGAAAAAATCTCGTCTGGGGTTATTCATACTGTTCCGACAGTGTCTGAACAGCAATCTGCTGACATTTTCACTAAAGGTCTTCTTCCTAAATCTCATGAGTTTTTAATGTCCAAGATCCACATGTTTAATGCTTTTGGATATTGAATTATGGGGGGGTGTTAAAAGATATAATTCAATATCTTATTTCTTGTATTGGGCTTTCTACTGGGTTTCCTTGTTTTTATTTCAGGTTGCTGGGCTTGCTTATTTGGGCTGTTATTGGTTGCTGGCTGGGCTGCTTGGTTCGTGGGCTTTAGGGTTCGAGTGGTGCAGTGTTATTATAAGCGCCCCTTAGGGTTCTTTCTTCATCATCAGTTCATACGCTCCTCTCTCATTCTCTTTCGTTCGCAGCCTTCTGATGATTCTTGTTCTTGATGTAACAATAGCTCTGATAGATCTCTAGTTCTTAGGTCATCGCTTTGATGATCTGAGTTTATTCGTTGTCTGCTGTATTTCCCTGTAAACTGGGATCTTATTGTTCAACGATTTGCATATTTGGTTTGTATTTGTGACAACAACACTGTCTACTTTATTCACACTTATAACATATGAAGGTTTTGTGTCATTACGGAAACTCACGTGTGATCAAAATGACCAATAACGTGTCATTGTCACGTACATAATGAATATTTACTAGTTGTTATCCAAGTCGCGCGTTGCGCGATATTAAAAGAGCCGACAATGGGAGATGTATTCAACCGTCCACCGAACGCCAAAAAATAGAGTATGATTTCATCATAGCCTTCGACATGGTAAACAAATCAACGTAACTAAATAACGCATTAATTTGATCATGGCTCAGATTGAATATCCGGTTGCGGCTGCATGCTCAAATCGGCTGCCAAGCCGGGACAACCAAAACCATTTCTCAAATCTGATCACAGCCAACAACACTAAAACATCATTATTAATATCAGACATAAGACAAACAAATAGTTTCATAAGGAGTCTCAGATGATCAAACCCGCATCATCATCATTGACAACATGACAAAAAAAGGTCTCAGGTGAGCCCCGGCTCAACATCATAGACATGCTGAAACAAATCCCACGATTGCATCACCAATTACAGAGCCTAACAAATATGAAATTCGTTTTAGGATTTCACCACAACAGCGTAAACGAAAGGCAACGCCAGCCAAAGCCCGTCCAAAATCAGAAAGAACTCGAATCTATTCACAAAGGCGCACATTCAGCCTAAAGCAAAAACCAGCTCAATCAGCCGACGGTCAGATATGACGCCATACCACCATCGGTACAACCAGGGGTCGGGCAACAATATCTGGCGAGAAAACCCCCAAAAACAACACGACGACACCGTCGACAACCATCACCATCTAATCCGATTTCAAGCCAAGAACCATGACAACTGCACCGACGACACCGTTTGAGCCATTGACAACCGCTGCCTGCTCTACCTCAACCACATAGGGGAGGCGAAGCGGCAATAGAGCCGCCGCAACAACCGCCGTTGTCGCCGTCGCGGGCGTCGCCTTCGCTACAACCGGCCACCACACAAAACCCTAGAAAACCCCTCGCCTTTGGTAAGACCGACAACAGAGCCACATAGACAGAAACACGGAGAGAATTAGAGAGAGAATCGGATAGGAAGGCAACCTTGCCTAACCGGCGGCTTCCTTGCCTGACCGGAATCACACCGACAAGGTCGGATTGCATCTCTCTTCCCACAAGAGTGTCTCTCTCTAGAAGCATACATATAATGAATCTCAGGGACACCGGACACGTAATGCCATGAAAGTTGTGTCAGGGACAGGTGTACACCATAAAGCTAAGTTTTGATTCTCACCGTTGATACACTTTGAACGGACCTGATCGCAAGTTTCACTATTCATTCCAGTGTACTATTAATAGTATAGAATAAGTTAACTATCATCAAAGTGACCTTTCATGAATTATGATGATACATGACTAAAATGGTAATGCCACTACTATTTGTATGGATGATGCATTTACGTATATACCAATAAAATTTAAATATTATATGCGACAAAAGAAAAGTTGTTATCCTGATTCAGTATCACATATATTCATACGCAATTATTGTAATACTTCCATGATTTTCTCAACTTTTAAGCACTCCTAAATTCCTGATTATAAATTTCCTATTTCTGAAATATGAAAAAGAAAAAGAATTCTAGAACAGTGACTGTCAGTGAGTATAAGTATTAATACTGAACAATTATATACCACATGAGTTAGTAAAATAATATGCTAACTTATTAAAAAATTAAAAATTAACATGTATATATATTATTGCCATCAACCTATTAAAAATTACAAATAGGAATTAAATAATTCGACTTCGTTAACATATACATTAACTATCCTACCACGCCTAGTCGCCTATCAACCTTTATATGAAAATACACTCAAGATGGATACCTTAGGTGCGTGACACGTATACTATTCGAGCAAAATGACCTTGTAAAATAACAATGTCCACACGACCAATATATTATTACCATCACAGAGAGATCTTATTACGGTCCATTCGTAGATGTTATTACAATCATCACAAAAATCTTAATCACAGATATGGTTTGTACAGAAGTATTAGTATGATCTCCACAAAGATTTGTACAATTCAAACTAAAATTACATATAACAAGCCTCTAGTGTGTCACCATGAAGTGCATTTTGACACAAAAATCTTCACATACCCCACCTTTTCACAAAATCAATACTTTTGAAAACCAAATGATTATTAAAAAAACATAGATATGTTAGCTTTTGGAATTCTACCTTATAAATAGCCTCAAGCCTTACCCACTTTCACCCAAACCTACAAACACAAAAAACCTTCAAGTACGCTCAATCATGGAGTCTCTTCTTTGGGTCCTTTTAGCCACTGCAATCTCTCTACTCATCTTCAGGTTACTCAACAACTCTCAGGCCAAAAAAAAACTTCCCCCGGGCCCTCGACCATTGCCGATAATCGGAAACCTGAACCTCATGGGCCCTCTCCCACACCAATCCCTTCACAAACTGTCCCAAACTTACGGCAAACTCATGCGCCTCAGGTTCGGTTCGACTCCAGTTGTAGTCGCATCGTCCCCGGAAATGGCTAAGCAGTTCCTGAGGACGCATGACCGTGTTTTTGCTTCCCGGCCTCGGACTGCGGCCGGGAAGCATATTACCTATGACTATCAGGATATAACCTGGGCTCCATACGGGCCGTACTGGAGCCAAGGTAGGAAAATATTCCTGAACGAGATTTTTAGCTCGAGTAGGCTCGGCTCGACTGAATACATTCGTATTGAAGAAATGCAAAGCTTTCTTAACCGGATACACGCGGCTTGTGGTGATTCGATCGTGCTAAAAGAACATGTTTTGCTTGTGAATTTGAGTGTGATTAGTAGATCTGTTTTGGGTCGTAAGTATGTTACTGAGCGTGCTGCAGATGAGGAGATTATGGGACCTGAAGAGTTCCAAAAGATGTTGGATGAGCTGTTTGTGCTGAGTGGGGTGTTGAATATTGGTGATTGGATACCGTGGCTAGGGTTTTTGGATCTGCAAGGGTATGTGAAGAGGATGAAGGCTGTGTTTAAGCAATTCGATCTGTTTTATGACCATGTGTTGGAGGAGCATAGGGCGCGAATGAAGGCGGAAGGGGACGGTTTTGTAGCGAAAGATATGGTGGATCTGTTGTTGAAGATGGCTGATGATCCTAACATCGAGGTCAAGCTCGATTCTAATTGCATCAAAGCGTGGACACAGGTATGTAACAAGTTGTGTAGAAAAGGTGTCTCTCTGGGTTCAATCTTACAAACAAACATACCCAGTATATTCCACTTAAGAGCAGGGTCTGCGAGATGTAGGTGGTTACGAGTCTTTCCTTTATCTTGAGAGATAGAGAGACTGCTTCCGAAAAGAGTCCGACTCAATTCTCTAGGTTCAGTCTTATGACAGACAAAATATGTGTATTTAACAGTGTATGAGTTAGCTGTTCTAAGAAAATGCATTTAATTATTACATGATCTTATTATTTTTATTTTTATTTTTAACGGTGTTACAGGATTTGATAGCGGGTGGAACCGAGACAGCCACAACAACCGTGGAATGGGCGATGTCCGAGCTAATCAAGCAACCACATCTAGTGAAAAAGGCAACCGACGAGCTCGATCGCATTATCGGTAGAGAAAGATGGGTCCAAGATTCCGATTTCCCGAGCCTTGAATTCATAGACTCAATCCTAAAAGAAACCATGAGGTTGCACCCAGTGGCTGTGTTACTAGCACCCCATTTAGCCCTTGAAGATTGCAAAGTGGCTGGTTACGATATCGCACAAGGCACCACAGTTTTCGTCAACGTGTGGAGCATAGGGCGCGACCCGGATACATGGGACGACCCGCATGTTTTCCGGCCCGAGAGGTTTTCGGGCCGGGATGTGGATGTAAAAGGGCAACATTTTGAGTTGATACCGTTTGGGTCGGGTCGAAGGATGTGTCCGGGTTATAACCTTGGGCTCAGGATGATGCGGACCGTACTCGGGAACTTATTGCATGGGTTTAAGTGGAAGTTACCTGAAAATGTGAAGATGAAAGATATTGATATGGAAGAGGTGTATGGATTGACTACACAAAGAAAGTCGTCGTTAGTTATTGTACCAGAGCCTCGGTTAGCTTCTCATATGTATAATTAAATACCAGTGATGATATTATAAGTTATGGTGTACTGTAATAACTAGTTTCGAAATCCGTCTACAACACATATTATGGCTAGTAATAAGTATTTAAAACTAAAAAAATATTTCTTTTGAGACAAAATATATTTGAAATTACGTATAACTCATCACCTCAAGTAATAAAACGATAACAATATTTTTTTAATATTTCGTGTTTAATTTTTTTTAAATTGTTTTTAAACATTATATTATTAAAAAGATGTTTTTAAACAATGTAATTTTTAAAAAGGTATTTGTACTAAAAACTCCATATTTCATAAACTTTTGTTTTTTAAAAAGTTATGTATTTAAATAAAGAGAAACATGTTATTAATTTAACAAAAAAATATGTTTTTTATAAGTTGGAAATGATATCATTAGTATTAAATATCATCACTAAGGTGGTGTTTGTTTTTTACCAAAATCTCTTCCCCACCTCTTCATCTGCGCGCACGCAGACGCGGGAAGAGGTTTTGAGTGCGCAGAGTGTTTGTTTTTGGAAGACGTTTCATTAAAAAACGTCTGCAGGAGGTCTGTATGGAGAAGATGTGGACCTATGTCTTCTGAGATCTTCTAACCTCTTCTCACATCTCCCCACCCTCTCCACCTCCCCCATCGGCCACCCCACCTCCCCCCACCGGCCGGACCACCGCCGCCCCACCACCAGCCCTTCCACCAGCCCCGTCATCCACCTTCATCGCCGCCCACCACAAACAACAACCGACTGCAACCACCATCGACCTTCAACCCCATCCCCAAATCCACCCATCGACCTTAAAACCATCCCCTGTCGATCCCATCTTCGACCAACACCACCGATTCATTCAGACAATCAAACCACCTCCTCCACTTCGAACCCGTGAACCCAAATTCAACAGTCTACCACCATCATCGAACTCCACCATCGACCGACCCCCAATTCAATCTTTGATTTCCAAAATCAACCTTCAACCGACACCATCACCACCTTCAAACACCATCCCTGTCGACACCCAACTGCAACCACAACCATCGCATGAAGGAGGGTGGTTTACGTCGGTGAAGGCGGTGGTCTACGTCGGTGAAGGCGGGTGTCGGCGAAGGTGCTCCGGCGTAGGTGTAGAAGGTGAGGCAGGTAGGGTGGCGTGGGGTGGCTCCAACGAGGGAGAAAGTCTCTTAGAGAGGGAGAAAGTTGCAGAGAGAGAGAGAGAGGGGGAGAAAGTTGCAGCAGAGGGAGAAAGTTGCACAAAAAACAAGACGTTGAATTTTGTTGTAGAATATATCTAGTTTATTAATCTAAACGTTTACCAAAACAACACATCAATTTAAACTTTTTAAAGTTTAAAAAATAAATTTACTTTAATTACATAATATTTTAATAGTTTGCAGATTTTAAAAAACAAACAGTCTTTTTATTACAGACTGCAGACGTTTGGTCCACCTCTTCTCCTGCAGATGTCTGCTGATGTGGTCCGCAGACTGCAGACATTTTCCTGCAGAAAAAACAAACAACACCTAAATGATTGACTTGTTATACTATTGACATGTGTCATAATAAAAGTGAGAAGATGACATGTGCCAAAAAAATAATGTGAGAAAATAACACATGACATAAATTATTTTGTTTTATTAATATAAATTCTTTACCATCAATGAGCCCTAGATTAATTGTTTTGCGAGGAGACGTTCATGACTTTTCAAAGTGATGTTTATGGGTTGAGTCTTACTTGATGTATGCTGCAATATGTTTCAAGTGGATCAGAGATTTTACCGTAGTGAGCCTTTGGATTGTGAGTTTTTCTTGGAATGATTGATGGGCCAGGTCACCAGCAGTGTTTGTTTTGCGGGCATGAGTGGCCTTTTGCCAATGGGTTTACCCAGATGGTTAGGCGTAAAGTATCCGTTGGCCGTTGATAAAAGTATAAATCTTTTATCGTAATTAGTAGATATAATTTGTTTAGGTTTCAATTGTAACACTTTGAATATTTTTTATAATATCAAAATGTTCATAATTTATCTATTATAATAAAAGAAGGTTTTAAGTTGACACTTGTCAAAATTCTATACCTCCTAATTTTAAGTTTCTCGTTCTCTCTCTTATTAAATTATTACATTAAATACTAATCATAAGATTTATTTTTTATATTGAAAATAGTTTTTAAATAAATTAATAAAGGTCTTTAATAAATTAAAAATTATTCCAAAACATCAACTATGAAGTATTATAAATTTGATTTTTTGAAAAAAGAAAATTTATATAAACCAAAATAATTAAAAATTCAGAGTTATAATAATTTTTTTTTAAAATGACATCTTTTAAAACAATTTGATTTGGAACAAAAATATATATTTTTTAAGAAACCAAAAGTTAAAGAATATATATTATAGTTTTACTCATATGTAATTTTAACATATTTTATCTCAAAATATCATTTATAATTAATAAAAAATTATTACTTAACTATTTGATATTTTATTTAGCAATCCGTGTAATACACGGGATACTAACCTAGTATAAAATCAAGATTTCATATCTACCTACTCTAATAAAAAGGTATCTTGGATGACATGTGGCAGGACCACAATTATTTTCACCAAAATTTTCCCGCCTCTCTCTCCTATTAACAATTATCTTGATTACTAATAATATTCTTTAACACCTTTTAGATTTAATAAATTAAAAAAGAAATCTATTTATTAATGTCATTTTTAAATAAATAGTTTTTTAATAAAATAATAAACTTTTCTAAAGCATAAAACTTTTTTAAAAATACGAAATATTTTAAAATTTGTATTTTTAAAAAGTCATTTTTTAAAAACAAAAAATAATCAAATTTGAGATTTAAAATAGAAAAATTTTAAAAATGACATTTTTATAGGGCTTGTTTTAAAACAAATGTTTATTTTTTTGGAAAAAGTTTAATTTTTTTTTAAAAATGTTTATATTATGTTTTATTATTTTATTTATTCAACCCGTGTAATACACGAGTTTACTAAAGCAAGTATTTTTATAAAACAGGTCAAAGATTTTATAAACATTAACAATATTTTGGTCAAATATTTTGGAATTTATCTTCTTTAAAAGATATATAAACTGAGCATAGTAAAGAAAGACGTTATGCAAATTAGAAAGAGATCAACTAAAATGGGAAAGAGTTATGGCCAAGTCTTTCCTTGAAAGTAATGATCTTAACAAAATAAACTTCGGTCCCTCTTCTGTAACACCCCAACCGGGTAGGGCTGACGTGTCACACAAACAGTAAATCAGAGGTTCATAACGATAGGTTTAAAGTGCTAAGATACACACAAATCCTTACATAGGTCCAAATAACTTAAATAAAGTCTTAAAATCAAAATACTATTAAGTCTTTTTAATCCAAATGTTTCTCATCCTAACTTCTTGAGTTAACACTCTTCACTCGTTCCCCTGAGCCCTTGAGTACCTGCTATAAAAATAAGAGAGAACAACAAAAGAAAATACGGCTGAGCCAAAGAATGCTCAGTAACAGAAATAAACGATAGCAATACAATGATCGATAATGATAACAATGAGATGATCAAGTTGAAAATCAAATGATAATGATCATCTAAAAGGAATACCCATATGAGCCAATAACAATAACAATTAATAATGTGTACATTAGCTGCAGTTCTAATGCACCAATATGTGAGATAGGAATGTGGGCACACACACCTAACCATCTCACCAATAACAATAACAATGATATCCTAGGATCGATCCATACGCCTCCTTTAACAATAATCAATATGTGTCACAACTTAGCACATAATAATAATGTAGAGACGCTGTGGTCTAATCGCTCTGCCACAGATAGAGCACGTCACTTGTGCCACAATGACGCCCTATGTCCCCATAGGTGGATGTGCTCGGGTATGGAGGTCAATGATACAATCAATCAAGCCAATATAACACAATAAGTTACACTAGTGCTCATAACACTTAATCAAGGCCACTAGCTATAATCAATCATTTAGGAAGCATGTGACAATGAGTACAAAGCAAATAAAGGCTATCACATGCAAACAATATCAATTATACAATAAACACTTATAACAATAATCTTGTGGATTTAATCACCAACAAGTCAAGATAAAAATTCAAAATACCGATCAAGAACGAGAGGTATTCATGCTACGAGAGGGAAAGGTCGGAATCCGTACCTTATACATGAATGACAATAATCAGAAACAAGGTCTAGGCTCGGTTAACGCCGTGAGAACCTACGATAACATAACGCAAATTATAGTTTGAAAAATTCCAGTTCTGCCTCTGTCTTTTCGCACTCGTTAAAAATACTAAACGACGTCTAAAAATTCTGAAAATCTCCAGTCTACTAGATTAGTGAGTTCTGAACAACTTTCATTTAGAAAAGTTTCTGATTTGGATTACCGAAATATGAGAAAAACGTGGATCTTTACAGCTGCGCAGAACTGCTAGCTGTTACGAAAACGACTATTTAGAGGTCCAAACGAATGAGTTTTTCGATGTTTTATATACCAACAGATTCGTCTTTCGACGAACTTCGTCATGGACATAAAGTTTAACTGATTTGGATCTGTTATGATAAAGTTATGGCTTCCGTAAGTTGGCTGTAAAATACGGAACTAAATCCACTATTTAAAACTTATTTCTAAACAAAATGAACTATTTATAATGTTTGTTAATAATATATATATAAATTGTTAAAGTTTTTAACAACCTAATTTACAGGAGATTAATTGGGTACTTTCATATAATAAGTTTTATGTTTGATCATATTTTTACCATTTATTAAAAGAATTCCATAAAAATAATTTAAATAAATGTCCTTGTTATATAATCTTATAAGGCTTAGACTTAAATAACATTACAGAAAATTAAGGTTGTTGATGTAAAAATAAACAGAGCTTATAAAAATATTTTATAATTTTTGGTAATTTTTCTGTAATTTTTAAAGGCTTATAAAGGCTTTAAAAAAAATATGGCAGGGGCTCGGGTTCGAACCCGTGACCTCCTGCCTATCCCTCTTATGCTTTAACCAGCAGGCTAGGGCGCCTGCGCCTGATATATCTTCGTTTTAATTACTTTTAACCACTGATACAAACGAATCCCCAAACCTATATGAGCCCTAAGTTCGAATCCCCCGATTGACCCCCCAATTCAGTTCGATAACCCTCGAAACCATGGGGCTTTTGTTCCCAAGGAAAACCGAGTGTGTGTGGTGTTTAATTGTAATATAGTGTTGATTTGGTGGCTTACCTATTGATGAACAAGTCGCGATCAAGGTTGATGATCGAATCATGCCCAAACAACCATCATAAACGAATTAAACTTGTGTGCAGCTTCGGTTCATGATAAGGAACAATAGCCCTTTGTTAATTTTGTCAAAATCGATCGTAGATATGCTTTTGATGAGTTGCAGGTTCGCGGCGAGAGGGAGATCGAACGGGATGTTGTATGAGTTTAATCGAAATTGAGAGTATAGGTAGATTAGGAATTCGTATATGATTGATTAGGTAGCATTCCATTCAATTATTATGTCCATGTAGTGCGATTTAAGAATTGTAAAGCGGCCGAAAGTCGCGACAATGATTTGGATCGATCGCACTAACCATTTTTAAATTGAAGTGGGTTCGTGTGTTCGGTTTTTGTTCACGAATCAATTAGGACCGGTTTCGTATTTATAAATGAGTATTTTGGGCGTTATGGGGTCGCCGGAGGCCGACCGGATTCCGGCCGGAAGTTGATCGGAAACACGGGTAGGGAGAGAGAGAAAGCTGTGAAATTGAATAATTACACGAATGGTCCCTGTGGTTTTCTTCCTATATTATTTCATGACCAAAGTAACCATTTAAAGTTTCAGAAATGACACCAGCCCCTGGACTATTATTATTATTATCATTATTGTTATTATTATTATTATTATCTTTATATTATTTTTATTATTGTTATTATTTTATTAACGGGTATTATAATTCTACCCCCTTAAAACAATTTCGTCCTCGAAATTCAATATAATGTAGCATGAATCCTTCAGGAAATACAATACGGTGAAAATAATACTTCTTTAAGCACACACCACTTACGAATAGAGTAATCACTAACAGTTAGGCTTAGAAAAACATACACTTAGTTGTCGAATAAGTATGGATACTGTGAACGAATCATTTCTTCTGTCTCCCATGTCGCCTCGCGTTCAGAATGATTTTTCCATAAAACTTTAACGAACGGTATAGACTTGCGTCTCATAACTCGTTCTTGACGATCAATAATAGCTTCAGGTTCTTCTTCATAAGAAAGATCTTCTTGAATCGCGTGAAGAGGGTAACTAATAACGTGCAACGGATGATAGTTGTATCCCCTCAACAAAGAGACATGAAAAACGTTATGAACATGAGAGAGTTGCGGTGGCAATGCTAAACGATACGAGACTTCTCCAACCCTTTCAAGGATCTCAAACGGACCGATAAAACGTGGACTTAACTTTCCTTTAATTCCAAATCGACGTATGCCACGACAAGGTGACACTTTGAGAAACACATGATCTCCGACTCTAAATTCCAACGCTCGTCGGTGTTGATCGGCGTAACTCTTTTGTCTAGTTTGGGCTTCTTTCAACTTCTCTCTGGCAATGGCAACTTTGTCATTAGTAATTCTAACCAATTCTGGTCCTTCGATTATCTTCTCTCCAACCTCATTCCAACATATCGGTGCTCTACATTTTCGACCATATAAAAGTTCAAACGGGGCCATATTTATACTAGCCTGCCAACTATTATTATACACGAACTCAACTAAGCATAGATACTCATCCCAATTGCCCGTCCATTCGAGTGCGCATGCTCTAAGCATATCTTCCAAAGTCTGAATAGTGCGTTCAGATTGTCCGTCAGTCTGCGGATGGAAGGCGGTACTAAATCTTAACTTGGTTCCCAAGCATTTTGGAAACCCTTCCAAAAGCGTGACGTGAAACGCGGATCTCTATCACATACAATCGATGATGGCGTGCCATGAAGTCGAATAATATCTTGCAGAAATACCTCTGATAATTTGCTAACTGAGTAACCCTGTTGGATGGGCAAGAAATGAGCCGACTTTGTGAGTCTATCAACTACGACCCAAATGGCGTCGTTCTTCTTGAATGTTTTTGGTAGGCCTGTAACAAAGTCCATGGAAATATCATCCCATTTCCACACAGGAATATCTAATGGTTGCAGTAATCCACTAGCTCTTTGATGCTCAATCTTTACTTGCTGACAAGTTAAACAATGACTCACATATTTAGCTACATCCTCTTTCATACCACTCCACCAAAAGTTCTGCCTTAGATCTCTATACATCTTAGTGGCTCCCGGGTGAATAGAGAAAGGTGAACTGTGTGCCTCTGCTAATAAGGAGTCACGAAGGGTTGAGTCATCTGGCACACATAATCTATTTCCACACCAGATAACTCCTTGTTCATCAACTCGAAACTCAGATTGTTTCCCTATCTTCAAATTTTGTAATATCGCCCAAAGTTCTCCATCTTGATTCTGAGCTTCCTTGATCCGTGTAATAAGATCAGATTCTATCCTCATCTTAGCTAGATAACCGTTAGACTCACCAAGCTGTAACCCAACTTCCATTCTATCAAGATCTGAGATAATCTGTGGTTGGATTTGAAGACATGCTACTCCACTGCACTCTTTCGACTGAGAGCATCTGCCACGACATTCGCCTTGCCCGGATGATACTGGATGTTGGCATCGTAATCCTTGAGTAGTTCTAACCATCTCCTCTGCCTCATATTGAGTTCTTTTTGAGTGAAAATATACTTAAGGCTCTTATGATCAGTAAAGATGTCACATGTCTCTCCATACAAATAATGTCTCCAAATCTTTAATGCAAACACTACAGCTGCAAGCTCTAAGTCATGTGTTGGGTAGTTTACTTCGTACGGTTTAAGCTGTCGGGAAGCATAGGCAATAACTTTACCATGCTGCATAAGAACACAACCGAGTCCCTTCTTTGATGCATCACTATAAACTTGGTATCCGCCAGAACCCGAAGGTAACGTAAGAATAGGGGCAGATACTAGTCTTTTCTTTAGTTCCTCAAAACTCTTTTCTCTATCCTCGTTCCAAGTAAACTTTACACCCTTTCTCATAAGTTGAGTTAGAGGCAATGCTACACGAGAGAAACCTTCCACAAAACGTCGGTAATAGCCCGCTAAACCAAGAAAACTACGAACTTCAGTGACGGATGTCGGTCGAGGCCATTTAGTAATAGCTTCCACCTTTGCCGGATCCATAGTGATACCTTTAGCTGATACAACATGGCCTAAAAATGCCACTTGTTCAAGCCAAAAGTCACACTTAGAAAATTTAGCATATAACTTCTTTTGGCGTAAGGTCTCCAAAATTGTGCGAAGGTGGTCTTCATGCTCCTCTCTACTTTTAGAGAATACCAAGATGTCATCGATAAAAACAATTACAAAGCGGTCCAAATACTCATGGAACACTCTGTTCATGAGGTCCATAAAGACAGCTGGAGCATTAGTCAAGCCAAAAGGCATAACTAGGAACTCATAGTGACCGTAACGGGTGCGGAATGCTGTCTTAGGAACATCTTGATCTCGGATCCTCAATTGATGGTATCCTGATCTGAGGTCGATCTTAGAAAGAACTTTGCCCCTTGTAGTTGATCGAAGAGGTCGTCAATACGCGGTAACGGATAGCGGTTCCGGATAGTAATCTTATTAAGCTCTCGGTAGTCGATGCATAGACGCATACTACCATCTTTCTTCTTCACAAATAATACCGGTGCTCCCCATGGTGAAACACTTGGTCTAATGAATCCAAGTTGTAATAGCTCCTGCAGTTGTTCTTTCAATTCCTTTAACTCTACTGGAGCCATCCGATAAGGTGCCTTAGAAATAGGTTCCGCCCCGGGGATTAAATCAATAGTAAACTCGACTTCACGCTCAGGTGGTAACCCTGGAAGTTCTTCAGGAAAGACATCAGAGAATTCCCGAACAATAGGAAAGTCTTCAATACGAGGAGTATCCGCTGATGTATCTTTTATAGAAGCTAAAAATCCCTCACATCCACGAGATATAAGCTTTTGGGCTTTCAGAGCAGAGATAATTTTGAGAGGCTTCCGAGGTAGGCTCCCTTGGTAAACTAAGTCAGGATTCATAGGATCACCAAATAGCACACGACGAGTTTGACATTCTATGGTAACATGGTGTCGTGTTAACCAATCCATGCCAAGGATAATATCGAAATCACCCATGTGCATAGGAAATAGGTCAGCCTCTCTAATGATTGATTCGATCTGAATAGGACAGTTTTGGTATACTTGTGAAATAACAATCGATTCTCCAACAGGAGTAGAAATCACTAATGCAGGCTTTAGAGCGGTAGGCATGATCGTAAGGTGCTTTGTGAATAAATGAGATACTATCGAGTGGGTGGAGCCAGTATCAAACAATACAGAAATATCATAGTCACCATAACGAAGTATACCACAAATCGTACCTATATATTGATAACTAATGAGATACTAACGATGGTAAAACTAGAATCAATGGAAGTAGATTATGATTATTAAAATGAATTTGTACGGGAAAGATGTACCTGGAGCATTAGCAGCTTCTCCTGCAGTTAGTGCGAATACTCGACCTCCAGTAGTGGGTGGCACATTGGCTCCCTTAGCATCATTCTCTGATCGGTTCCTCGCCTTTGGGCATTGACTAACCCTATGCCCCATATCCCACAACCAAGACAAGCTCCTGTAAGTCGACGACAAGTTCCGGGATGATGCTTTCCACAATGAGTACACATCGGATGTCTGGAAGGATTGCCTTTTGATTCACCGGTTGAGCTGCAATTGGTTGTTGATAGGTTATCATTTGACCTTGACTTCGAGTCTTACCATGCCATGGCTTAGTGTTCTTCCCCGATCCTTGATTTTTCTGACGATCATTTCCATTTCGGTCAGATCCTTGAGATGACTCACCGCCAGCCTGAATACGAGTCCCATCTCTACTGCGCTTCTTATTATCCTCAAATTTTAACAAAAATTCTTTTCTCTCCAGGTCCACCCTTTTTGCAGCCCTAACTGCTTCCTCAACATTGTTGAAAGTGGAGTGAATAATAGCCTTACGAATCCGATCACATACTGCCCATTGATACTTTTCAGCCCGTTCCTCAGGTGGTCCAGCAGAAGAACCTAGAAATCCCAACAGTCGATAAAACCGGTCTGTAAAATCAGTGAGTGATTCATCGTTTCGTTGACGGATGTTATCATACTCCCGCCTGTATGCTGCTTTATCCACATTCGTAAAATACTTGTCGAAGAATATGGAACGAAAATCATTCCAAGATAGAGTCTCCATGAACTGTTCGCCTCCTCTTTCAGCTACCACATTTTCCCACCATACTTGAGCATCTTCCTCCAGCTTATAAGCAGCTAAACCCGCCCTGTACTGCTGATCAACTCTAAGCACGGTAAAAATTTTCTCAATATGAGCGATCCAGTCTTTAGCCACTGCAGGTGTAGCCGCCTTAGTGAATGATCGTGGTTTTTGCTTTTGAAATCGTGCTAGCCAAACGTCTGCACCAGTTGGGTTTGGATTCGGGTTTGGATTTGGGTTTGGATTCAGATCCGGATTTGGGTTTGGATTTGGATTCGGATTCGGATTTGGGTTTGGATTTGGATTCGGATTCGGATTTCGTACCGCATCAATCAAGTTGGTAGTATAGCAGTAAGTGCTTAGGTCATAGCACCAACAAGGTTTGGATCAGGTCCATTCGACCCGCTTAGAATTTCGTGAATTACGGCTGGGAGGCATCTAAAATGAAAACATTTCACATTAATCAGAATAACATGAATTAGAAAAGTAGCCCTATAATATATAGAGAACCTAACCCAATGTCTACCCAATCCTCACATGTCTTAATTATTTAGTTTAAGTTTTCTACAGGAAGGAGCCTAAGCTCTGATACCATAACTGTAACACCCCAACCCGGGTAGGGCTGACGTGTCACACAAACAGTAAATCAGAGGTTCATAACGATAGGTTTAAAGTGCTAAGATACACACAATCCTTACATAGGTCCAATAACTAAATAAAGTCTTAAAATCAAAATACTATTAAGTCTTTTTAATCCAAATGTTTCTCATCCTAACTCTTGAGTTAACACTCTTCACTCGTTCCCCTGAGCCCCTTGAGTACCTGCTATAAAAATAAGAGAGAACAACAAAGAAAATACGGCTGAGCCAAAGAATGCTCAGTAACGGAAATAAACGATAGCAATACAATGATCGATAATGATAACAATGAGATGATCAAGTTGAAAATCAAATGATAATGATCATCTAAAAGGAATACCCATATGAGCCAATAACAATAACAATTAACAATGTGTACATTAGCTGCAGTTCTAATGCACCAATAGTGAGATAGGAATGTGGGCACACACACCTAACCATCTCACCAATAACAATAACAATGATATCCTAGGATCGATCATACGCCTCCTTTAACAATAATCAATATGTGTCACAACTTAGCACATAATAATAATGTAGAGACGCTGTGGTCTAATCGCTCTGCCACAGATAGAGCACGTCACTTGTGCCACAATGACGCCCTATGTCCCCATAGGTGGATGTGCTCGGGTATGGAGGTCAATGATACAATCAATCAAGCCAATATAACACAATAAGTTACACTAGTGCTCATAACACTTAATCAAGGCCACTAGCTATAATCAATCATTTAGGAAGCATGTGACAATGAGTACAAAGCAAATAAAGGCTATCACATGCAAACAATATCAATTATACAATAAACACTTATAACAATATTTTTGGTCATAACACTATTTTTGGTCAAATATTTTGGAATTTATCTTCTTTAAAAGATATATAAACTGAGCATAGTAAAGAAAGACGTTATGCAAATTAGAAAGAGATCAACTAAAATGGGAAAGAGTTATGGCCAAGTCTTTCCTTTGAAAGTAATGATCTTAACAAAATAAACTTCGGTCCCTCTTCTCTTTGGTCGAGTACACTAAAATGGGCCTTTGATCTTTATGAACGACGAGCAATGAGCGCTTTGAACAACCCTAGTCTCGAGTATGATTTCGATTAAAAATCAAAGTCTTTTTTGAACCAACATGCATTATGGTTACCTGAAAGAATAATCAACATTGCAAAATCGGTACAAACACTAATTCCCCTCGGCTTGGATCTTAAATCAGAAAGTCGTCTTCGAAAAAACAATAGTCTACAGATGGTAATGTCAGCGTGTGGTCTGCGCCTGCACAGACAAAAGAGCCTACACAGACTTTTAAAAAAAAACACCACCTAATTCCCCTCGGCTTGGATCTTAAATTAGAAAGTCGCCTCAAATTAACATTTTATGTATCAACCTACACAATACAAACATGGATGAAAAAATAACCTAAAACATAAATACATACATAGAAATCATAAGACAAGGGTATTAGTTTTCAAAGAAGTTGGAGTTTAAAAATCTCGAAGGTCGGCGTTAAAATCTCGAGGGTTGAGGATCGGTTGATCAATTATGTCACTCGTATTTTTTATTTATCTTAATTAGGTCATTAGTATTTTTATTTGTTCCAATAAGACAACTAAAGTTTTAAGAGTGTACAATTACGTCACTTATATATTTTCAAAATTTTTAAATAATTAGCACTTTTTTAAATAATTCACTTCTTTTATAAATATCCCAATTTTTAAAAAGTATTTTACATTTTATGAATGGCACAATTAGAATAATTATAAAAAATTAGTGATCCGATTGAAATAAAAAAATTGAGTGATTTGATCGGGAAAAATAAATTTATTAATGATTTAATTAAAACAATCCTAAACTTGATTATTATTATTTTAAATTTAAATTATACCAATGATAAACTTTTGTATGCATAATGGTATTGTACCTTATGTTTAGGGGGTTTTAAAAAATGTTTTTTTTTACTTTTAACACAAAGTTTTTTATATTTTGTAAAGTAACTTCCCAAAATTTGATCATTTTTACTTTTAACTCAAACTCTTCATCTTTTGCAATTTAATCCCATAAAATTTATACATTTAAATTTGGTTTCCTATACTTTTTATCTTTTGCAATATTTGTTTATGTTTATTCTAAGTTTTACAAGTTAACACGACACAAACATGCATGTGTGGTTTACCATTTTTACGTTTCGCTTTACATTTTGTTCTAAATTTTGTGAATTAACACAACATAACGTGCGTGTGCGGTTTATCATTTTTACGTCTATTTTTTCCACTTTAACAGGTTCGTCGCAACGCGTGAGTCTTAGGTCGACTTAATTATATTTTTATATGTTTTACGTTTTGGTCTAATTTATTCTTATTAACACACCACAATTGTTGCTATACATGTACTGGAAAGTATCGTCGGTTGGTTATCTTATTAAGTTGTGAAGTTTTTATTCATTAATGTCGATGATGACAAACGAGTCTTTGTCTGAGACGGCTTTCGGTTTAGTTGTGAGTTTATATGAAAACCGGTGTTGGTTGCCTTAGCTTGGCATCCATCTTCGGTGTGCAACCGCAACCGGATATCGGTTTAATGATTACCTTAGTTCCGGAAGAAAACTGTTAAGTTGTGGCTATGATGATGGAAACGTAAATCTGAGCCTCGGTTTATCACGTTTTTAAGACGCGCAACGCGTGCCCGGGTTTAAACACTAGTTAATGAAAATAATTTGTTGTTTTGGTTGATCCAATCAACTCCATCAATCGTATCCTATCCAAATAGCGGGTTAGTGGACCCCTAAATATATGGTCGGTCTTGATTGTACTTGATCCTGTCGGATATGTTATTTATTATTGTTATCCTTTGTCTACATGTGCAATTGTACGTGTAGTGGTGTGTGACCCATACAGTCTAGAGCATGAGAGAAGATATTTGTAAGAGATGACAACCAGCCAAATGATTTAAAGACTCGTGGTGTGTGTAATCCATACATGGTTATATTCAATATTATTGATATCCTTGTGTGAATCTGCATATTATAACGGATGTTTTGAAATTTATAGCGTTGGTTTTAACGATTTATATATTAGTATTCATGTCATGGATTTTAAGATTTAGTATACATTACCTTCAGTCTTGTTTGATTATAGATTTGAAAAAAGATAATTTGATAAAAAGATATGAGAGATGTAGTAAAAAAAAATATATTGTGTTTAGGATACATTTAAATATTTTTTATAGGTCAAAAAAAGATATTTGTTAATGTTTGAAACACTTTTATTTTTAATTTTTTTACATTAAAAACATGATATAGTTATAAATTTTATATAAATTCAAATAATGAAATTGATTAAACTCAATAATATGAAGGTTTAATATGCTTCGACTATTTGTACAACATGCTTAGATGATAATTTTGATATTATAAAAAAATTTTACAAAGAAATTAAAATGCTAAAGTATCTTAAAATATGGTTAAAATGACATATTATCCTCCTAATCTACCTACTCTAATAAAAAGGTATCTTGGATGACATGTGTCAGGACCACAATCATTTTCACCAAAATTTTTCCGCCTCTCTCTCCTATTAAACAATTATCTTGATTACTAATAATATTCTTTAACACCTTTTTAGATTTAATAAATTAAAAAAGAAATCTATTTATTAATGTCATTTTTAAATAAATAGTTTTTTAATAAAATAATAAACTTTTCTAAAGCATAAAACTTTTTTAAAAATACGAAATATTTTAAAATTTGTATTTTAAAAAGTCATTTTTAAAAACAAAAAATAATCAAATTTGAGATTTAAAATAGAAAAATTTTTAAAAATGACATTTTTATAGGGCTTGTTTTAAAACAAAATGTTTATTTTTTTGGAAAAAGTTTAATTTTTTTTAAAAATGTTTATATTATTATTTTATTATTTTATTTATTCAACCCGTGTAATACACGAGTTTACTAAAGCAAGTATTTTATAAAACAGGTCAAAGATTTTATAAACATTAACAATATTTTTGGTCAAATATTTGGAATTTATCTTCTTTAAAAGATATATAAACTGAGCATAGTAAAGAAAGACGTTATGCAAATTAGAAAGAGATCAACTAAAATGGGAAAGAGTTATGGCCAAGTCTTTCCTTTGAAAGTAATGATCTTAACAAAATAAACTTCGGTCCCTCTTCTCTTTGGTCGAGTACACTAAAATGGGCCTTTGATCTTTATGAACGACGAGCAATGAGCGCTTTGAACAACCCTAGTCTCGAGTATGATTTCGATTAAAAATCAAAGTCTTTTTTGAACCAACATGCATTATGGTTACCTGAAAGAATAATCAACATTGCAAAATCGGTACAAACACTAATTCCCCTCGGCTTGGATCTTAAATCAGAAAGTCGTCTTCGAAAAAACAAATAGTCTACAGATGGTAATGTCAGCGTGTGGTCTGCGCCTGCACAGACAAAAGAGCCTACACGGACTTTTAAAAAAAAAACATCACCTAATTCCCTCAGCTTGGATCTTAAATTAGAAAGTCGGCTCAAATTAACATTTTATGTATCAACCTACACAATACAAACATGGATGAAAAAATAACCTAAAACATAAATACATACATAGAAATCATAAGACAAGGGTATTAGTTTTCAAAGAAGTTGGAGTTTAAAAATCTCGAAGGTCGGCGTTAAAAATCTCGAGGGTTGAGGATCGGTTGATCAATTATGTCACTCGTATTTTTTTATTTATCTTAATTAGGTCATTAGTATTTTTATTTGTTCCAATAAGACAACTAAAGTTTTAAGAGTGTACAATTACGTCACTTATATATTTTTCAAAATTTTTAAATAATTAGCACTTTTTTAAATAATTCACTTCTTTTATAAATATCCAATTTTTAAAAAGTATTTTACATTTTATGAATGGCACAATTAGAATAATTATAAAAAATTAGTGATCCGATTGAAATAAAAAATTGAGTGATTTGATCGGGAAAAATAAATTTATAATGATTTAATTAAAACAATCCTAAACTTGATTATTATTATTTTAAATTTAAATTATACCAATGATAACTTTTGTATGCATAATGGTATTGTACCTTATGTTTAGGGGGTTTTAAAAAATGTTTTTTTTACTTTTAACACAAAGTTTTTTATATTTGTAAAGTAACTTCCCAAAATTTGATCATTTTTACTTTTAACTCAAACTCTTCATCTTTTGCAATTTAATCCCATAAATTATACATTTAAATTTGGTTTCCTATACTTTTATCTTTTGCAATATTTGTTTATGTTTATTCTAAGTTTTACAAGTTAACACGACACAACATGCATGTGTGGTTTACCATTTTTACGTTTCGCTTTACATTTTGTTCTAAATTTTGTGAATTAAACAACATAACGTGCGTGTGCGGTTTATCATTTTTACGTCTATTTTTTCCACTTTAACAGGTTCGTCGCAACGCGTGAGTCTTAGGTCGACTTAATTATATTTTTATATGTTTTACGTTTTGGTCTAATTTATTCTTATTAACACACCACAATTGTTGCTATACATGTACTGGAAAGTATCGTCGGTTGGTATCTTATTAAGTTGTGAAGTTTTTATTCATTAATGTCGATGATGACAAACGAGTCTTTGTCTGAGACGGCTTTCGGTTTAGTTGTGAGTTTATATGAAAACCGGTGTTGGTACCTTAGCTTGGCATCCATCTTCGTGTGCAACCGCAACCGGATATCGGTTTAATGATTACCTTAGTTCCGGAAGAAAACTGTTAAGTTGTGGCTATGATGATGGAAACGTAAATCTGAGCCTCGGTTTACCACGTTTTTAAGACGCGCAACGTGTGCCCGGGTTTAAACACTAGTTAATGAAAATAATTTGTTGTTTTGGTTGATCCAATCAACTCCATCAATCGTATCCTATCCAAATAGCGGGTTAGTGGACCCCTAAATATATGGTCGGTCTTGATTGTACTTGATCCTGTCGGATATGTTATTTATTATTGTTATCCTTTGTCTACATGTGCAATTGTACGTGTAGTGGTGTGGACCCATACAGTCTAGAGCATGAGAGAAGATATTTGTAAGAGATGACAACCAGCCAAATGATTTAAAGACTCGTGGTGTGTGTAATCCATACATGGTTATATTCAATATTATTGATATCCTTGTGTGAATCTGCATATTATAACGGATGTTTTGAAATTTATAGCGTTGGTTTTAACGATTATATATTAGTATTCATGTCAGGATTTTAAGATTTAGTATACATTACCTTCAGTCTTGTTTGATTATAGATTTGAAAAAAGATAATTTGATAAAAAGATATGAGAGATGTAGTAAAAAAAATATATGGTGTTTAGGATACATTTAAATATTTTTTTATAGGTCAAAAAAAGATATTTGTTAATGTTTGAAACACTTTTATTTTTAATTTTTTTACATTTAAAACATGATATAGTTATAAATTTTATATAAATTCAAATAATGAAATTGATTAAACTCAATAATATGAAGGTTTAATATGCTTCGACTATTTGTACAACATGCTTAGATGATAATTTTGATATTATAAAAATTTTTACAAAGAAACTAAAATGCTAAAGTATCTTAAAATATGGTTAAAATGACATATTATCCTCCTAATATGCTTAGATAAGTACTAGTTGGTATTACCTATGCCCTGTGACGGGTCGGTTTTGAAAAAGAACCGTGGAGTTATAGATAAAAATAGACATTCCGCAATAGTATGTTCGAAGTTTTAATTTATTTTAAAATTTCTTTAAAGATCTTTAAAGTAAAACATAAATCAAAATCATAAAAGCTAAGATAAAAAAAGAGAGAAACAGGGGGGAAAGGGTGCTAGGTTTTGAACTCCTGACCAAGACTTGATAACAAACAATGGTACGGTTTAGTTAGTGTATTCTGTGCATTTAAATTTGTTTTTTTAGCTAAAAAGGTAATTGAAAATGGTAATTTAATTTTAATAATTCAAATTGTTACTCCTCGGATGATAACAAACCTCACAAATAGTTGGACATGTGACAATCTTAACTTTTAGTTTTGTTACCACTAACTCTAATATAATCATCAAATTTAACGGTTGATTCGCACTCAATTGTGCTCGCAATAATAATTTATAATATAACTGTGTTAACAGTGATTTACCAATCATCATGCATAGGGTATAACATGTCACTGTTTATCTTCTTTATGTCTCTACCTACTCTCTCCTTCTCCACTCCCAGCACCATAACCACTAAACCCTTTCAGCACCACCAACCACAATTCAACGGCGACGAGAATTTCACCAAAGCCACCTTCCGATCTGCCAAGCTCTTCTACCACCGCCAGCACCCTCTCAAATTTGCAACCCCGTCCACTGTAAACGTCAAAGCATTTACTACAAGGTACGACATTGTTATTGGTTTACATGCTTCTTAGATTTCCACCCCTAATTTGACGACAATGTCACTAGATCCACCATCTCTCTAACATAATCCTTTGGAGAGGTGAACAGGTGCAAATCTGTTATGTTCAGGTAAGTTATTTCATCCATTTTTGAATTTACGCCCCTAAACCCTAATTTTATATGTAATTTGTGTTTGTTAGGGTTATATTGGACATATCTGCTGGCTATGGTGGTGGTGGATGTGCTTGATTTTTCTTCCCTTAATTGTCGATGTGGGTTTGGTTTCCTCTTTTTATTTATTGGCTTATGCTATTGTTAGGTCTTACACATAATTTTCTTTTTTCTTTGGGGCAAAATGTTCGGTCGTAATATATGTTTGGTGAGGTTGGATCTAAGAAATTTGTCGATTTCCGATTGCAATATAAATGACGGTGAACTGTTTTTCATGTTTGTTGTTTGTATAATTTCTAATAATGCTCCTTTACTTGATTATGTTTCAGCCTATATTATATGTTTATTTGTTTATCTTAACTGAGAGTTGCATAGAAACATTGTGCAAACAATTTGTGAGCTTATTAAAGAAACCATGTGATCTTTTGAAGAAAACACTAAATGCTTTTATGCTTAAATAGTTCTGTAACCCAGCAAACAGTAAGGTAACTTTCATCATCTTTTCACTTGAAAAACTATGTTTGCTATTAGAAAGGATTAAATACTTATTGCAGATAATGAGACGTCACGAATGGTAAAGTTGTGTTTTAGCACAGATGTTTTGTTGTGGTTTACCTAAAGTTGCTTTTGATTTGTATCTTTCTATGCTTTCATGGTTATAATGATTTTATTTAAAAATAAATTTAGTGTATGATTTGATTTAGTGATTCGTAACAAGGGAATGATCCTAAGATGAAGAAGATTTATTGCAAGAACAAGGAATGCAGAAAACATACCTTGCATAAGGTGACACAAATCAGCAAGAAGGAAAAAGAAAAGTTTGTTGTATAATGGAAGCATCTTACGACAGGAGACATTTAGGTGTGGTTGTTAAATACCACCCATGTTTTACAAGAAGGTTAATCTATAGTTTTGTTTAACTTCTTTACCGCTTATACTTCATAAATGATTTATTGTATGGCAAAGGATCATTTAATATGAGTTGTATCTAATGTTTAAATATTTTTTTCTAAAAAAACTAAAACCCAGTTTCATAAACATAACAAGGCTTTTGCAGCGATCTGATGCCCAAATTCATTGTCCAAAAAAGTTATTCAGCAGCAATGTACATGTCTCCTTAACCTACTGGTCGAAATCAGATGGGCAGCAAGTCAGAAGCATTTTTCTTATATCGAGTTTGCATTTAGGTACATGTTTTCATTTTTCTATTTTCAATGGGTTATTCAAGGAACATTGTCATGAATTGTTTACTATTTAGTGTTGGGTTGTTCATAGCAAATTTCATAACCTTCAAAGAGTAGTCCAAGGATAGGCAAGACACCAGCTTGTACATTGTACATATCCATTGACTTTGGGGTTTTAATTCAGTTTGACTTATGTTGCTTGTGGATCTTCACACTCAGGTATTGTAGTCCAGTTTTTATTTTTCACATATAGTTCCATTTGGTTGTTGTTTACAAGGTATATAGTTAATTAGTACTAAGTTTGATTTTGTGATGGAATATCTTTAAATGCATATTGTTTGTATGTATTAATGGTTGGCTGAAGTTAATAAAAGGATTTTTTAAAGTTGGAATCCTATGTTGTTTTCATGTTTTTCCATTGGAAAAACATCATAAAAGGAAAACGAAATATGAAATAAACCCGCTACGCAATAAAAACCCATGAATAGCAGCTTTTCGAGTATCTGTTTGCCACATATGTTTGCCACGTATCATGATTAGTTAAATTACAAGTAACAATGTAATTAACAAAAGCAAATTGTTTCAATTGGTAGCGTCTGTGCGTTTTAATTTTTAAACACGCGGTTCCCTTTTTTTTGGTGTGTAAATATGCTACTTTTAAACTCACATCTCAAAATCTTGCGCACCACTACTCTGTAGCATTCAACCACCATTTCTCATTTGTAAAAAAATTATATTTTTAATTATTTATGTTGCATGTACTTGGGTACTAATTCTTTCTAATAGGTATTTTATTTTTAAATGATAAACTAAATTTAGTATATCCTCATTTTTAGCTGTTAATTTTAGATTACAAGCATTCGAAAAGAGCAAGAATGTAAACTTGATATTAGAAGATTAACTGGAATTTCGTGGAAGACTTTGGTGCAATGCATTTCCTTTGCCTAGCTAGATACCATTTTGCTTTAAAAGCTTATTAAAATTTGTAAATTTTGTGCACTTTGAGTTATGTTGTGGGATTTTGGGCTGAAATGGCAGATTTAGGTAAGTGTTATGATAGTGATTCTAATTTATAATTTCTTTTAATAATTCACATTCTTAAGTTGCAGATGTTACTTCTGATTGATTTTTATACTACAGCTCCAGTGGTTAATCATAACCTTTCTCTTCTAATTCAGGTCTGAGAGAAAATAAACGCTCCTAACAAGAGGTTGACTGTCGATAAGCCCAGGTCATGCTAAATTTGTTATGATGGTTTCTTAAAGAGTGATTATACCATCTTGACGTATGTGTTTATGTAACTTTTAGGTTAAGTTTATATTACTTTTCGCCGCAACGCGCGGGGTAATTTACTCGTTATTAACAAAATAAAAACATATACAAGAAAAAGAGCAGGAAAATAGTACAAGTAACTTATCAATTTATGATACTTGTATTGTATATATTATATTATATATATTATATTATATTATATTACATTACATTACATTACATTACATTACATTACATTACATTACATTACATTACATTACATTACATTACATTACATTACATTACATTACATTACATTACATTACATTACATTACATTACATTACATTACATTACATTACATTACATTACATTACATTACATTACATTACATTACATTACATTACATTACATTACATTACATTACATTACATTACATTACATTACATTACATTACATTACATTACATTACATTACATTACATTACATTACATTACATTACATTACATTACATTACATTACATTACATACATTACATTACATTACATTACATTACATTACATTACATTACATTACATTACATTACATTACATTACATTACATTACTTACTTACATTACATTACATTACATTACATTACATTACATTACATTACATTATATTATAATATGTATTATTAGCTTTGGTCGGTGGCTACAGTGCCACCGTACCAACAGCGATGCATATGGTACAAATCTCAAAAGCACAACCACCTAAGTACAAGTGATAAAGCTAGAGGTACACGTCCGTATTGCAACGATTGAGATTATATGGTGGGGGATCTCGAAAACCGCCGCTGCCGGAGCTATGGCAGCGACCCTCACCTTCTGTATTGCTTTCTTCTCGTTTAACTCCGATCTGTTATCAGCGACCAACATTCATTCTTAGGCGTCACTTGAAATCTTAATTCCTCTCTCCCGATCGACTATATTTATGGTGGTGAGTGTTCTGCTGCGATGGTTCTTGTAGTGGTGGTGTTGCGTTGGTTGTTGTAGTGATGATGGTGGTGTACAGGGAGAGAAAGAGAGAATGGGTTGTTAAGTGGATCTGCGGTGGCTCTACGTTGGTTGTGGTGGTGGTGGGCGGCGATGGTTACGCCGGTTGGAGATGGGTGTGGTGCTGACTGGACATTGCAAGAGGTTGGAGATTGGTGGTGATGGTGGACCGGCATTGCAAAGAGACGGTGTATATGTGCTTTGTTAGTGGACTTCAAAAAAGATTCACTGTATTTAGTGTTTTTTGAGATCCGACTAATATTTTCCACTATGTTTAAAATTGAAAAGGTAGTTAATAATTTGCTTCAAACATTGCGCCAATTATCAAGGTTTTGAGACGTACACATAAATAATCCTTTTTTACATACTGTTTTTGAGATTTATTTGATCATATTTATAAAAGTTCACTCCATTTCAATATCGATTTAAACGAAAAAAAATTTAATTTATGAATGATGAATTGCATTGATGCAAAAAATTAACACACGGTTAAAAAAATAATGACCGCATTATGTCATGCTATTTAAAACATAACCAGTTATATGTACAAAGAAACATAATAATCATATAATACATTTATATGTGATGCTTGGAATAGAGGATTACATATTCCCTAAACAAAAGTTGTAGACGCACAATATATAGTTTTCATATAAAAATAGAATAATACGAGGACATATATAATGTTGTAGTTTAGTGGTGATATACGAAATTGCTTATTTGTAAAGGGATGGTAAAAAACCAAGTACATAATATAAAGAATTGTATTGTTTGGCTTTAATTATGATACGTAAGACAACTGCATAACTGTTTACTCGCTCTTATTCTCTCTTCCACTAAACCTGTCAAGCATCACGTATAATGCATAATATGATTATTGTGTTGTTATGTACTTATAAGTGTTACGGTTACAATAATATATTTGATATATATTGGTGATATCTTATTATTTTTTTGTATGACGAAACGTTAACTCTTTCATTATTTAACAGTGTCCTTTTTACCTACGTCACACAATGATTACAGTTTAAAAAAATACTTCAAACCCAAAAGAAATCCGCGGCAACACGCGGTTTTAATATCTAATTATTAGATTAACATTGATAATAAAAATGAAATTTAAGAATGTTAGCGCAGACAAATTAACATGGAATTCATATAGCTACATATCATTGTTATAGGGAGTTTTAGAAACAAAATGTTTATACAAACCTTTTTGAAGAACCGTCGGTTGTTATTTTCAAAAAAATCTTAATAAACTTATAAAAATATCTATGATAGTAAGTGTTCTAGTATTTGAGATATTCAAAATCAAATAATCTGGGTTTGTGAGTCAAACCAAGATTTAACAATTAAGCATTATATGTTAGCTCGATTTAAAAAGAATAAATAAAGTGTATCCAAGTTGAAGATAGGATAGGATTTTGGCATATTTAGCAATTAACAATTTGTTAAAAAACAAAATATTCATTCATAACTTACTACCACTACGGGTTAAACAATCGAGCCACTCGTGAGCTACTCAAGATCGTCCCGTTACAAGCTCGAATCGAATTGAACTCAAACAAGTTCAAGCCTATATTGGAGCTTCATAGTAAAAGAGCTAAAACCCAAGCTTCACTTATCGAGCTCGAGTAGTCTCATTAGCCTACTATATATAGAATTTTTTTTATCACATTATATATATATATACTAGCTTTAGTAAACCCGTGTAATACACGGGTTGAATAAATAAAATATCAAATTGAATAAAAATCATTAATTATAAAACGATAGACTAAAACATGATATGATTGAAATTATGTATAAGTAATAGTTATAAGTAATAAAACAATAATATGAAATTTTTATTTTTTTTATTTTTCTAAAGATAAATTAGACATTTTTTTT
Source organism: Flaveria linearis (assembly GCA_024085815.1). Lineage (NCBI taxonomy): Eukaryota > Viridiplantae > Streptophyta > Magnoliopsida > Asterales > Asteraceae > Flaveria > Flaveria linearis. Next base: position 104,656,401 of record CM044001.1, read on the forward strand.
AAAACAACATTAAAGTTTTTTTTTTAAATTTCCTTACTATAAATCCCTATTTTAATTATTTTATTTTATTAAAAAATTACATTAAAACCCAATTTTAAAATATTACGTAAAAATAATTTATTTTTTAGAAAAAAATCTTTGTATAAAAAACTATCTATATAAATAACATTAATAAAAATTTATCTTTCTTAATTTATTAAAAAACTAATTATAATATAAAAACAAATAGATAATATTATTAGTAATTAATGTGGTTACTTAATAAGAGAGAGAAGCGGGAAAAATTTTATTAGAATGAATGTGATGCTGACACGTGATATTAGATGAGTCTAAAAAGTGACACGTGGCAACCATAGTTACCCTTTTATTAAAGTAGTGAGATACATAACAATTATTATGATATCTAATATTTGATTATATATTTTTATGCCATATCTCTAATACTATATAAAGCATATTGAGTGGGTAGGAACGTAATTTCCCCTTCTCCATAAGACGCGCCTGTTGATCTCCTCCCACCCGCTTCCGGCCGTCGCCTACCTCCGTCCGGCCGATGGTCGTCTCACCTCCCACAACCGCTGTCGCTCAGTTACGAGGGACCGTTCCGCAGCCTCAATTCAATGCCCTGGCCTTCGACTCCGTTGTTCTATTCTACTCTTCACATACGATCGCCTTCCCCAAATCGGCTTGCCTTCGATGCTCCTGACGACCGCCGTTCCAATTCCGGTAAGGTTCTCTTCTTTTTAATATTTCATGTTCTTTTCCCCCTTATGTACCTGCTGTTTGTTTTCAAAGCAGGGAAGAATAACAGTTCGTAATCTGTGGCTTACAGGTACTCCGTCGTCATCATCCGAAGTACTGAATATCTGATTTGGGTTTCGGTTTTGGTGTTTGGTTTGACTTGAATTGGTTGATTGGGTGCTTTGAATTTGTGCATTATGTATGCTTGATTGTGTTAATTTGATGTGTTTGCATAGTTCTTCTTGTTCTGTAATCAATTTATGCAAGTTTCTTGGTTATAAGCAGTTGATTTTTGGGTGATTGGGGTTTGGGTGTTTGAATATCATATTATTTGAATGTTTGAAGTAAAAGCTGTTTGATTTATTTGTATTCACTTTTGCTTTCAGCGATGTCTATATTTGGATGTTGCCGATGAAGTTATGCAGGCTGGTTGCATCACTGGTCAGAGGATTAATGGATTGGTTGATGGTATTTCTGGTATTGGTAAAGTCTTCTTCTTTATCAATTCCCTCACTTGATTTGCTTATCATAGTTAAGCAGTTTCTTGGTTCTAAGCATGATTCAGATTGGAACAATATGCAAGTTTGTTGGTTACAAAAGTTTCTTATTATTTGTATCTATTAGGATCTTATGGTCGTTGGTCTATGTCAATCTTTTAATAGAATTTAGATAATGCTATACAATATTTTGTCTTTATCTTTGGATTGGTTCTTGTATATATCGATTCCTGGTAGATCTTTATCAAATACGTCATACTTTTGTAATTTGTGTGTTTTGTTGTAGCATGTGCAAGTAAAACCTTGATTGAATTGGGGGAAACAACATCAGTTGTGGTTTGCAATCACTTTCTTCTTCAAGCATCATGTGGATTCCAATGTATCCGAAAGTAGCAGTGTTTTTTTGGATGAATTAGTTGATTCCCTTTTGAAGTATTAGAGTGCACATGGTGGGATGAAGAAAGTCTACCCATTTCTTAGTGCGAAATCATTTGAAATGGGTGTTGTTTATTGAGTTGTAGGCCACACAAGTTGTTACAATATGGATGTATTTTTATGATAGCGAAATGGATGATGAAATATTAATAGTTTTATTGATGGGAAAAGGGTCCATCTAGAGTATGTTCAAGACCCAACAAATATGTTCAATTCGTGAACTCATTATTATATTTTGATATGGTGCAGGTACAAGTTGGTAATTCTCCTGTTTACAAATGGAGAGGAAGTTGGCAAGGGTGGTTTTGGGCAGGTTTATGTTGTAGGAGGGTGACAGGTGGCAGTGGTAGAACGGGCCCTGATGCGGTTGAGGTATGCTAACACATTACATGCATTGTTTATTCATGATAATCTGTTACATCAAACTAATGTTTTGTTTTTTTGATACTCCTTATATAGGTAGCACTGAAGTTTGAGCATCGTAATAGTAAAGGCTGCAACTATGGCCCTCCTTATGAGTGGCAAGTATACAGGTTATGACTTGACATCATCTTCATTAATAGGATATATGATTCTCATCAAAGTTGTACCATCGGTTTTCTTCAATGAGCTGCATGTGACGAGTGATATAGTTAATCAGAAAGAAGAAAGAAATGTTGAATTAGTTTATGGTAGTTTATTGTGTTTGTTACTTTGACATGAGTGCTATCTGCAGTTGGTGCTTTCAATATATTGCTATTTGCTCATTGCTCCAGAGTTGGTGAAGAATTGTTTCTGCAGTAGTAGCCTATGCATGAAAATGCATTCAATGTTACTTGTATGTATGCTTATATGGTTCTGTTGTCCAGGATACAAGGCAGGTTTACTTTAATTCCTTCCTTGGATCATAGCAGATAGACATATTAAGATCCTCTGATAGCTGATCACCCTACATCTACATAGGATAATGAATTGTTACATTTTCATAGATTTCACAGGATATATTATAGGCCTTATTAAATGCTTTGTGGTTTTCTCTGTGTTCTGTTGTTAATTGAATTTTCTCTTATGTAACTAAAACATATCCAACTATGCTCACATGTTCCTGATTTGTATGATTGCAGGCTACTATTCTTGAACTTGATGGCATACTTAAGGTAGCATGTTAAATAACCTCGTTTCACAGCCATAATATATTAAATGGAACTGCAGCTTCTAGAGTTAGCAACTATTTAACATTTCATAGCAATGGAAAACAATTGTTGTTTTGTTTATATGCAGCATATACTAATCATGTAGGGTCTATTAAGAGATTTAGTATTCTGTATTATAATATAGGAGTTGATTATTTGGATGTGAATGGTCTGAAATTTTTGGTGGATTTCTATGTTTTTTGTTATTTAAGTGAAATTCCAACTTGTGATTTTCTTTTTTTTTTCTTTGTCTTATCATTTTCATTTCTTTTTTAAAGTAGAACATGTTTTCAGTACAATGATTCAAATTTGAAATATGCATGTTTGTGGGAATGCAAAAAGGAGATGAATGTTTTGTTTCTTTTTCATATTTTTGAAGTGGGAATTTATTTCTTTTATTGTTCTTAGGGAATTTTTTTATTTTTTTATTACAAGGTGGATCAGAATCAAGATTCTTGACCATATTTTTTGTTGCTATTGAGTAATGCAAAGAATGGAAGTTGAGTATTAAATAGTGAAAAATGGAATTTAATGGTGGAGGTTGTTGTATTGTTGTTAGTTGTTACAACTTATCATTACAATGATTTGTTTGGTTGCTGTTGTTGCAGGAACTTCATCAGCACAATACATACTGCAGCAATACATGGCGGCATCTGGCGGTCAGCAGCTGCAAAACTCTATTCACAATGCTTACGGCATGGGAAAGTGAAGATGTTGGCGTTTGATATAGAGACGGCTACAAAAGTTATAAAGAATAGAAACTCATCCAAAACCGCGGAGTCTGGTGGTTTTGGCTATGGCAGATGAACCCTGATATGGATGTTGAGCTTGCACTTGGTGCAAGCAAGTTCATGCTGGTTGCAATGGGCGGCTCGTATGGCGCCACACACCCTGGCTTGGTGCACATGCTGCAAAAGGGCCCGTTAGACCCTTACGCCGTGCTCTTCAGTTATTAATCTTTAACATGTTTTCTTGCATATATCTTGCCCCGTTGACGTAAAACTGTAAAGGTGCTAAATGGGTGGGTGGGAAATGTTGATTCATGGGTCAAAATGGGTTCAGCTAAAAAAATTCGTTTTTTGTTCAGTATGGGTGAAAATGGGTTAGGTTGAACGAACATTAAAAACGAAACATGTTAACTTACTATTACATGATTGGTGCATATATCAGGGTCTGGACCCACGAACAACCGCAAGCATGTTCACAAATGCAAGATGCACAGGAGAGAAGACTGTTTGCAAAACATGTTAACTGTTTGGCATGTCTACATATCTTGGTTAGAAAAACGGAACATTAGGTCAACGATCTCGCACAGTGATGGATTGATCTTAGAAACTTACATTACAATTATTAGGTGGCCAGTCAAAACCCATTTACCTATAAAGTGGCTAATTCTTATTATGTTTGCTTTTAATGGGTCA
>CM044001.1:104660766-104914774 GCA_024085815.1 Flaveria linearis
TCATGTGGAGACAGTTCAGGAAGACTGAAGCCTCTTGAGAGGAGGAATTTGATCCTAGCCTCTCTCAGCTTCAGGGCTGCCTCCCTTGCTCTTGTTCTTCCTTCTCCAAGGCCAACCTGGCTTCCCTTCTTGTTGTAGCCTGGTTGACCTCTCCAAAGTCACCAACTCCTCTAGTGGTAGCAGGAGTATTTCTCATTGACAGCTCCAAGACTGATGAGCTGGTCAATGAGTGCTGTTCTTCTCTTCAGGTTGATTTCTTCCTGATTGGCTGCAGCTGCCTTAGAGCTGGCAGCTAGCACCTTTCAGTTGGAAACCTCCCTTTCTTTTAGCCTTCTCAATCCTTCCTCCTCCTGAAGCTCTTCCGCAGTCAGTTTTCTTTTGCCTTGTCTTTGATGGTGCTTGACTGTGGTGGTTCTTGAATGGAGGGTTGTGATTGAGATAGAAGTTCAGCTGGTGCTTGGATTGGAGGAGTTTCAGAAGTGCTCCCTGCCCACCTCGGATGCTATGTCAGCAATGACATCTGTGATGGTCAGCTCCTCGGACATCTGAAACAAGCCTTCCGCAGCTTCTATTTCGGCTTCGGAAGATTTTTCTGTTCTTCCGAGGCTTTATATAGGCTTCGGAAGCTTCAGCTTGAGCTTCGGAAGATGAGACTGCTGCAAATTCTGTCCCATCTGTTTCAGTTGCTGGGCCATCAGTCCCCATTTCCCTTCGAAGCTAATCTCAGGTTCCATGAAGACCTTAGGTTGACCAACTTCTTCCACAGTGGTAGAAGGTGCAGTCAGTCTTGAAGCTCCTCAGCCCCAAAGTAAGCAAGTGTGGTGTCGGGGCTGGGCTGTTCTAGGGATGATCTCAATACAAACTTTGTGAAAAGTCTGTAGAGATCTTGAAGCATCCTTGAGTCAATCTCCAGAAAGGATTGAGATGACTCAGGTAGTGTGATTAGTTGGGTGGAAATGAATTGGGTCTGTGGTTCCATAGGTGTTTGTCTCTGAACTTTCTCCCCCTTTTTGGTAGCATCATCTTGAGAGCTAGATGAGCTAGAGGAAGAAGTCATTGAGACCTGAATTGGTACATGCCTAACAGACCTCTCCGTCTGTTTCTCAGCTAGTTGAGCCTTGAGAGAGTTAATCTCAAGTTGCTGAGTGGCAGTCCTTGATTCTAAGATCCTCACCTGTGATTCCAGGTTGGAGACCTTAGAAAGCAAGTACTGAAGTGTTAGTTGCATACTACCCTCATCTTCATAAGAAGAATCACGGGGAGATGAGATAAATACCTAGTATGCTCACTCTCACCACCAGATGTGGTTTCTTGGCACCCTGGTTTCCTTGCTCAGAGTCATCTCTTTCAGAGATGTCAATGGGCAAAGTTGCCGTAGACTCAGTCCTAATGATGTTACCACTGTCCTGAGAGCTCAATGAGAGACTCTGAGTAGTGGCAGCTGAGTCTACATGAGTCCCCTCCACATCAGTGGGACTCACCTCAGTAGCGGCTTCTGATGGGGGCTAGAGACAAGGGATCCCTCTGGCTCTGTTGATCTCTCAGAGGGTGTTTGTAGATCAACTTCATGGCCATGGAGAGATGTAATCTCTTCATCAGTTCGGAGTAAAAGGTCAGTGAAAGAGAGGGTGGTTAGTCCTACTGACCCGGGACCTTGATCAATGTCTACAGGCATTGAGCCTATGGTGGGGCTGTCCCTAGAAGCTGCACAGGGGAGTGTAGAGACTCACCCTGCGGGCTAAAGGCTTGGGGTTCGGGCTCAGGGTTTGAGACTGAGGAGGCTCAAAACCCACATTGAGGTCAAATGTGAAGGATGGTGTGACCTCCGACTGAGTGGGAGCCCATGATTCCACTCTAGTCGTTTCGGTGTGAACAGGAGGAGCTTGTTCAATCAGAGTAGATTGAACAAGGGTTCGTTTGGGGCGTTTCTGATATGTAGATTTGATGGGTAAAGAAGGTTTGGTATTGTGGTGGATGTTGCTGGTGTGGGTTCATCACCTGTGGGGATAACAGGGATGTCACCAGGAGCTATGCGCTCAGTCATCGCTGGAGGTAATGGAGTGTACCGTCCAGTGAAGTTGGTGGACATCTTCTTCAGGATTTTGAAGATGGTAGGCCTCATCTGTGGAACAGGAAGAGCAGCTGCGCAGACAAGCTTGCTTGGTTTCCATCTCACAGTTGATTATATGTTGAAGAAATCGGGGATACATGAAGAATGTATCTCTGCTCAGATTGGCGATTAGGTTATTCAACACAAATCGTGAGTAGTTGAATCTGAGGCCTCTCACCAACCCATGAACTAGGCATCCTAGTTCATATGGGATTTGATCCTAACCCCCTGATTTGTTGGAGAGGCAGTGTAGAACGATGTGCAGCAAGAACTTCCAATGGTAAGAGAAGTTGAACTTGTATACCGTAGATCTGCTGACATCGCCTCCATATCCCATGAGGATATAGGTGCCTTCCAAGTCTTCCTTGGGGAACTCAGTAGGAGCCCCATCATCGTGAAGCTCGAGATGCTCCCTGATGATCTGTTCATTGATGACCAACTCTTGGCCACAAACTCGGGTTCTCAGGACTCGAACCCCATTCAGTACTGCAGTTTCACCATTGCTCCAAAATTCTGACATATGGTTGGAGTATACGGTGGGGTTAACTGTTAGTGCAGTGAGATAGGTGGATTCGGTGAGAAAGGTGATGATTTGGGTGAAGTCGGCATCCCTTGACGAGTCAAGTAATGCGACTTGATTGTGCTGAGGGTTTAGCGCCATTGGAGAAAAGGTAAGCTTGAAATTTTGAGTGAGATTGAGGGTTTACAGTGAAGGGAACAGTTAGGCTGTAAAGTGGTAAAAGAAGATGAATTTGATCAGTCAAGATTATTTAAAAGGGGATGAACAGTGGTAGAGGCGGTGATAGGGTAACTGTTTTGGGGTTACTGTGGGTGGTATGGTGGTTTACTGCGGAGAAATGATGTTGGCGGCAAGGATAATTTTAAATAATCTGACCATCAAGTACAAAATTTTACTTTTTACAGAGTGGGGCCCAAAAGATATCCATTACAAGTAAAATCTTACTTCCGAAGGTAAAACATTTCCGAAGGTAATTTTCTTCTGAAGGCAATTTCTCTTCCGAAGCAGGATATTGTTTCCGAATGTAAGATTGTCCTTTGAAGGAACTTTATCTTCCGAAGCAAGGCATTGCTTCCTAAGGTAAAGTTGTCTTTCCGAATGGAGAGTTGTATAAGTTTCGGAAGTAGATCTGATATGAAATCAATCGCTTCTTTCGAGACCACAACTCTTCCGAGAAGAAAATTTCCATTGAGGAATTTGGCTTCGGAAGATATTCAAGGATATCTTCCGAGAGTTAATTCCTTTTCGGAAGGAATTTACACTTTGGAATAATTAAAAGATCTTTTGTAACAGGGCTTAAATTGTATTGACACAAGACATTACTCATTTAAAAAGGTCTTCAAAAGAGGTAGTTATTCAACGTTATCATCCCAATTGCTGATATGAGATACTTAAATCTTTGTTCATCAAATGCCTTTGTGAACAAATCAGCATATTGTTCATTTGAGTCAACTTTGATTAACTTTATCAGCTGTTTCTCATGAATATCTCTAATGAAATGATACCTGATGTCAATGTGTTTTGTCTTGGAGTGCTTCACCGGATTCTCAGTAATGGAGATAGCACTGTTGTTGTCAATATGGATAGGAGTAGTCATGAAGTTGAACCCATAGTCTAACATCTGATTTTGAATCCATAGCAGTTGAGCACAGCAGCTAGCAGCAGCAATGTATTCAGCTTCAGCAGTTGATGTAGAGACACAGGATTGTTTCTTGCATTGCCATGAGATAATCCTTCCACCAAGAAATTGACATCCTCCTGATGTTGATTTCTTGTCAATGTTGCAGCCACCATAGTCACTGTCAGAGTATCCATAGAGATTGAAGTGACTATTTCTTGGATACCAGAGACCTAGTTTAGGTGCTCCTTTGAGGTATCTGAGGATTCTCTTTGCAGCACTAGGTGAGACACCTTTGGAGCAGCCTGATATCTTGCACAAATGCATGTGGCAAACATGATATCTGGTCTACTTGCAGTAAGATACATCAGAGAACCAATAATTGCTCTATACTGATGTTGATCAGTATCCTCCCCCTCAAGGTCAGGGCAAAGATTATGGTTTCTGGGTATGGGTGTCTTGGCTGGTTTACAGTCCTTCATTTCAAATCTTTCTAAGATGTCAGAGACATACTTAGATTGACTTATGAAGAACCCTTCCTTCATCTGTTTCACCTGGATCCCAAGGAAAAAGTCCATTTTTCCCATGGAACTCATCTCAAACTTCTGCTTCATAATGCTTTCAAAGTCCTTGCACATTTGGTCGTTTGAAGAACCAAATATGATGTCATCAACATAGACTTGTACAAGCAAAATGTCTTCTCCACTCTTTCTGATGAAAAGAGTCTTGTCAATGGTACCTCTAGTGTATCCATTCTTCAGGAGAAACTGAGACAAGGTCTCATACCACAGCCTAGGTGCTTGGTGCAGCCCATATAGAGCTTTATCCAGTTTGCACACATAGTTGGGGTGCTGTGGGTCTTCAAATCCTGGAGGTTGACACACATAGATTTCCTATCTATATCCCCATATAGAAAAGCACACTTGACATCAAGTTGGTAGACTGTGAAGTTCTTGGATGCAGCATAAGCAAGGAAGATCCTAACTGCCTCAAGTCTTGCAACAGGTGCAAAGACATCAGTATAATCGATTCCTTCCTCCTGGGTGTATCCTTGAACTACTAGTCTTGCCTTGTTCTTGATAATCAAGCCTCTATCATCTTTCTTGTTCCTGAATACCCATTTAGTGCCTATGGGTACTTGACCAGATGGTAGTGGGCATAGATTCCAGACCTTTTGTCTTCTGAATTGAAGCAGCTCCTCCTGCATCGATTCAACCCAACTACTATCTTTAAGGCATCTTCTACCTTTTTGGTTCCATCTGAGACAAGAAGCATGAGTACAAGCAGACATTCCCATGATGAGTTGTCTTCTTGTTCTCACACCCTCAGAGACATCCCCTATGATGTTCTCAGTTGGATGAGTGTTGTGAATCCTAAGACGAGGAATCAGTTCCAGTTGCAGAGATAAGTCCAAGTTAGACATATTCTGATCAGGAACTGGATCACTCTGTCCAACTGCTGTTTCAGAGTCATTCAATGAGGACTGATTGAATGATTGAGAAACATCATCAATGGTTGGTTGTGAAGTAGTATTAACAGTTGCCTGTTCCTTCAGAATACCACCTCCCTCAACCTGGTGTTGTAATGGATCACCTGAAGAACTTTGAGGTTGATCAAGTGATTCACTTGTTGAAGCTTCACTATTTCTTGAGATATTTACACTGTCAGATCTGTGAATAGTTGAAGCTTGTTGCCTTTCAGCTCTTGGAGAATTTGGAAGAGGTCTGGGAAGCTCATATAGTTGTCCTGCATCAGTTTGAGCACCTGTTCCAGCTGAAACATTCTCACAAGATGGTTTAGAATAGTTTGGAAACAATTCTAAATCAAATATATACTCAGGTCCATTCCCCCTAACACAAGGAGTGTGCTCATTAACAACTATGTTGGATGACTCCTCAAATTGTTGATTCTTGATATTGTATACTCTATAAGCTTTGGAGCTAGAAGAGTATCCAATAAAGATAGCATCATCCCTTCTCAGCAAACTTTGCCAAGTTGTCCTTTGTGTTAAGTATGGTACACCTGCAGCCAAAGGACCTTAGTAGCCAATGAACGGTGGCCTCTTGTTCCATAACTCATAAGGGGTTTTTCCATGGGGCTTTACTACAAGAACCCTGTTCTGCACATAGCATGCAGTGCTGACTGCCTCTGCCCAGAATGTTAGAGGCAGTTTGAATCAGCTAACATGGTCCGAGCAGCCTCAATAAGTGTCCTGTTCCTCCTCTCAGCAACACCGTTTTGTTGAGGAGTTCTGGGAGCACTATATTGTCTGGCAATCCCTTTTGAGTCACAGAATGAGTCAAGAATGAAGTTCTTAAACTCAGTCCCTTGATCACTTCTAATAATCTTAACCTTGTGATCAATTTGATTTTCTATTTTAAGAATAAAAGATTTTAAAGTTTCAGCAGTTTCATCTTTACTTCTTAAAAGAATACCCATGTAAATCTTGTAAAATCATCAACGATCACAAGGCAGTATGATTTCCTTCCAATGCTCATTATACTTGTGGACCAAAAGATCCATGTGCAATAAGTGTAATGGAGTAGTGATAGAGTTAACACATTTGGATTTATGAGATGATCTGTGTTGTTTCCCTTTCAGGCATGCAACACAGTTATCTTTGCAGAAAAATTCCTTTTTAGGCAAACCATGTACCAAGTTATTTTTAACCATTTATTCATTGTTTTAAAATTCACATGACACATGCGTTTATGCCATAGTGTTGACTCATCACTATCAGCTTTGGAAAGAAAGCATGATACTTCACCCATAGGAGAAGCCTTGTTCATATCTAGCTTGTACATATCCCCTTTCCGGGAGATCTGAGAAGCACCAATTCCGGAGGAATTGTCATCCCTGGTCTGAGGATAATGCACTCATGTTCTGTGAAAAGCATTTGATGCTTCTGGTCACAGAATTGAGAAACACTTAACAGATTGTGTTCAAGCTGTTTGACAAAGTGAACTTTGTCAATGTTTATTCTGCCGTTGTATATACTTCCTCTGCCCGAAATATATCCTCCGGCCTCACCTCCAAATTGGACAGGCCCTCCATCAAAGTTCTGGAATGTTGAAGGAGAGATCTGTTCCCTGTCATGTGCCTGGAGCATCCACTATCTACAATCCAGATTTGTTGTTCTTGTCAAATGGATGTCCCTGCACATAAGATGAGATGGTTAGTTTTGTTTGGAAGCCCAAGCCTTACAGGTCTCGGGCTCTTCCAAAGATAGTGACATAATTGAACCGAAAAGATATGCAATGGGGTTCAATAGAGGTCATTGTTGAAGAAGAGGTCTGGGCTGCAGCATCTTCCTTGATCTTCCAATCCATCCTTTGGTTGATCTTTGAGGATGAGCTTGTTGAAGCTTTTGCAGCATGGTCTTCTTCCGAAGCTTCTCTCTTTTCGGAAGAAGCCTTCACCACCTTTTCTTCCGAAGTAGTCTTCTTCTGAGATGGTTTCAAGGGAGCCTTCTTGTTCTTCCGAACCTTAGAAGGTTTGGCTTCCGAAGCCACTTCCCTTCGGAAGAAGCAGTTTCTTCCGAAAGCAACTTGGCTTCCGAGACCAACTTTCCCTTTTTCATCATTTGGACCTTTGAAGTGGTCCAACTGAGAAACCTTCTCTGACTACTTCTTTTCTAACATTATTTGCATAATGTGTGCTTGCTGGATTGTAGTAACAATCTTTAGCCATGTGGTTGTGCAGACCACACATTATGCATGCAATGTTAGTCTTCTGGGAACTTGCAGGTTGCTGTTTCTTGGGTTTCTTCTCTTCATCAGCAACTTTCCCTTTCAACTTCTGATCCTTCAGTAGGACAGGAGTGCTGGTACTACACTCCTTTCCTGAATCAGGAGTACCTACCACTTGAAATCCGGCAGAAATGAAGACACCCTTTTGCTTAGGGTCAAACTTAAGCTTGGACTCTGCAACCTTCTTAGCAGTCCTTCTAACAGCTTTAGCTCTGCTTCTTCTTGCCTTGGTGGTCAGGATTTGGTCATCACAGGTGGAGATGGGTGTATCCTCCTGTTTCTCCCCTGTGGAGGCCACTATTTTTGCTTCATCCTCTAGTTCCAATGGAGAAGGGTCAGCAGTTGGAACCTCTTGCTCTTCAGTACCACATCTAGGTAGTCTTATAGACTCATAAGAGTGTGGTGGAGCTATTTCACTGGTTCCCAACCCTTCTTTGTTTTGATAAAACATTTTGGAATAAGAGGTTGATGCAAGAATAGTTTGGAAGCTTTGCTCAGCAATAGCTTGCTTCCTGGCCTGAGCCTCAGCTGTGACTAACTGGGCTTGAACTCAGAAAGTTTGGAGATCAGATCTTTGATTTGAGTCTTATAATTAGTCTTTTCATGTTTTAAAAGAGACACAGTTTTCTCTAACTCATCAATTTTCTTTTGATAGTCAGATTCAGCTCTTTTAAAGTCAGATTTTAGCACATTTAAAGACTCAACCTCAGATCTGATTTCCGAAATGTAATCCTTATAAAGTTTAACTTTAGCAATACAGGCAGCAGTACAAAGATGTCCATATACCTGATCATCATCTGTTCCGGCCATGAGTGCTTGAGCGGGAGTCACATCCTGTACCATGAAGCTCCAGTCAACTTCCTGAGCAACAACAGCTGTTTCAGTTGACTTTTCTTCATGCTTGGGGGCAGTGGGATGTGTGGAGGCCTGTGGGGTTCCCGGGTTGTTCTTGGGAGCCTTGCATTCCCTAGCAAAGTGACCAAGTTGGTTGCAGTTGTAGCACCTTGCTTTGCTCTTATCAAACCCAAACTTGCTGTTGACTGGGTTTTGAGGGAATTGCCTTCCAGTTCTCTTGAAGAACTTCTTCGCTCTGTAAGTTAAAAGAGCCATCTGCTGGACAATATCCATGTACTCCACATCATCTGGATTGAAGCACTCAAGATCATCAAAGCAGTATTGAAAATCACCAGAGTGTCCACTTCCAGAGACAAAGGCACAACTGTCCTGAAAGGAGTTGTGTTGAACCTTTTGAGACTTTGGAGTCTCAGGTAGAGTGATGAAGGGTCCAGTATGTAAGTTGTCAGGGTAGCATAGCAAGGGATGCTGTGGTTCTATGCTTTCCCTTTCAACCACATGAAGGGCTGAACTCAGTAGGTTATTGGAGTGATCAGAGGAGTTCTGCATGTTCATCTCCATCTGAAATGCACTTAGGATACCATACAACTCTGTAAGAGAAAGAGTCTTAAGGTCGAAGTTCTCTTGATGACAACACAGTAGTGAGTCCATAGTTTAGGAAGAGAAGACATGAACTTCCTAACTATGTCTCTGTTCTCAAGAGCTACTCCAATATCCGCCAGAGTATCTACTAGCTCAACATACCTGAAGTATTGTTGAGTCAAGGTCTCACCAGCCTTGAAAGTAAAGTTCTCAAACTGCTGCTTCAAGAGATCTTTCTTGTTCTCTTGAGTTTCCTTGGATCCCTCATACATCAACTTCAATGCTTCCCATAAATCTTTAGCTGTCTTGCACTTCTTGAAGCGTCTGTAGACGGAGTTGGGAAGAGCAGTTTGGAGACAAGTCATAGCCCTTTGATCTAGCTCTATTCTCTTTCTATCTTCCTCTGAGTAATCATCACATCTTTTGGAATGATGCGATTACCAGTGGCAGATGTAGTGCTTGGTATGAAAGGACCATTAACAATGGAGTCCCACATCCTTGAATCTTGACACTTGATGAAGCCTTCCATCCTGATACACCATGTGTCAAAGTCTTCAGGGGTGATCATGGGGGACTTGGTCAAGGTACCAGTTTCCATATCAGCCTTGGAGAGAGCAGCCATTTGAGTGAGTGGATTGTGGTGAGGAGTGAAAAACAGGTTGATTAGGATGGTAAGATCTCACAATCAAGAGCCTGGTGCTCTGATACCAATTGCAGGATCGATTTAGGGTGGTTTCTCTCTCAACTCACTCGTGAATCAACACTCGGCAAGCAGTCTTTAGGAAGAGTTGATCACAATATAACAAGTAACAAGCAGTAAGAAAATTAACACAGCAAGTAATTTTCAAGGTACTTTTATATATTGCTTCTCAACTCAAAGGATTACAAGACACTTGGACTCAAAATCGCTTATCTAAAGAGTTACAGGGAGAAGATATATATAATACTACCTACAGCCGGGAATACTTTGATTCCAGCTGGACACCTCTAACCTTACATCTATACTACAAGACTCTAGGTGAGGTCTTTCAGACATTTTGCCTGAGAGTTGGTAGTCAGGACATGTCCCTGACTTACCTTGTCACCAACTAAAGTTGGTAACATGTACTATCATAAAAGGTGAGCAGTAGAATAAAGTATGGTCAACAGCATGGTCTTTTAGGAAGAACCCATGCTGTGTCACCCATGTTGTGTCAGAGGTCTGCATGCGGACTGACAGGGACCATACTTTTATCTGCTGGACATAGCAATATCTTCCGAAGGATAAAGTGCTTTGGAAGAACGACTTCTTCCGAGGGCACTTATACTTCGGAAGAATGCTTCTTCCGAAGCTTGGAATCTTCTTTGTCTTCGGAAGCAGACTTTGTCTTCAGCTCTTTCATCAGACTTTGTCTTCGGAAGCTTTCAGACTTTGTCTTCAGCTCTTCATCAGACTTTGTCTTCGGAAGCTGTTTTCAGCTGTTGTTCCTTAGACTCTCGGAAGATCTCTTGCTTGACTTCGAAAGCCCTTTGATGTAGTACCAAAAGTGACTATGAAGTGAATTTGGTTGCACCAGCCTCATCATGATCCAACAGATTCTTCTTACACATAAAGACTTGGACCTAGTTTAACTAAATATTTTATTTCTTTGTTGAATCTTTTGTATTGTAATGATTTATTGTCTTGTAATGTTCAATCAAAAATGATATTTATATTATTCCAACTTATTTAGTTCCATGTGCTATGAACAATCGTTTCACATTCGTCCGCCTCGATGATTCCGCCGTCAGTCGGGATGTGACATCTAGTCACCCCCGTCTCCTCTCCAGCACCTTCCACCGCCCCAGCCCACAACCACCACACCACCGTCGTCCTCTCCCGCCACCCCATCACCTCTACCACCATCCACAGCCCAAAATGTTTTGCATTTCTGTTCATACTTGAATTCAAAACATGAAAACACAATTAGGGCCTTGGGGTTACACAAGAGCATGAAGAGGCTTTACTTGACCCCTAAAAAACTATGATCAACATAATCAAACAAAATATATAAAATCAAGTGAACAGAACCATGAAAGCTCACCATTGGTAATTCTCTACAATCTACATATATACAAAATCACAAATGCCAAAATATTTATGATCATTCACACCAATTAATAAACACAAAACAAACATTATTTACACTGATTTATTTACAGAAACCAGAACCAACAAAAGTTGTTCATCAATCCTATCATCCTAAATACAAGTTTCCATGAGACAGAAGAATCGACAACGTGGACGCGGTGGGCAGGTGGTGACAGTGGGCAGGTGGTGGCGGTGGCGGTGGGCAGGTGGTGGCGGTGTTTATTGTGTGTGAAGATATATATATAGAGAGAGAGGGGGTAGAAAGAGAAAGAGAGGTGCGTATGTCGGGTAGGGCGGGAGGGTTTTAATATTTTGTTTTATAATATTAAGAGTAAAAAGACAAAACTACCCTCATGTGCAAGGCTTGTGAGCTGATTTAAGGACTAAATTTAACGCCTGTTAGAGGATGGGACGGAACGTACAACCTTTTAAAACATAAAGAACATTTACTGTAATTTTTTTAGTTAAGGACGATATTTAAAATTTATAACAAATCTAAAGCATGAAAAATTAGTGATAGTAGGTCCCACAAAAAAATAGTACTTTTTTACCTTAACTATGTTTAGGTATAAAAAGGACACTTCACACCAACTGAATTGGAGAACTAACGATCATTCACTCCAGGGATTAATCGTTTTACAGTTTGTTAACCAGTTGGGACCAATTATGTAAATTCTTAAAATTTAAGACCAATACTAAAATATGATGGTATCACAGATAGAGGTGCACAACAAAACCGGTTTGAAGACCCGACCCGACGACCTGACCCGACCCGAAACCGGTTTCAACCCGGAAAACCCCCAAACCGGTTCAAACCCGGAAAAAACCACCGGTTCCGGACCGGTTCTTCAATTTTTGACCCAAACCGGTTCCAAACCGGTTTTGATCCAACCCGGTTTGGAAACCGGTTCAAAAAACCCGGTTTCGAACCGGTTTTGACCGTTTTTTTTGGAACGTTTTAAAACGGCTATATAGCCGTTATAGCCTCGATTTTGACCGTTTTTTCAACATATTTTGGACCATTTTGCCCTTATATGATAGTATAAATAGGTAGTGGGTGTAATGGTTTAGTCACAACACTCAAAACTTCAAAAACGCTCGAAAACGTGCTTAAAAACGCAAAAACGCTCCTCACTCTCAACTTTCTACTCTCTCAATATCTTGAATTATGGCTTCTGAATCTTCGGTTCCAACCGGTGGATCCTCAAGTGCCGCTACCGTTGTTAGAATTCTTTCAACAACGAGAAACCAAGAGATTTGGTGTAATTTCGACTTATGCGAAATGTCGAATGGTCAACATAAAGCTCGATGCAAGGCTTGCGGTTCGTTTTTCAAGTCGGATTCAAACTCGACTTTGAGAAATCATATGACCAAATGGTGCAAGTCTTTGAAAAGTACACCGAGTCAAGGGCAAACATCAATCGGAAACGATGGTGGTTTATGGAACTTCAACGTCGATATGGTTCGAGATAGAATGGCAAAGTTTGTAATTCAAGAAGGATTGCCGTTCGATCACTTCGACAACCCTCGGTTAACAAAATTGATTCAAGAAACTCTTCAACCACGCTACACTCACGTAAGTCGCACCACTCTTAGACGTGATTGTTTAAATCTTTGGAAACAAGTAAAAAATGATTTAAAGGTTTTATTTGAAAATTTACAAACCGGTGTGAACTTAACTACCGACGTTTGGTCCGCCCCACACGGTTTACCGGAATCGTACCTTTGCGTCACGGCCCATTGGATAGATCCAAGTTCGTGGCAAATGATGAAACGTACGATTGCGTTTGAATTATTTGGATATCCGCATACCGGTGAAAATCTTTTTCAAATTTTAGACTATGTAATCAAAACGTATAAATTAGAAAACAAAATTTTTCAATGTCATTTGATAACGCCTCGAACAACACATCCGCCGTTGAAAAATTGAAAATAAAATATAAACCGGTTTGTGACGGCGTATTTTTTCATTCACGATGTGTTGCACATATTATTAATTTAGTTGTGCAAGATGGTCTTGGCGTTCCTGAAGTGGAAGATTTTAAAACGTCTTTCAAAAACATGTTACGTGATGTTTTTAAAACTAGTAGAAAAAGGTATGTTAATTATAGAAAAATGTGTCACGATACGAATTCCATTTGTTTAGGACCAAATTGGGATGTCCCGACTAGATGGAATTCGACTTGGAAAATGTTTAATAGTGCTTTACGTCAAAAAGAAACGCTTCATGTTTTCCACGATGGTCTTGCGATGCGGGGTCGAGTTGTTCCGTTTCCGTTAGAGGGTTGGGAATATATTCAAGAAATAACTCAATTTTTAGAGCTTTTTAAAAACGCAACTACAAAATTGTCGGGGGTTTATTATCCGACAAGTTGTCTAACGCTTCATCAAATTTATTTAATGACCCATAAATTAAGTGAATATGAAGAAAGAAACGAAATGTTTTCGGCAATGGTAGCGCCGATGAAAGAAAAATTTAAAAAATATTTCATTGAACTACCCCGGTTTTTACGTGCTCCGCCGCACTCGACCCGTGTTTAAATGTTTCGGGGGTAGAAACTTAATAGATGAGATAACTTATGATTTAGATTTACATGATTATGATCCATTTTTTAATGTTAATACAAAACAAATATTTAATGAAACTTTTAAAAAATTGTTTAATGTTTATGTTGAAAAATATGGTGCAACATCAAACATCCACCGACAATCGAACGTGGAATCGAGTTCGTCGAGCTCAAGTAGAGATCCGATGATTAGTTTATACAACACTTTGAGAAATGAAAACAGTAAACGTCAAAGGGGTAACACCCCAAGTAGCGAACTCGGGAGATATATGGGAACCGATTTTTTAGCCACTATGTCTCCCGATGAATTTTGAAATTTGATATTCTGACATGGTGGAAAGGAAAGGAATCACAATTTCCGGTCCTATCCGCCATGGCACGTGATTTACTAACCGTCCAAGCTTCCACGGTAGCTTCGGAGTCTGCATTTTCTGTTAGTGGCAGGGTTTTATCGATTAGAAGAACAAGGTTAACTCCAACATCGTTAGAGATGTGTATTTGTTTAAAGGACCACTTAGATGCGGCCGAACGAAGACAACACATATCAAACCTTGAAGAAGAAACACCGATTGAAGAAGAAATACACGAGCACGAGGTACAAACCGGACGATCCTCACCGCTATCCGACGAAGAACTCGCTTATGATTTGTCTCAACGCATTGGCACACAAACCGACGAAGACGATTAGATTAGACAAACTTGTATTCGTAATATGTATATTTTGTTTTCTTTGGTTTAATTTTAATGTAATTTTTATTGTTTATTTTTCGTAATGAATTAATTATTTACTTTTATAAATTAATGTAATTTTTATTGTTTTCTTTAGAAAAACTCGAGTATGATTTTTAATTGTTTACTTATTAAAATGAAAATAAAAACGTTGAGACAATCGTATATAATTAATCTACTCTAATAAAATAAAAACGAAAATAAAACGCGTACAATCAATCGTATATAATTGTTTGTATAAAACTCGTATTAATTGTTTACTTATTAAAATGAAAATAAAAACGCGTCCAATCGTATATAATTAATTAATCTACTCTAATAATTTTTAATTAATCAAAATTTGTAATTAATTTGTATATAATTTAATTAGAAGGTAAAAAAAAAAAAAAACCGGGTTTTCCAAACCGGGTCTTAGACCCGACCCGGTTCGGTTCCAACCCGAACCGGTTCCAACCCGAACCGGTTCCAACCCGAACCGGTTCCAACCGGGTTGGGTTTGATGGGGTTGAAAACCGGTTCCGACCCGAACCGGTTCTTGGTCAAAAACCGGGCTCCAAAACGTTGACCGAACCCGAACCGGGTCCGACCCGACCCGGGTTCAAAAAAAAAACCGGTTTGTGCACCTCTAATCATAGATACCAATCGTGTAATTAACTCTAACAACAAGTATGGACAAGAAAGAGAACACCCAACCCAACAAAAGTATGGACAAGAAAGAGAACACCCAACCCAACAAAAGTAATTTATTTCAGTTGGGCCTAGGTGTTTTTTATGCAAGCCGAAGCCGTAGTGGGCCGAGAGGGAGCAGGCTGATGATGTTGGTGGATGCTTCACTGTTGGGCTGCATTCGTCACTTTCACAATCAGAACACCCAACCCAACAAGCCCCACGTTGCGATGAGGGGGCATAAAATCATGTCAAGTGGTACCAATATCACAACACTGTCAGCGACCAACAACACCGGAAAAACTCGTATTAAAAAAATATAAAAGGAAAAATAAAATCTAATGGGAAGTAGACGTAAATACGTTGAACTACACACGTAAAACATAAAATATTAAAAATAAAAACTAAGTCGATCGATGGCCCACGCGCTGTGGTGTGGCTGTTAAAGAAGGAAAATGTGCGTAAAAACGTTAAACAACACACATTGTGGCATGCTAACTCGTAAAATTCAGACCAACGCATTACATACACACATACATACATACATACATATATATATATATATATATATATATATATATATATATATATATATATATATATATATAAATTGCAAAAGATTAAATGTATATGGGATAAAAGTTGAAACTGAAAATTTGTAGATATCAGAATGTCCGAAAATCATCAAAAACTCTATTTTGAATCCAAATCCGAAATTTAAAATATTTCGAATTCGAATATTTTTAAACACCCCAACATAGTTGTTTTTTCATCTATGTTTCAATTTTCATAATCGATCCATATCAACTTCATATGTTTCTGTTAATCCTACAATCATGCTACAACACACGGGTATTCAGGTAACTTTGCTCGTTTTATAATAAAAACGACATGACCAACACACACCCCTTTTAATGTCAAAATTTTACTTCCATGATTAATAATATTTTTATCATATTTGATGTATAATTTTTATATAAATTTTAAAGCATTGTTTTGAAATCTATTTTCATGTATATGTCGATATAATTATAACACAAACTGAGCTTTATTTACAGGGCACCTAGGGGAGTTCTAGACTCCGATAGATAAAATAAAAAGGAGGTGAGTGAACTTCATGCGCTCACTGAGTTGCTTAACTCGGTACCATTGACTTTAGAGGATGATGTATAGTTTTGGGATGAATCACATGATGGAATGTTTTTATCAAAGCTGTGAAAAAGATTTCATTCAAATCGACTGAGCAAGCAGACTTTATCACTTCTCGTGGAATAGTTTGGTTCCAAAAAAGGTAAACATCCATAATAGACGTGCTGAAATGGGTAAGATCTCTTCATTTGATGCCCTTGCGTAGAAACATACACGTCGCACCTCGGCTATGTGTTTTTGGCAAGGAGGAGGAGGAGTCGGTTGAGAACCTATTCGTCGCATGCCCATTGTCAATGTTGTTTGGCCAAGTATTAGTTTATGGCGTAGGATCCTACCCATCTTTGCATTTAATTATAGAGATCTTTTGGGATTATATAAGACTACTCTAGGTAGTTCAAACAATTATTTATGTTACATGTTGGAGTATATGGAAAGCGAGAAACGAATGTGTTTTTAACAAGAAGAAAATTTCCTCAACAAGCATGATTGAAAGAATTAAGATTCTAGGTTCTTTGTGGATCAACAGCAGGATGAAGAAGACCACGACAGTCTCGTATTTATGGGGTCCTTATGGAATTGGCTAGTTATCTCATAGTCGTTTTGTTTCTCTGGTGTATTTTTTTTGTAGTTGGGGATCATTGTTTTCGGTTTGTCTTTGTATATTTTATGGAGTTATTAGTCTCTTGCTAGCTCCAAATTAACTAAAATTCTTTCTCCGTTCAAAATTTTTTGTGATATAATAAAATATCTCATGCGCGACTATTTTTCTATAAGATGAATTATGATTTTCAGTGATCCTTGTTGCATATGATTATTGAGATTTGTTCCTAGTCGACTATTCGATTCTATATTACAACTTTCGTTTACATGTGCATGTGATGTCTACATGTAGTGTAACACCTAAACCCGGGTAGGGCTGACGTGTCACATAAACAGTAAATCAGAGTTTCATGACGATAGAATTAAAGTACTAAGAAACACTCAAATCCTTACATAGGTCCAAATAAGTTAAATAAAGTCTTAAAATCAAAATACTATTAAATCTTTTTGATCCAATTATTCTCATCCTAACTTCTTGAGTTAACACTCTTCACTCGTTCCCCTGAGCCCCTTGAGTACCTGCTATAAAAATAAGAGAAAACAACAAAAGAAAATACGGCTGAGCCAAAGAATGCTCAGTAACGGAAATAAACAATAGCAATACAATGATCAATAATGATAACAATGAGATGATCAAGTTGAAAATCAAATGATAATGATCATCTAAAAGGAATACCCATATGAGCCAATAACAATAACACTTAACAATGTGTACATTAGCTGCAGTTCTAATGCACCAATATGTGAGATAGGAATGTGGGCACACACACCTAACCATCTCACCAATAAACAATAACAATGATATCCTAGGATCGATCCATACGTCTCCTTTAACAATAATCAATATGTGTAACAACTTAGCACATAATAATAATGTAGAGACGTTGTGGTCTAATCGCTCTGCCACAGATAGAGCACGTCACTTGTGCCACAATGACGCCCTATGTCCCCATAGGTGGATGTGCTCGGGTACGGAGGTCAATGATACAATCGATCAAGCCAATATAACACAATAAGTT
Source organism: Flaveria linearis (assembly GCA_024085815.1). Classification (NCBI taxonomy): domain Eukaryota; kingdom Viridiplantae; phylum Streptophyta; class Magnoliopsida; order Asterales; family Asteraceae; genus Flaveria; species Flaveria linearis. Next base: position 104,678,540 of record CM044001.1, read on the forward strand.
ACACTAGTGCTCATAACCCTTAATCAAGGCCACTAGCTATAATCAATAATTTAGGAAGCATGTGACAATGAGTACAAAGCAGATAAAGGCTATCACATGCAAACAATATCAACTATACAATAAACACTTATAACAATAATCTTATGGATTTAATAACCAACAAGTCAAGTTAAGAATTCAAAACACAGATTAAGAACGAGAGGTATTCATGCTACGAGAGGGAAAGGTCGGAATCCGTACCTTATACACGAATGACAATAATCAGAAACAAAGTCTAGGCTCGGTTAACGCCGTGAGAACCTACGATAACGTAACGCAAATTATAGTTTGAAAAATTCCAGTTCTGCCTCTGTCTTTTCGCACTCGTTAAAAATACTAAAAGACGTTTAAAAATTCTAAAAATCTCCAGTTTACTAGATTATTGAGTTCTGAACAACTTTCATTTAGAAAAGTTTCTGATTTGGATTACCGAAATATGAGAAAAACGTGGATCTTTACAGCTGCGCAGAACTGCTAGCTGTTACAAAAACGACTATTTGGAGGTCTAAACGAATGAGTTTTTCTATGTTTTATATATCAACAGATTCGTTTTTCGACGAACTTCGTCACGGACATAAGATTTAACTGATTTGAATCTGTTATGAAAAAGTTATGGCCTCCGTAAGTTGGCTGTAAAAATACGGAACTAATCAACTATTTAAAGCTTATTTTTAAACAAAATGAACTATTTATAATGTTTGTTAATATTATATATATATTGTTAAGGTTTTTAACACACTAATTTACAGGAGATTAATTGGGTACTTTCATATAATGAGTTTTATGTTAATCATATTTTTACCATTTATTAAAAGAATCCATAAAATACTTTGTTATATAATTTTATAAAGGTTTAAACTTAAAGAAAATTACAGAAAATTAAGGTTGATGCTTTAAAAAAATAAACAGAGTGTATAAAAAGATTTTTATAATTTTTTGGTAATTTTTCTGTAATTTTTAAAGGTTAAAAAGGCTTTAAAAAAATTAGAAGAGGGTGCCCGGGTTCGAACCCGGGACCTCTTGGATTGAAATCAGACAGGGAACCAGTGAACCAAAGGCCTCGGCCGCGAATATATTGGGTTCCAAATTGTTTTAAACACAAGTTCAGTCAAACCCCAATTTCCCATTCGAGCCCTAGGTTCGAATCCGAACCAATTGAGGTCCAATTCGATCGTTAATGCATCTGAAATCATGGGGCTTTTGTTCCCCATGAAGAATCGAGTGTGTGTGTATGTGTAATTACCCTTATGCTGATGAAATGAAGCTGAACTGGTTGAAGAACAGGTCGCGGTCACGGTGATGATCGAATCATGCCCAAACGATGATTGTAATCAAATTAAACTTGTAGACAGCTTCGGATGATGATTAAGAGCAATAGCCCCTTATCAAATGCGATTGAAATCGATCGGAGGTTGTTTTAAAAGTGAGTTGCAGGTCCGACTTGTAGATGATGATCGATGATGGTTTTCAAATGTGTTTTTCATGCAATTCGATTCAGTGGGTGATTATAAACAACTTAAAGCTTGTTAATGCGTGAATGATTCGAGTATTAAAATCCCGATGTGCCCGATTTAGGTGTTGGTCGGCCGATGGTGGTCGACGGGTAATGGGGGGTGGGGTTGGGTAGTTTCGAAAAATTACAGAATAGTCCCTGTGGTTTACTATTTCTTTCTTTTGAGGCTTAAACAAATTAATTTAAGTTTAAAAAAAATGGCACAATACCCCCTGCACTATTATTATTATTATTACCTTTATCATTATTGTTATTATTATTATTATTATTATTATTTTTTACGGGTATTATATGTAGTATGTTTAATCCACAAATCAAATTTAAAGCGTGAAAGAAGAACGAAGAAGATATAATCATCAACCAAATTATTAAAATGCTTGACGTGTGTGTAACATTACACATGTAGTTATTGTTTATATTCTCATATTTGTTTAAAAAAGAGTTTAAAGAAGCAGTTGGGTATGTTAGGTTTTAAGTTTGGCTGCAAAATTTTGCTGCATTTTGCATTTTACCCCTTCTATTGTGTTATATATGGAAAGAAAAAGGGTTTCTCCCAATTGTTTCTTTGTATGTTTCTTTGAGGGGGGTTTTTGGGATTTTCTGGTAGTGGCTGGCAGTAGCAAAGGCAACAATGTCGATGGCGACGATGGTGGTAATGGTTCTCTTGCATGTCTTTCTCGCCGATGGTTGTTGTGGCCTCTGTTCCCTCTTCGCCTCCCCTGTGATGGTGGTCTGGTGACAAGTGTCGTGGATGATGAGGTTTCTCCCATCTGAGACTTAGTCCGGGTAGGTGTATTGACATGCCGATGACAACGAGCCTTTACTTATCCGAGACTTACTGTTTCATGATTTCATTGTTGGTGTGTTACCGATGAGATTTGTTATAGTTGTTTTTTGATATGCTTTGCTTATTATGTTTGGTTAAACTAATATCTGCCATTATATTAATTGTTGGGTGATGAAGATGTGTTCATTGGATACGTTATATAACTGTGGATTTGTGGTTTATTCGGGCTATGATGATAGAAAAAGTGGTCTTGTTTTCTTTGGCTTGACAGTTATTCCTAGCATGAAGTCGCAACCAGGCATTCATTCTCGATCGTGAACTGAGTATTTTTATTTTGTTGTGGCGTTGTGTGAATTTTTATCCGGATTGCCTCATGTCTTGCATTGTTTTGAGCTGGTATGGCGTCGGTGATGATGAAGATGTGTTCGTCTGAGACAGCATATCGGGTTCCCGCGTACAAGGAAAAACACTAGTTTTAATATAAAAATTGATTAAATCCGATGGCTCGTACCAACCACATCCTTTTGATGTGATTATTTAACTTCTTAATAATTTTGTTTTCATTTGAAATATAATTTTACTTTTATTATCTTATTTAACATGTAATTCTTTACAAACTTAAATACATTATTATGATGTATTTATTTACATTTCGATATAAATTTTATCGAAAAACATAGTCGGAGTTTAATATAATATATTTTTGTTTGAAAAGATAATTTTATTTATACTATTGAAAATAGATTCTTCATACTACACTACACGTACATGTATATCCCAACGCATGAAAAAAGTTTTATACCGTGAATATTATTATTATGTAGATTTTGTAACCATACAATTAGTATCTTCTATAGAACAAGTATATAATAAATAATAAATTCCTAGGCTTTGTGAATGATAACTTGAAGCATAGTGACAACTTTTATACAACCTATTGTGAACTATCAATTGGCTTGTGGGTGAATTATTACTCTTGCATAATTGTGTGATTTAAAACCTTGAGTTGTTTAATAATAGCTTTTGCATCAAAGAACATTGGTTAGAATGCATCTAGCTAACTTAGATCGTTACGACTATGAGATATGAAACCTAAAATCCAAAATTTGTTGGAAGAGATCATAGGCTTAAGACGCTCTCGTTGCTATCATGAAAGTTTCCAAGTATGAGACAAGCTCGAAGCACATCCACCGTTTCAAACTTAATCATGCTAAGGATATGTCATATGTGGTCTGCATTGAGTAACAAGTTTTGAGACGCATACCATTTGCAAACTTCATCATGCTAAGGATATGTCATATGTGGTCTGCATTGAGTAACAAGTTTTGAGACGCATACGATTTGCAAACTTCATCATGCTAGGGACATTGGGTGACAAGTTTGGTGTCACATATCAAGATACTCGCTATCAAGTTGTACTTGTCACTTCGAGTGAGTTGACATGACTGTAAGGGAAAAATCAGTTGGATTACAATATCGTTTTAACACGTACTCGATGAACAACTTGCGGTTCGCGTGACATTATTTCGCGCGACAACATGCATGTTGATATAGATCGCATGCGACAATGAAGAAAATAATATATGCATGCGACACCTAGAAACCGTCGCAAAAAGAACAACATGCATGCGACAACTTGCTTGCAATATACGTATCGCGCGAAATAGAAGAAAAGAATTCATATGCATGCAATAGTGGAATCCATGTGGACAAAGTGGAGAAGTTGAAATAAAGCATGCGAAAATGAATAATGCAATGCATGCTCTGCGAAATCAAGTTTAGTGGATCTGACATGCGAAAGTGGAATATTCTTGGCATGCGAAAATTAATGCATGCATAAGGCATGCAATGCGAAATCGTTTTTTTTGTTTCGGCAGCATGCGAAACTTTCATTTTTTAATATATATATGTGCATGTGTGCACATTGAGTGGGTGTGCCATTTAATATTCAATCGAGAGTTCAACATTATTTTGTGTTTAGTTTGTAGTTTCGTTCAGACGAGCAGATCACAGTTTGTGATTTTCATCTTCGGGTGAGATCGATATTTTATATCGATTTTCATTGTAATCATTCGACACGTGATATATACATTTGAATTACGATGATATTATGCTTAATGTCTTGTTCTCTCGGTTGATTCATTCAATTCGCGCACCCGTCTTCGCGTATTATCAAGTGCAACAATTCAAACGAAGTGAGATCGATCGCTTTTAAGGACTTTACATTTGGTATCAGAGCAAGGTGTTGCTCTTGATACAACGGATCATTATTCCGCGATCTTCCGTTCGAGGACGTTAAACAAATTCAAAAGTTGTAGACCGCACACCAAGTGTTTGTGTAAATGCTCAAGAGACTTTGTTGCATGATTTTATGAAGATTTAAAGCTCAAAAGTTGCTGCATCAAAGTCAACTTTCCGAAGTGTGCGAGAACCTTCATTGAGAAAGGTTTATTCAACAGTTGTTTCATCTATCCGCTGATGCGAGAACCTTAAGTTGAAAAGGTTTTATTGAAGATTCAAGTTGTTTTTAAACACAAAACGATATCATAATCCAAGGGGGAGATTGTAAGGGAAAAATCAGTTGGATTACAATATCGTTTTAACACGTACTCGATGAACAACTTGCGGTTCGCGTGACATTATTTCGCGCGACAACATGCATGTTGATATAGATCGCATGCGACAATGAAGAAAATAATATATGCATGCGACACCTAGAAACCGTCGCAAAAAGAACAACATGCATGCGACAACTTGCTTGCAATATACGTATCGCGCGAAATAGAAGAAAAGAATTCATATGCATGCAATAGTGGAATCCATGTGGACAAAGTGGAGAAGTTGAAATAAAGCATGCGAAAATGAATAATGCAATGCATGCGACAATGTGTGCTCTGCGAAATCAAGTTTAGTGGATCTGACATGCGAAAGTGGAATATTCTTGTCATGCGAAAATTAATGTATGCATAAGGCATGCAATGCGAAATCGTTTTTTTTGTTTTGGCAGCATGCGAAACTTTCATTTTTTAATATATATATATGTGCATGTGTGCACATTGAGTGGGTGTGCCATTTAATATTCAATCGAGAGTTCAACATTATTTTGTGTTTAGTTTGTAGTTTCGCTCAGACGAGCAGATCACAGTTTGTGATTTCCACCTTCGGGTGAGATCGATATTTTATATCGATTTTCATTGTAATCATTCGACACGTGATATATACATTTGAATTATGATGATATTATGCTTAATGTCTTGTTCTCTCTGTTGATTCATTCAATTCGCGCACCCGTCTTCGCATATTATCAAGTGCAACAATTCAAACGAAGTGAGATCGATCGCTTTTAAGAACTTTACAATGACAATTCTATAAAATCGTTATTTTAACCAGATCCATATGTTTATAACCAAAATCACGAACATGAATTTAACATTCTAACATGAAATAGTTTACAAACACTTTTAACATTTAATTTTAGTTTTTTTCTAATCATACATTTGTTTTATCAAAAACTCACATGTAGGTTAATTTTAACCATTTATGCAACACCATATCTTTGCTATTTTAAAGAAGAGAGGATCTTGATGTTGTAACCTAGACCTTAGGGTGCGGTGGTGAAGCTTGACTATTTTTATAAAGAGTGCGGGGATTAAATTAAATTTTTTTAAGGAGTAACCTCGATATATCTAAAAGGTTTTTAAACTCACGAGCCAGAAATGAACCTACTTATGAAAAATAGAGGAGGCATGTTGCCACTGCTAGTATGGGACCCCTTGGTTTTTTCTACCTATATTGACATCAATTTGATATCATATCGCTACATTGTCTAAAGATATATTTAAACCATTTTTATCAAAATTTATAGAGGAGGCCCGTTAGCACTACTAGGGTGGGACTCCTTGGTTTTTTTCTACCTAAATTGACATCATTTTAATATCATATCGCTACATTGTCCAAAGACAAATTTGAACCATCGAGATCGAAATTTGTAGAGGAGGCCCGTTGCCACTGCTAGGTGGGACCCCTTGGTTTTTTCCTACCTAAATTGACATCATTTTGATATCATATCGCTACATTGTCCAAAGACAAATTTGAACCATTAAGATTGAAATTTATAGAGGAGGCTCGTTGCCACTGCTAGGTAGGACCCCTTGGTTTTTCCTACCTAAATTGACATCATTTTGATATCATATCGCTACATTGTTCAAAGACATATTTGAACCATTGAGATCGAAATTTGTAGAGTATGCCCGTTCTCACTGCTAGGGTGGGACCCCTTGATTTTTTTCTACCTAAATTGACATCATTTTGATATCATATTGCTACATTGTCCAAAGACATATTTGAACCATCGAGATCGAAATTTGTAGAGGCCCGTTGCCACTGCTAGAGCAACACCCTTTTCCGATTAATATAAAGTGACGAAAACACGTAAATAGAATAAAAAAAACACGTATCAACAGTTGTACATCACGCTTCACCAGTGTCAAGTTTGCAATTTGATATACAATGTTGCCTGTGTATTGTGGCGTGACCATGCGTAACATTAGGTTTGCGCACTTTTACGTGCATTACGTCTGTGACATTAATGTAGTTAAGTATATAAAATAATATATTAAAATGTGACGACTCGTTTCTGGATTTCGGAACATAGATATAAACAATTATATAACAGTAATGATGTTCTTTGGTTGGTGTCATTTTATTTTTCAGAGTATCAGCACGTTACCATCAATAATATAAAATAGGATACTCCAAACAATACTCTATTTTGAATACAACTTTATTTTTAATAAAATTTATGCTAGGATAGTAATAGAAAAAGTAAACACATGTTAAAGGAAAATCTATTTAATAAAAAATAATGAGATAAAAACGTATATTATACATACTACAGGGCGTAAACTTGAAATTTAGCTCGTGCGATGTTGCGTGTTTGTGCACTTCGTTACATGTGTTGTGGTAGTCGCACGTATGAAGTTGTAGTAACTTGATTTGGAGATCGCATAGAAATAAACAGTTATATCATGGTATCGATGTTCTTCGATTGGTATTAGTTTTACTTTTCACGATACCAGCATGTTACTGTCAATTGATATAACATACAATAACACAATAATACCATGCTTTGAATACAACTTTGTTTTAACCAAATTTATTTTATGACGTCACAAAAAAATACACTTAACACAACCACACATTAGTTTTAAAATATATCAAAGGAAAGTTATTTAAGAAAAATTAAATTAATAGAAAATTAACCGAGTATTTAATATATATATAGAGAGAGAGAAAGAGAGAGATGAGGGATCCTAAAAAATCATATAGTTTTGGAAAAATTAAGAAAACCAATTCTAGCGAATCAAAGTTTTTTATTATTTATTTTTATATATTAATTTCAAAGGGTAATTTAGTAATTATCTTTGTAACTTAATTTTAGTAAATAAAATTGGTTGACTAATATTCCTTATTTTACTCCTCATTGAACAAATCAAGACTAATTCAAACAAAGCATAGGTCATTTTCTTCTTCTCCACCAATTCGATTATTTTTAGCATATTTCTTCCTGATTTGATGAATCAATCATTGTTACATAATGAATTTATGTCGGTTTCAAACAAAAACCAGGTCGAAGGGTTTTAATTAAAGACTGATGTAGGTCGATTTGCAGGTCAGATGAAAGTGATGTGGGTGAGCGACCGTTGTTGGTTTGCTTCAGTTCGAGAAACGTGATGAATATGATGACTTGTGGATCTGATTTGTGCTAAGAAAAGAAACAAAGGAAATGATTAAGAAGAAATTACACCCAACAGGATTCGATGATAATGATTTACATATATGTGTTCGTATATGTAACTATGTAAAAGAAGCGTAAGTTGTATTCTAAAGTGAAGATATTGTTGGTGATGGTAGAACGTGTCTTCTTCTGATTGTTAGATTACATATATGTTTCTATGAGTTACATATACAAAAGTATGAGTTACGTATATGTAACTTCGTAACAAAAGCTATCAATTGTGATGTTAGAAGCTGAAGATGTCAGTGATGATGTTAGAAGTTGCATTGTCTTGATGTTGGGATACATATATATAAATATGAGTAATGGATATAAAAGTATGGTTTACGTATACGTAACCCATAGTTTTACATATGTAAGTTACATATACGTAACCAAAAGATTTTAGTTCTAAAGTTTTTAACTCATCTTCCTAATCTTTCCATTCTTAATTCTTTTTGTTCAAATTGTGTGTTATTTAACAATGTCTTAACATATATGAAACATATGTGTAAACTAGCTATGCTAATCAAATTTTTAGTTCTCTTGTTTATCTGTTCATGTTATGTTGTATAACTCACCTTCTTTTCATCTTCTCTAACATGCTTTTGCATTTTTTAGACCGTACAAGAAAGTTACATATATGTAACATGTGTTATGTATACGTAATTCACATTCTTTTTTAATCTCGTTTTTAGGCTTCTACTTCTTTTATATGAATAATTTTGTATATGGTTTTGTAAAGTTGGTGGTGGTAACGTGAGCTATGTGAGAGAGATAGATATAGAAAGAAAGTATAATATTGGAGAGAAAAAAATATATTTTAGAAGTTTCGTTTTTTAAAACTGGAAGTTATAGAATTTAAGTTTAGTAATGTACCCATTTTACCCCTAGACACCATTAATTAACCTATAAATTTCAATCATTTTACAAAAATACCATCAATCAATCTCAACCATAGATTAAACAAATCAATTGTTATAAAATGGTTTTCTTAGTTTTCTTATAGAATATGGTTTTCTTAGGAACACTCCCATATATATATATGGTTTTCTTTGGTTTTCACATAAATATTGGTTTTCTTAGGAACCATCCCCTATATATATATATATATATATATATATATATATATATATATATATATATATATAGGGGATGGTTCCTAAGAAAACCAATATTTATGTGAAAACCAAAGAAAACCACGGAAACCAATAATATAATTCATAAATTTTATATTATTTTAATTGTTAAAAGGGTATTTAAGTATTTGTTACATATATGTTGAACATAAATACGAGAATGAAGATTCTTACATATACGTAACACTATTTCAAATGAAAAATGGTTACGTATACGTAACCTATATGTGACGTATATGTAAAACCATACTACGATTTTTCATTTGACTCATACCCTTATTTATATATGTGCACACACAAATATAAAGAGTAATGATAAAAAAAAATTAAGTTATGTGATCAATTTAATTGGTTTTCTCTAGTTTTCACATAACTTTGTGGTTTTCTTAGGATCCCTCCCCTATATATATATATATATATATATATATATATATATATATATATATATATATATATATATATATATATATATATAGGGGATGGTTCCTAAGAAAACCAATATTTATGTGAAAACCAAAGAAAACCACGGAAACCAATAATATAATTCATAAATTTTATATTATTTTAATTGTTAAAAGGGTATTTAAGTATTTGTTACATATATGTTGAACATAAATACGAGAATGAAGATTCTTACATATACGTAACACTATTTCAAATGAAAAATGGTTACGTATACGTAACCTATATGTGACGTATATGTAAAACCATACTACGATTTTTCATTTGACTCATACCCTTATTTATATATGTGCACACACAAATATAAAGAGTAATGATAAAAAAAAATTAAGTTATGTGATCAATTTAATTGGTTTTCTCTAGTTTTCACATAACTTTGTGGTTTTCTTAGGATCCCTCCCCTATATATATATTATAGATTGTAAACTTAAAAATTTTAAAATGGTTTAGATTGAAAATTATTAAACCGACCTAGATCTTTACTACATTTCCTAAGAAAAAGAATCTTTTGTCAATGAAACCAAGTTCAGTCCAACAACTAAATACTTCACTAAGGCCCATATTAGAAGTCAGTTCATAAAAGTTCAAGCTCAAATGCTCAATCAATTCCTCAAGTTTAGGCCCAAATTCTGGATGCCTCCAAGCCCAGTGTAGCCAGGCCCACACACGGCAACATCCACCAGGACATCAATACATAGATTTTTTAAAACTGTAGTCTAGGGATGGAAAATAATTTGAATCCGATTGAAAATCTCAAAACCGATGAATTCAAGAAAGTATACTAGTATAGGCTCGAATATGAGACTCTTTTAATAATAATCTATGAGCATGGGACGGATATTGAATTTAGTAATACATGTCTCATATCCTAAACCATCTAATTGAATATATAATATATATTTTTTAAAAGTTGTAATAAATAGTTCTTTAAACTGGTTAAAACTTGAAACTATTGGAATCATACAATTTTTTGAAAGCGTTGAGTATTTAATAGTTCAATCGGGTTGTCGAGGTGACTTTAAGATTGGATTTTGGGTAATGGACAACCCAACTATTAATTTTAACTACATAAGATCGTAAACCGGTACAGTCGATACTTGTGGGTATACATGCCTACTCAATGGTATTTGGTATTTAGTAATGAATGCATGACGAGTATAAGCCAGTTTGGATACGATTTTATAATCAAGCATTAGGTTAGAAACTTGTCCATTCCCGACCCATAATCATATCTGCTACATATATTCATTCAAAATTTAAACTTTCTTTTTTTCCTGTCATCTACCAAGCTAGGTCAAAGGATGAAAAAAATCATATTGTAACGAATCTTGCAAGCTGGTGCGTCACTTAGGGTCACCCATATCAACCATTTTTATTCTGCTTATTATAAGGGTTATGAGTTTCATCATATTATGGACTCATCGTGGGAGCATCCAGAAACTCTTTAGTCCTGGTCATTGTTACGCAAAAAGTACAAACACCCTATTGTAAGATTTACCTAAATCGTCGAGGCTCTTCCTAGTGAGATGTTAGAGTAGCCAATAAGCCCAAAGCATATTAACACAAATTGTGTAAATATAATCTTCGAACATTTGGCATGTTATAACATGGTTGCTTGAAAAATGATGGAACACTCATGTGGTATGAAATATGAAAATTACTTTATTAAGCTCATTTTTTAGAAGATATCTAAAAATGATGGTTATTGTTAAAATTTAAAATTTACTATTGATAACCTAGAAAAGAAATCCAAGGCACATATAAACGCTTATATTAATATACCCAAGTTTACATATATTTACAATCAAAACGAAATAATTTTAAAAGTTAAAAGAAGATATATGAAATATCCCTAATTAAAATTATAGATACAATTTTTGAAACTCAGAGTCAAAATCTCACATGATGTGATGATGAGATTGGGACCCTAGACAAACTATATCATTTTTCGATCAAAGCGTTCAGCCACATCAAAATTTTAAAAAAACAAATGTTAAGTGATAAGATGATAGCGTAAAAAAATTCCACAAAAGCAATACATGTATACTAATAAGTCTTTTTCTTTTGCATATCTGTACACTTGCAACTTTCAATGCATTGCCTGAGATGGTATGCAGGTTCTAAATGTTATCTTAATCATCATTTAATTACGTCGTTGTTACTCCGGTGAATTCGTACGGGTACTCTGGTTGCTGTGTACATCTGCCTCGTAAAGGACCACCGGAGATTTACTCCGGTGGTGCCTTCTATCACGTTGATGATGATGATGATGATGTCCATTGATGTCTTTTTTATCATCTTTATGCACTACCTTATTCGAACTCTGTATTGATGATCTTTTATTTTCGGTCGGGGCTGTGTACACAAAAGTTCCAACTGGCATGTCGGTGTATTCGGTTAAAGGCTTGAGGATGTCAACAATCTTGCTCATGGTTGGTCTTGCCTTTGGCCTATGGCTAAGGCACTCGTAAGCCAAATCGGCTGCCTTTTGTGCCCCAGTTTCTGAGTACTGGCCTTCGAGTCTTGGGTCTATTATTCGGTTGAGTTTTCTAGCAACCTTGAGTTGTGGTCTAGCCCACTCGGCTAGGTTTTGTTCTCTGTTTGAGCGTGTTTTGTCCATTGATTTCCGGCCTGTTAAAAGCTCGACAAGTACAACTCCAAAACTATAGACATCACTTGCTGCAGTTAGGTGACCTGTCATGAGGTATTCGGGAGCTGCGTAGCCATGTGTGCCCATAACACGAGTTGAAACGTGTGTATCGTCTCCTTCAGGGCCATCCTTTGCAAGACCAAAGTCTGAGAGTTTAGCAGTGTAGTCCTTGAAAAAAAAAATTAAACAAGTTTAGTACTAAACACCAAGAAAATTAAAGCCAAAGGCCTAGACTAATTGGCATAGCAAAATGTTAGAATCAACATAATTATAAAGTTTTATTCTTCACCAACTACAAACTAGAAGGATAAACTCGTGTTTTTTTCCCTTAAAAACTTAGATTTTATTTATAAAAAAAGCACGGTGATTTCTTACGATCAGGTTTAGCCTTAGGAGACCCCTTAACCTCCTTATGTTTTATCCTAAACACATGTAGTAGTTATATTTTGACAGTAGAGAACTTACAGAGTCTAATAAAATGTTGGATGCTTTGAAGTCACGATATATGACAGGCTTTTTCGCTTCGTGAAGAAATGCAAGCCCTTTCGCGGCCCCAAGAGCGATTTTCATCCGTGTGGACCATGGAATTGAGACCGAATATCCTGCAAATCAATACCCCCATCACAAATATTATTTAGAATGCATGTTGCATTTTGTAAATGTGAAACAAGCGGATTGTTTATTGGAATTTTCAAAATAATATCTTGAAGAAAGATTCAAATCTTCTACAAAGTTGACTTTTCAATATTCAAGGAAAAAAGCCTCAAGTGGGAAACTAAAAAAACCATGACTGATCGAAAACTGGACATAAGTCGTAATATAATTTATAATTTATAAGTAAATTGAAATCTGAGTTCGAACTCACTTCGAAAGAGATGATTCTCTAAGCTGCCACGTGGCATGTACTCATACACCAATAGCCTGTGTTCATCTTCACAACAATATCCGATCAACTTTACCAAATGTGGATGTCTTAATTGCCCAAGAAATACCACTTCCGTCTGTCACATTCATGCAATAAATCTTTTAACTAATATTGTAATAAAATAATAAACAAACAAACGTACCCAATAATAAAATAATACAATATATGTTCAATACGCGTACGTACCAGCCATTCTCTATGGCCTTGTCCACCATCAAGGTCCAGGAACTTAACAGCCACCGGCTGAGCCTTCAAACCGGGTCTAAGCTTGTCATCTATGAACCCTTTGTGAACCGGTCCGAACCCACCTTCGCCCAAGAAGTTGGACGAAGAAAAAGATTGCGTGATGACTTTAAGCTCCGCGAGGGTGAACACGTAGAGGTTCGATCCTGCTAAAGAATTCGATAGCTCCTCGGTTAGCATCGAGCTGCTTAAATCCGTATACGAGATTCTTGTAGGCGACTTCTGTGGCGTCAAGGGCTCGGCCTTCTTCTCGGGTTTGGGTTTGTTCTCCAGAACCGGCTCGTGGTTTATGAAACAGTTTAGCCAATAAGATTTTGATGATTTCTTGACTGTCATTTTGAATTGAAAGAATTTAATAGAATTATAAAGATATGAATGAATGAATAAATGGTGATTTTTGGTGTTTTGAGTTTGGAGAAAACGAAATAGATGAAGTAATGAAATGGTATTGAGGGTGAATTTATTTATAAATGAAGAGGAAGTGAAGAGGGGCCAGGCTATTAAGAAACAGTCAACAAAAGCATCTACATATTTATAAAATTTTAAATATGTGTTTGTGTGTTGATTTTTTGTTTTATTATAATCATATTGTCACCTAATAACGCATTAACTTTAAATGTTTTGGACCTGGAGGGGTAAATTTTGACTCGTCTCTCAACTAAAGATGATGAGGTGGAATTTTTATATAATCCTTTAGATTATGGTTTTATATTTTGTTTTCTTGTTATAAATATTGCAATTCAATGGTGCCTTTGATGCTCTAACACTATTGTCTCTCTTAACGTTGAACTTTTTATCAATCTCAAATTGTATTACACTCGATTTGTACTTTGAATCCCATTTGGTTTTGCTTACAAGTAATGTGTGTTATGTCAATTCGCTTATAATTATTTTTGTGACATAAACCGAGTATATACTAACATAAAATATATGATTATTATATGAGTGTAATTACTTTGTTAACAAAGTAAAAGTTATAAATATCACTGATAAATTAACAATGTGAGTCATTATCTACTAATGATTTATACTTTGGATTATTACAGTTCAATTTGTTTATTATTATAATTGTTTTATAATCACACATTTTCTAAATTTCTTTTGTAAATACATTTTTGACTTTTGAGCCTGTTAGAGATATGATTTATTGAATAAAGTCCCTAATATTAAACCCATAAAGCGACAGAAAATGTGTCACAAAAACCGCACTTCCATACGAAAAATATCTCTTCTGATGTCTTGCAACTCTTAGAACGAAAGTTGAAACTTAAAAGATTAATAATATATAACTACTTGACATTATTTTGATCATATAAATATATAATTTAAATCCACTTAAGGCAAGTTGACACCAACTTTAACGTGTCCACTATTTTCAACTTCATAGTGCCTTAATATTTTAAAAAAACTGTTTAGTTTATTGTAAACATGATTTACACGAACGTCTATAAATTTTAAACTTAACGATCCGCTTTAATTTTACATAAACAGTAGTTATAATGGAAGGTTTTGAAGGTCAGAACTTCTCAAAACTAATATTATTTTAATATTGTAATAAATTTTGATATAACTATTAAAATATTATGTTTAATGAAATTTTAACTATTGTTATGATGTTTTTATTTTTTATCTATGTTCCGATATAGATTTTATTTGATACCAACCCGTGTTATATATAATATGTTTTAATTTTTTTCATACCAATATAATATTTTTCTAACTCGATTATATTGTTGCAACGTCCTACAGAAATATACTTTTTGATGTAAATTATATTTAAAACTGAGCTGCCGCAATGCATTGTCAAAACTTACAGTTTAGATATAATAAGTGTTTTTTTACAACAACATACTATTTTAACGTAAATTGAATTTTCATAATCTACACTATGACTTATTGCCAGATAATAAAAGATATTAGCACTTTAGCCACCGATAAGCCTAACTTTTATTTTTATTGCTGAGGGTAATTCTAGTAACATAATCATTTATTGATTTACACTTAATTTTCACTCAACTTTACTAACGATTATGCTTGTGAATGAAATATGAAACATAAAACAAAACAAAGTGGGAATCAAGAGTAAATCATTGTTGATCATGGTACTAGGATTGTGTTTGGTAAGAAAATGAAATGTAGGATTATTATTAATCAAATTGCCGTATGGATTGTTATCAATCAATAAATTATATATTGGATTATTAAAATCTAATTTGCATTTCTTAAATTTGTATACATTGTTACAACGTGTTTATTTCTGTCTACATTTTATTCAAAACTAAGACCCCGCAACGAGAAGTCAAAATAAACATTAATCATTAAATTCACTAGAAACTAAAAGAATACCATGTAAGTCGTTCAAATCGGCCACCTTTAATTTAACTCGTTAATTAACTTAGGGTGCTGATAAACATAACCTCTCTCACACACTTGATGACCTTATTTTTTAATTAAAAAATAATATCTCACTCACATACATGAAAAGTACGATTAGCCACTTCTGTTTCAAAGTGCCGTTCAAAAAAAAAAAAAAAGGAGAAAAAAAAATATCTCACTCACATATATGGCGCGTTTCAGAATTATTAATTTGACCCACTTTTGTTTTTCAAATTAGAGAATGGATATAGAGGAAATTTTGACGAGAAAAGTTGTATTGTGGAAATATAGTTAGTTGATTTTTCTCAGCATTTTTTAATCAACACGTACGTTATTTAATATTTAAATAGATATGACTTTTAACTTTAAAACGTGTATACAACATACACACGCTACATTTCATAAGATGTAGTGCGTATATACTTTTTTGCTATGGTCGAGTACAAATAAAACCACATGTTTCCAAAATTTACTGCAATGACAATTTAACCACTCTAAGAGGCATGATCGAATAAAAGATCGTAGCCTTTGAATGAGTCAACATGTTTTTAAAATTTACCAATTAAAATGTTTTATGAACCATTAAGAAGTATTTTTTAATGAACCAAATACATTCTAGTTCTGAACAAATCAAATGTAATCTATTAATAATCAAAAAGGTAATAAATAACCTATAACTCTAAACGACTTTATCATTAGACCCTTCCCCACCCTCACTATTTGTGGTCATTGGTGTCAGTGTATTGTATTTACGAGAGAACACACTATGTGCGAGTTGTGAGCTAAAATGATAAACGGACAAATGGGGAACACACTATCTTAATCTTTATAATTCTTCAGTTCATTCGCTAGTAGATAAACCTATGGTTTGAAGTGGTTAATTCATGGGAGTTTATAAAAGTTTATTTGTATTCACCAATGAACACACTTTTACAAAATTATTAGAAACAATAATTTATTCATCTATAATTACACTTCAACAACTTGTGAAACCATTATGCCTTTAAGAAAGAACTATAGGGTTATTCAATAAAGTGACCGGGGTTAAGAGGTCGAAATCAACATTAAAAATGCATATAAAAGGCAAAATTTAAGTAATTGAGTCACAATCTCTTTGTTTTTGTACTTTTATTATATATAAACTTGAATCTATCGAATAGAATTAGAATAATACATATCCTACTGCTAATAAATGATTGTATAGGATGATACTTACCACTTCGTTAGCCACCCTTCCAATTCTTTTCATTGCACATTTCCTTTGAACTAATTAATAATAAGAAACACTTGTCACTATGGGGGTGTTTGTTTTTTGAAAAAACCTCTTCCTCACCTCTTCATCTGCGCGCTCGCAGACGCGGGAAGAGTTTTTTACTTCGTAGACTGTTTGTTTTCTGGAAGACGTTTCATTAAAAAACGTCTTCCTGACGTCTGCACAGAGAAGATGTGGAACAAGGTCTTCACAACATCTTTTAAACTCTTCTGAACTCACCCTAACCCTTCTCTTCCCCACATACCCACCACCCCACTCCTCCTCCCCACATTTCCACCGCCACCGTCGCCACCTCGCCACCTCGCCACCGTCGCCACCTCGCCACCGTTGCCACCTCGCCACCGTCGACCCACTTCGCCCCCCCTCGGTCTGTTGGCAGTGGTCATGGTCACCGGTGCATCCTCCGCTCGTCGAACCCACCACCTCAAATCTATCTGCGATGAAATCAACAACGTCCACACGAACAACATCAAACCCATGAACAACCACGGTTTCGTCACGGTGGTGGCGATGGAGCTTGACGTCAGCGGCGACAGCGGTGGAGAGTGAGAGTGACAGTGAGAGTGACAGTGAGAGTGATCTCTTCGATTCAATAGATCTTTTTCTTTCTTTGTATTTCGATCGAGATTTTTGTTTCTTCTTTTTCTTAATTGAATCGTTATGGGTATATGGGAAGCTTTTCTCGATTGGCTACGAAGGTATGTGTTCCTGCCTCCTTCAGTCCCTTATCCTTTGATTTATGCTTCGAATGCGATTCTATTTGGTTTGAATCTGAATGTCTAATTGTGTAAGACCGATTACTTCTAGACCTTTTCACCTCAAATCTATCTGTTATTGAATGAATTTGTTGTTTTTATTATTTTTTAACGATGATGTATTGATGATCGTGTAATTTGTGATTTGGTTAGCAGTGTGCAGATGTTAAAAAACAAACAGACTTTTTCTTGCAGACTGCAGACGTTTGGTCCACCTCTTCTGCTGCAGATGTCTGCAGATGTGGTCCGCAGACTGCAGACATTTTCCTGCAGAAAAAACAAACAGCACCTATGTGTATTCTTAATTTTTTTTCCTTGCTTCTCTTTTTTATCGACTATACAAATTTTTTTCATTGTTTTTATATTATTTTCTTTTTCATATATTTCTCTAATAAAATAATAATGGTTTTTTTAACTATTTTTATAAAATGCTTTATAAATAAAAAAAGCTAGGTTTGATCATGAAATACTTTTACGAATTGAAATTTCTTTCAATTTATATAACATTTTGAAAAATAACTATATGAAATTTCAAAATTTATATTAAAATTAGAGTAAATTACCATTTGCATCCCTGTGGTTTGACGATTTTGACCATTTGCATCCCTATAGTTTAAAAATCCCTATATCTACCCTGACATATCGTTTTTGTCCCCGTTTGCATCCAAAATGCAAATGCCGTTTATCTTTGCCGTCAAGCACCATTTCATCCAGGGGTAATTTAGTCAATTCGTTCCCTACTTCAATCTCACCTTGAACCTCGGAGTTTAAAAATCCCCATATCTAACCTTCAATCTTTGCCGTCAAGCACCATCTAATTTCATCAAGAATCACTCTGTTCATCTGGGTTTTCTATAATCCAATCGTGAATCTTGAAGTTGATCTTGAATCCACTTGATTTGAAGTGGGTTGTGCTTCTTTCTTGATTTGACATTTGGGTTTGTGAAATCGTCCCTGAATCTTTATCCATGGTTCCGTTTACAGCAACCTAATCATGAATCTTGAAACTGAATTGAAAAGAATTAGGGTTCTTGTTTCTTTCTTGATTTGAATCGAATTGGAGATTTTATTGAATTGTTTCTTTGATTGAGTTCATCTTCAAAAACGCCTTTTAGTTTTCACTTCTGGTTTCTTGAGTTTAATAAAGGAGAATAATCTTAAATCTGATTTGAAACGAATTAGGGTTGTTGTTTCTCTCTCTATCTGAATCAAATTGGGCATCTCATCTCCTTTCTTGCATTGTTTTCATCTTCAAAAACCCCTTTTAATTTCCACCAGAGATTCCAATTTTCACTTCTGTTTTCTCAAATTCGATCATGAATGGCATAAGCTACAGCAACCACCGTGTTCACGGCATGTCGGACGTCGTATTCAAGTGCGTATTAGCCTACATACACGACTCACGCGACCGACAATCCATCTCATTGGTCTGCCAGAGCTTATACGAGCTCGAAGCTCAAACCCAAAAGCATGTAACAATAGCCTTATGCTACACAGCCACACCGCCGCAGCTACGCCGGATGTTCCCATTTCTTGAGTCTGTTAAACTAAAGGGGAAGCCACAGGCTGCAAGGTATAACTTGATACCTGAGGATTGGTCGCGACGCCATGGGTGGCGGAGCTATCGAGATCGTTTAGTTGCTTGAAGGCTGTGCATTTCAGAAGGATGATTGTGAGAGATGAGGATCTTCAGATGTTAGGGTGTGAGCGTGGGCATGTTCTGCAGGTTCTTAAGCTTGATAAGTGCTCCGGGTTCTCCACTGATAGGCTTGCGCATATTGGTCGATCTTGCAGGTATTTTGGTCTTGTTATAGCGGTTATACGTAGTTGCTGAAGGTGCAAAGGGTGAGCCTTGGCTTAGGAACGAATTGACTAAATTACCCCTGGATGAAATGGTGCTTGACGGCAAAGATAAACGGCGTTTGCATTTTGGATGCAAACAGGGATAAAAACGATATGTCAGGGTAGATATAGGGATTTTTAAACTATAGGGATGCAAATGATCAAAATCACCAAACCACAGGGATGCAAATGGTAATTTACTCTTAAAATTATGTAATGTGTCATAAATACGTAATATATATATGTCAATTAATTATTATTTATCCAACGCGTATAATATACGGGGTTCTAACATTATATATATATAACACACACACATATATATATATATATTAAATACTTATGCTTTTATGCGTATTTTATTCATGGCATATTGTTTCTAGAATGATTAAATAAATAAGAAAGTTGGTACTCCACCCTGTGATGTTTGACTTCTATATTTGCTTGTTGCCGATTTCAAAACTGAACTTAAAAGTCAAAACGGGTTTTTGGATGCCATTTAATGAGTTTCCATGGTTTTGGTTGACGAAAGTCCACCCACAAGTTGATGCAATAAGTAACTATAAGTAATTAGCCACTTGGTTTGATAAGGTATGAATCTCGTACGTATGGTGAATGTGAACAAAATCTATGTTACGTACGTACACAACATCTAAACATGTTTTATGATCACACTAACATTCACTAAGAGGTGTTATGGGTTGCTTAAAACTATGATTTTATATATTTATATGGAGAACATTGAAAATAATATTAGTACATAAAGAATACAATAAATCTTTTTAATACATCGCTTCAGTCACTACAGTGTCTTTAAATATGGTTAACTTGGTAACATATGAAGTTCACATAGCTTGTATTACACACATAAAAATTTCCTCACCCTCAAATGAGATGGTAGTAAATGATGATGATAGGTAAAAAGGATTAGAAAGCCCTTATTTTTTATGAATTGCAGGGAGAAATGTATGAAATATTGTAGAATAAAAGGGTTGAAAAATTAGATAAATGAGTTTGTATTAATAGTGTAATTAAAATAAAATTTAAAAAAAAACTAGTCAATACCGTCCTTGAAACGACTAGATCTCACACTCACTCATGCATCCACCACCATGAACCTAGTCACATTTTTTCTTTTCACGCCTCTGCTCATGACACCTTGGCGTGGTGTTCCCCGCGCCTTACAACCACGTGACAGGCATGACGCCATTACAAATAGTGTAATAGTTAAAAACTCTTTAAAGACCACACATAGTTAAAAAAATATTGTTTTTAGAAAGGAAAAAACGACTATAAGTGATTATCACGTTTGCTCATAGGGCTGATATTAATAATGTTGAAATCAAAGTTAAAAAAAATATACTCAGTTGGAATTACCCCACTTAATAAACAACTTAAAATGGCGTAACACCTCAGCTTAATGACTTGCAAGAGGTGATCGTGATTAAGTAATATACTCATTTGGAATTACCCCACTTAAGATTAACCAATGTTTTCAAAACCGGACCGGAAAGCGAACCGGACGGCCTAAAGGTTCACTGGTCGGACCGGTCGGACCGGATTACGAACCGGATGACGTCATAAATATTTAAAAAAATATAAAAAATTCTAAATATTTATAAAACTACAAACACATATCATTCAAGTAAATATAGTCCAAATTAACACAATATATCATATACATACCAAAATTAACAATTTTAAACAATATATCATGTTTAAACGGTGTTCATTAATCCAAAACAACATCCAAAATACATACCATTCAAGTAAATATAGTCCAAATTAACGAACCGGTGTTTCTTAATTCATATCCAATAATATTTTTCTATTAAAATTAAAAAAAAAAATACCAAAAACCGGTTCAACCCGGTTCGCCGGTTCCGGTCGGACCGGTCGACCGCGCGAACCGGCCGGTTAACCGGAAAACGGTCCAAAAGCACCGAACCGAACCGGCTCCGGCACCGGTTCCCGGTCGAACCGGTCGGACCGGCCGGTCCGGTCCGGTTTCGAAATCATTGTGATTAACCATTAATTAGCTTCTACCCTGCATCAACTATTTACACACGCTAGAGGGGTAAATAAATCAAGTTTGTTGACTGAATTGCAAAAGCTCGGATCAAATTGAGCTTAAGCAAACTAGAGCTTAAATAGAAGATCATTTAATAAATGAGCATGAGCCTAAGCCAATGCATTGCATACTAAACTTAATTAACTAGGCTCGTGAGCATAATTGAAACCATTATTTACATAAATGAAATAACTTTAGCTAATCTTATCTTATAAATTAATATATAATAATACATAATAAGTACTACTAGATACAAGATTATAAATATAACTAAATAACTAAATAACATATATTGTATATAATTATAATTTTGATTGTCACTCGTGAACCGAGCTTGAGTATAGATATAGACCTCAAAATGTGCGAGCATTAAGCGCTCCTAAATTAAACAAGTTGATTTCAAACTTTAACGACTCAAATTTAGCATGTTTACATCCTTACACACCTAAAAATTTTCATTAACACCTAAAAAAACTTTGATGCGTTTGCTTCTCTCATTTTACATGAGATTTTTGGACCAGATGGGAGGATTGATTCTCTTTTGTTAAGTTCGTATTTGGTTCTTATGAATACACTAGCTATAGTAACCCATGAGTTACACGGATTGAATAAATAAAAAATTAATATAATAAAATTTATTAATTATAAAATAATATTTTAAGATATAATATCAGTGAAATTGTGTATTAAAAACGTCTGTAAGTTATAAAATAGTGATATCAGCTTTTTAAAACTTTATTTTTTTTCAAAAAAAATAAATAAACGTTTTGTTCTAAAACAAACCGTATAAAAATGTCATTTTTAAAAATTTTCTTATTATAACTCTTAAATTTAATTATTTTTGGTTTTAAAAAAATAACTTTTTAAAAATACCAATTTTAAATATTTCGTATTTTTTAAAAAAGTCTTATGCTTTAAATAAATTTATTTTTTTATAAAAAAATTATTTATTTAGAAATAACCTTAATAAATAGATCTCTTTATTAATTTATTAAATCTAAAAAAGTGTTAAATAATATTATTAGTAATTAAGGTAATTATTTAATAGGAGAGAGAGGCGGGAAAATTTTGGTGATAATAATTGTGGTGTTGACACATGTTATCCCAGATATCTTTTTATTAGAATAGAAAGATTTTGAAATGATGTAATGACAAGTTAATTATAGCATGTGATAAGTAGAATAATAGCAAGTGGTATGTGTCAATAACGTGAAATTCGCTTATTCAACTTACAAAACGGATAAGTAATATATATATATATATATATATATATATATATATAGGGGAGAGATCCTAAGAAAACTACTAAATTATGAGAAAACTAAGAAAACTAATTCTAACCAATCACATAATTTCTAATAATTATTTTAATTTATTTAAAAAAGGGTATTTTAGTAAAGTTTCATTCCATTATTTTAGGTAACTATATTTTTCTAATTCTTAATTTCTTATTTGACTTTTAACTAATATATCATCAAATCAAATCATAGACATTCATAACAGATTCAAGTCATCATCAAATTCTTTTGGCTACGAGGTTCCAGAGATGAAAGCAGATGTATGCGACGACTACGTGTAACCGCTTCAATGGTTCAGAGATTGTCATGATCGGGCCTGGTCGATCGACATCTGCAGAAACCCGATTATTAAAAGAAAGAGAGATTTTTTAGTTGATGTTTGTGTGATGCAAATAAAAAGGTAATTTGCTGTAAAGGAAAGAAATGAAGAAAAATAACAACAAGATGATGCAAATGGCAGGTTACGTATACGTAACTAAATTATATATATATAGTCTACGGGTTACATATACGTAACAGGTTTCTTTTAGATTTGAAGTGGCCCAATATTTATATAAACAAATTGAAGAGACAATGGTGAATTGAAAGGATTTACGTATACAGAAGCATATGAGATACATATATGTAAGCATGTAACAAATGTTTCATACTATGTTTACATTTTGGACAACAAGATGATGCAAATGATGGGTTACATATATGTAACCATAATTGCATATATAATCTACTAGTTACATATACGTAACATATTACGTTTATATTTGAAGTGGCTCAAAATATTTAAGCAAATTGAAGAGATAATGGTGAATTGAAAGGATTTACATATATGTAAGCATATAGGAGTTATATAATGTAACAATCGATGGTTTTGTTCTTTTTATATTTAGCTTTTGATGTTACATGTATGTATCTCAGTAGTTTGATTATCATTTTTCTTATTTAAACCCATGCTTACATATACGTAAGCATGTATGTTCAATGGATGTAAATATTTTGAAATATTTGCAAGCAGGTGATCGATCATTAGGTTTGTTATTTTTAATTTTGTTATTTGAATGTTTTCCTTGTAATTTATTGATTTTATAAAGAAAATGGTAGAAAAATCGTAAATAAGGGTGAGATAGGAGAGAGAATGCATATTTTTAGGAGATTGTTAATTATTTAGTATTTTTCAAAGTCAAATAATTTTTTGTTTTCCTAATATACCCTTGAGAGCTTTTAATTAAATCCTTTAAATATCATATAATTACAATCATGCCATTAATTAATCCTAACCATAGATCAAAAAGATCAAGGGTTAAAAAGTGGTTTTTTAAGTTTTTTAGTAAATCACGGTTTTCTTAGGAACCACCCCCTATATATATATATATATATATATATATGTATGTATGTATGTATGTATGTATGTATGTATGTATGTATGTATGTATGTATGTATGTATGTATGTATGTATGTATGTATGTATGTATGTATGTATGTATGTATGTATGTATGTATGTATGTATGTATGTATGTATGTATGTATGTATGTATGTATGTACGTACGTATGTATGTATGTATGTATGTATGTATGTATGTATGTATGTATGTATATATGTATATATGTATATATGTATATATGTATATATGTGTGTGTATATCAATAATAATACATGACTTTGTTCTTTTCGTAAGAGTCACATGTAGTATGTGTCAATTGTCAAAAATACAGTGTGTAAGATAATGAATCTTAATAGTATATAATGAAATGGTTAATTTAATATTTTTACGTGTAACTAACTGTATTTTTAAAAAGATAAATAAAAAATTAGGAGTGTAAATGTATAGAAAGTGTTTATCACTAATAACATCTATTATTTACTAATAAAAAGTATATCTATAATTTGTCTTTATCTAGCAAGACATTCTTGAAACCATCCAAGCATAATGAGCATAAAAAATCGTCTAATAGATCAAAGAAACGTCATCTTTTGTATTGATTTAACGATGTATATCATCTAATATTTTAACAATTATTGATAACAATCACTAATAATATTAAAAATCAAAGTATAATATTTGATAGCAGGCTCAACTAAAGGTCTGCAAAAATTTATAACTTAGTTTAGAATGAATTCAAATTTTTATAAGCATTAGTTAACCAGTTACTTAAATTACTAAATTAGTACAAGTATGATATAAGAATATATACTGCAAATTAAATAAACTAATAGGTTAAGACGACAAATTAAGTTTTAAATAAATGATTGAATATTAATTTTGTTACTCTATCTTTATGGTCAATGGTAAACCGCCTTCAAGGCTTCAACCAAATCGTAAATCTAATTAAAATTTAAAATTGATAGTTGACTTTTCTAAAGTCAAAGTTTTGACTTGGACAGAAATGAATGGAACTTTCACAAAAAAGGGGTGTTTCTAGAAAGCAAATTAAGTTTTACAAGCTCACAAAAATGTCACAAGCATTATGAAAGTTTTTTATTTTTTTACATAGTATATAACAAATTAAGGAGGGAAGTACGACTATGTGTGAATATAAAAACCGAGTAATAGAATATTAAATGTAAAAGTCAATAAAAACTAAAATGAGATAACCTAACTGATTGAGAAGTCTAACATTTCAGTTATTTGTTTTAACGATATTCAGGTTTATGATTCAACACGTACATACAAAATCAAAATAATCAAATTGAGCGATCATCAGAAATTTACCTTTAATAATTTTCATAAAAGATATATTATATGTTCAAAGGTTTTTATTAGAAACTTGATACTTTTATCGAAATTGATATATGGTTTGATTTTTTTTATCTTTCTACTTATTTCCATTTCACTCTCATAAGTAGTTAGATTAATGCAATAATTTACTGAGGTTTTTATTATTTTACATATTAAATCACACGAAGATGCTATACAATTGGTATAAACCGTTTGGAATATAATATGTTTACAAAACTAACTAAGTATGCTATCACCTGACAAATTTATTTTTACAAAATTAATTTTAAAAAAAGATCAATATATAATAAAAAAATCAATAAACGTATATGATTTATTTACAAAACCTGTAATATACATGTATAAAAGAAAACTTTAACATATGTATATATAACAGGATAAAATATCAAATATTATCAACAATTATAAAGTCATTATGTAGGTCAAATGTTTAATGATATTAATATATGCTTGTATATAACTAAAATGTCTAATATGTATGTACACGGATTATAACTATAATGGAGGAAACAATAAAACAATATAAAACTTTATAATGTTTATGGGGTTGACCTCCATGCTTTGGCATCCAAATGTGATCTTCACTCTTTAGACATTTTTGTGTGTTTGTAGGCCTAATTTCTAGTTTCTGGGGTGGTATCTTCCTCCTTCTCAGAACCGGATCGAACGTCGAACCGGACGCCTTACTGGTTTGGTGGTCGGACCGGTCGGACCGGATTTAACTATATTTTAATTATATTTATATATGTCATTAAATATAAGTAATTTATATATGATTTATACATATATTTTATAGTTATATATAAAACTTAACTATATTTGTATATCCGAAGTACTAATTTATGGTTTAACACCCCGTTTTTACCCACTAAAATCAAAAAAAAAAAAAATTCAAAAACCGGTCGGAACCGGCCCGGGACTCGGTTCGAACCGGCCGGTTCAACTGCACAAAAACGATCCACTATGGACCGGACCGGACAGGGGGCCGAATCGCGGTCCGACCGGTCGGACCGGCCGGTCCGATCCGGTCCTAACAGCATTGCTCCAAAGTTATGTATGAAAAGTTTTCTTTTACCGGTAGCTATATTTGTTTTTCATAACAATATTGAAGTATGTGAATTGTAATATTCTCAATTATGGTAAGCTTTTTACGTGTGTTACTTTTTAGTATGTAGCTCTGCAATTTACTACGCATTCCTTAGGGAAGAAATTTCACAAACTCACTGTGCACCTAAAAAGAATTAAATATTATTTGCTTTGGACCAAAAAAAGTTTGTGACTATGGTGTTGTGAATCTTTGAAATTGTAACCATAAGTTTGTTTTTATTCATCTATTCACATAGCATAGAGTAAATTATAATTTGTTTTAGATTTGAAAAAGATACCCGGTCAAAAATAATAGAAGTCATATACTATACGTGCATCTTTACACTTTGAAATCCTAAAAGATGTGGTACACACGTGTGAAAGTCATGCCATCGTCGTCGTCGCCGTTGTTTTCTGCTAATTTTATAAATTGCAAATGTATCATCACGACGTGCTTACTCTTGCCTTTCATTCAAAATGGAATTGTACATAATAATATAGAAGTTATCGAAGCAGAAACATACAAAGTCGTTAAAGCTGCTTTAAGTTTTGATTTTTTACATTTTTTTTGTTCTACTCTTCCATCCTTTAATATATAATGACTTATAAAATCTGAATTTATTGTTGTAAGGTGCTTATATTATCAACATCCCGATGTGAAACTTTGAAAACTCTAAAACCTGAGTCTTACAAATTTCATATAGAACCTCATCGAAGCCACAACCATTCAACCAACATGCCACATAGCGAAGATGCTGAAATGGGCCAAAGCCCATAAAGTGTGGATCGGTATAACATTGCAGCCCATAAAGCCCACCTAAAGTATAGAACGTTATTATCCAAGCTTACAAGCATAGTTCCCATCTTCATGATCCAAACTCCAATTTCCAAACACTAAATTTCAATGTTTAACATGTTAGGTGCCCGTTATTATGTTACAAAATCCCATTGAACACCAAAAATTTACAAATGTGATTTTGTAGACACAACTAACCCACAAATGCAACTTATCATGCATCATTTACATTCATTCAAGCCTAAGTAACCAAAAACGTCATTCTAATCTAGTTTTAGCCAACACCAGATGATGAGAATAATCTGTGTTTGAAGTTTAAACAAAAAAAGAGGTTACATAATAAATGTTGGTAAAATTTTATACGAATGGCACTCTGTATCATTTTTACCTCAAAATAACGAATATGATATTAGAAGGACAAGTGGAAGTTATCTAAATGTTTATGTACATGATTGTCCGTGGTTACATGTACATGTATTTTTGAAGGAAATGCTTTGTTTGTTATGCAATAGAAATTATTATTATTGTAGCATTGACTAAGTGTGATTAAAATCGATTTACTTGAGCAACATTCGTATACTTTGTGATGTGATCAAGCCTGTTATTTGACATCGACTAATATCACAGAATTGAAAGGATTTGTATACTCACCGTGACCACAATTTCACTTGACTAGGTTTAAAACCAAACCCATCCATGTCATAAAGATAAAACAGTATAATAGAATTTGAAAGGGCATCATATGTTCTAGTTACTGAAAATCATAAAACCGATACATTGTAATGTGAAACATTTAAATGTTAATTTTATACATTTTTAAGACAGATCGAGAAGTGTTTGCAAGCGACAAGTTATTAACTCGTCAACATTGCTGGCCAACTTGTTATCTTAAACCGTGTATCTCAGGTAGACCCCAATAACTAATTTAAGACTACAAGTGAAGGATTTCATGATTATATACCCGGTTGTTATTTGTATAAATACTTATAATGTATGTTCAGTTTATATCATTAGGCCTCGTATAAGCCTTGGGGTGTGACAAGATCTACACTTTATCGTATACTTATATATTTATTTATTTTTTACATACTCGTAATTTTTTGCTTATTTTTGTTTTTTGTAAATCTTAAATTTTAATGTTTTATCAATTGTTCTTATATTTATCGATGTTTTAATGCAAATTTTATTCAAAACTATATAATGCATGAGACAACAATTCAACGTTGTTTTTTTTCATGATTTTTCAAATCTTCAAGAGTCTTGTCATATCTTATACTAATAAATCAAAATGTTTAGAAGTCACATGTTATTTTCTATCCTATCCATATAGTATTTACCTAGGATTTGATCACGTGTTGTTACTAGAATAAAGTTAACCATTTAATGATAAATTAAATGCTAATGATTTTTTATATACTTTCCAAATTATAAAATAGATTTTTTGATAAATTAAAACCATGTTTCTGTTTATTGAAAACATAGTTTTTCTTACAACAAAAATGCATATCAATATGAAGTTTTAAATACAAAGAACTTTTAAAAATAACACTGCTTAAAAAAGTATGTGTTTTAAAAATTTTGAAGTGCTTAAAAGAAATTAAAAGCAAAAGTTTTTTAAAGATGAAAGAAAAAACGTTGTTATTGTTTTATTACCTAAAACAGCTAATTATACGTCTTTCAAATCATATTTTATCTTAAGAAAAGTTATTTTTATAATTTTTAAATCTATACTAATAAATGATTACATGTGGTGACACATGTCATCACCAGATTTCACCTCACAAAATTTTTCCCGCCTAAACATCTTTTAACAAATTTTCCACAAATCATGATATATATCTAACTTGAAGTTTTTTTTATTTTAATTTTTTTGAATGACAAGTGTGAAGTTTTATTTTTTTAACTACCTTAATCACCACCAACCATTTTAGGGATTTTGAATCTATGATATCAATCATCTCAAACCTTATCTAACCCTTTAAATCTTATGATCACAAATCCTTATTTTTATATAACTGATTTAAAATAAAAACGAAAGAGTTTAAATATTTTTGTTACATATTTGTATTATATTTATAATTTTTAACCCGTGTAATACGCGGGCTAATAACCTAGTATTAACATATAAGTATTAATTTAATATTTTTATTTAACTCGCGAATTTTTTAACTATATAATAGTGAAATTAAAAAAATTGTGTTGGTGTGAATAACTGTGAAAATAGGTTTTGATGGTGCAATTGGTTTGAGAGAGACATGATAAAATTAAACAGTAAGCTTTGTGAAGCGATTTGGGGTGATTGTTAACAACTGATCTTCGAGGATCTGAAGGAACCGAAATCACGCGTTGAATCGGGCCTCTTTGACCCGAATAATTGTGCTCCGATGTCTGTTTCACGATCAACTTCTTCGTTGTCAGTCGTCTGAAATCACCGGATTATTTACTGCAAACTCACACACAATACACCTTCTTATTCGAATTGACCCCAGTGGAATCTGCAAACCCTAATTTAATTTTCAAATATCATGTCTTCGGACCGACTCGCTGCTTCCAATTCTGCATCTCCCGATGACAATTATCTGTAAGTATAGCATAGATTTGATGTTTTCCTTATAATGCTGATCACCAAGTTACGATTGTGTTAATCGAATAGTCGATGAGTTTTGTGATTTACGTTTGTGTTTATAGTGTATTAGACAGTCGGGTTATTACTGAATTGCAATAGTGTACAGAATTAAACATCTCGTTTGACGATTAATCGTTTCTGTGCATATTAGCATTCATAATTGAGGACTTTGTTTTCTTAATTGGTGGATTAGCTTCTTTTAATCGTCTCCATGGAGTAGGTTTGGTTGAAATTGCATAACCTAATTCGATATTGTGTCTGTGTGAAATTTGTGATTTAATAGTGAAATTCGAGCTCAGTTTGATTGCTACTGGGACTTTAGTGTAAATCAATCTCAAGCCATGAATTTCGAATTGGAATTGGGATTGGGGTATTGCATAGTTTCATAGGAAGTTTTGTTGTTTCTGTAAACAGTTACGCGGTTGATCCATATTACTATATTAGCCTGTAATGCTCATGATTTATCTCCACTTTTTCTATAGATTTCTTGATATATCAAATGAAGCTCCTTTATGTGGGCACCGGAAGCGCACAAGCATCGTCGGTAGCATTTTGTATTGTTTACTTTTGGCAAGTATCCTTTCTTGTTTCTACAATAAAATATTAAAGATTTCCAAAAACTCTTGTTCTTTTTTGTTTTTGTGTGTGGAAAACTTGGCTTGATTGTCTATGACTTTAGTCAGGTTATGCTGCATTGGCTATTGGAGCTCCATGGGTATTCCAGTCTGAGAAATATTTAACATTACAGATACTCTGTACATGTGACATAGCTTTATTGATCATCACTGGTATATTATTGTTCTTTATGTTTGGGTTGATCTAATGATGACATGTACTTCCAGTCTATTTAGTGTCCAGTTATCCTTCTTCAAGGCAACTTTTTAAGATTATGTTTCTTGCAGGTATCTTCCAGCAATATATGGTTTACCAAGTCCAGAAAATTAGATTACAGGTAATATTCTTCAAACTTTAGCATTTTGTATTCACTGATAGACCACTCTAATAATGTCACGTCTCCTTGTTATTGATGGTCTCCTTGTTATTGATGGATGCGATTCATGCTAAATATTGCATGTGTTTATATTTCTCTTTACTCCTTTAGGTTTTATCATTTATGGACATCATGTTGGCCTGAAATTAGATGAGTGAATGATTCTACCTACCGCACTTTGAAAACATATAAATGAAATCATTCTGAAAAGGATATAGATGGATGTTTCAAGATTTTAAACTATATTGGCCGTTAGTACAGAAGTTTCACTTTGGCTTAACAAAATGTCACCTTTGAGGGCTGGCATCTATGGTCATCACTGGGATGACTCACAAAAGATGTTCTTATAGTCTATAGGGAAAAGATTATAACATTGATTTCCTTTATGTAGGGCTACTATATTTTCAGTCAAAGGTTGAAGCATATTGTTCGCCTACCCTTTGCCAGTATATCATATGGTATGCATATTTATTTTTATGTTGTTCTGTTTCTTTAGATAGGGAATGAATATTTAAATTTTAAAAAGTAACAATTCAGCAGACTCGGAAGGCTAGTTCTTGTGAGTAAAACGATAACAGGGTTTTTAGTTAACCTTTGTGAAATTAAATTTGCTTCTTCAAAAGGCTAGTGAAACTGCATTTATATTTGTTTAGCGACATTCAACAAAATGAGAAATTCATTTTGTAGGTACTGGGGTGATGCTACTTATCATGGTGTGGGAGCCAAATATTAGAATTCTTCCAATTCCTATGATTCTCAGGTAACTTCCTTTCCACTGTAGGAAACTTGAATATATGTGTTTGTCTAACTTGCTCCGTCCTTAATCACTGTATATTAACCTACAAATCCCATGAAGCCATGATTGAATCAATTGATACTATTTGCTTACGTTTTCTTAGCATTTTCAATTTTCAGGATTATCATGGTGGCTGAAGCTATCCTTGCTGGTTCTTTCATGAGTGTATATATTGGTAAGTTATATTGCCTAAGAATGAAGTAAGTCGTGAGTTAATGCAATCCTACGTTTGGTACTCAAACTCTCAATGCCATTTTCGTTAGTGATAGAACGCGTATATGAGATCTATAATTAATATGCAAGTGAAATCCGCTTGAATTATTTTCATGTTGGGACCCAAGTTATTTATAATTCAACTTTGTACCATATTAAGATCAGGGCAGTTCATTATATGATTAATCAAGTAGGTGACATTCGCAGGTAATGTACACCAGTACAACACATTGGAATCGCAGCCAGATGTTTTGAAGTCATTGTATTCTCCCCTTCAACCATCAAGCTCTTTAGATGGATTAAGGTATACAGGCAACCTCATTAATCCTCATTTTAACTTAATATCTTATGGTAACATTAATTGTTTTGTAATACTTATGGGAATTGGCAGTTTTTTTAATCTAGAGAGTCTACTGATAATTGAGAGGTGTTATGCATCACAGGTATAATAATGATGGTGGGCGGCTCTCTGATCAGCAGATGGCTTTGTTACAGTATCAGAGAGAGAATCTTAATTTTCTGAGCGAGGAGGTATATAATGATGAAAAAATTTCCCCGATTGTAATATTCAGAGAATTAGGTTGGATTTGTGATATTTTTATATTTGTCCTTATTTAAATTGATTATAATACCATCTGTATCGCTGCAGATTCTTCGACTGCAAGAATGCTTAAGCAAATATGAGAGATCAAGTGATGGGATGGCACCTCAGGTAGTAAAAATGTTTTTCTAACATTTATTATTTTTTTGGCATCTCTAATTCCCTTGTTCTGTAGGTTGATCTCGCTCATCTATTAGCAGCTCGTGATCAAGAGCTACGAACACTTTCAGCTGAGGTAATACTCTTATCAGCTGATTCTGTTGTTTACTATGTATGGCACTGTAAATCTACAGACACAATGAGATGTTCCTTTAAGTTATATTTTGGGATATGAGTTTGTATAAGATGCATAAATAAATGCATTCATACCTGCAGATGAATCAACTGCAATCTGAATTACGACTTGCTCGAACTCTGGTTGCTGAGAAAGAGACCGAAATCCAGGGTGTGCGTAACACGAACAATCAGGTATTTCCGACATTGTCAACTAAAGATTATTTTCTACAAAACAATCATATTCTAAAGCTTTTGGTTGTTAATGAACATAGTATATGGAGGAAAATGAGAGGCTGCGAGCCATACTAGGAGAGTGGAGTGCCAGAGCAGCAAAGGTATTCAACTCTTTCTGCAACACATTTTATCATTCGTTGATAAAATGCACTCGTGAAACATTTCTTTTGTAGCTTGAACGAGCGCTTGAGGCTGAGCGGATGTCAAAACTCGAATTGCACAAGAAGATTTCAACATCAAGAACCCAACAAAGCTAAAACAATCAATCGTGTGCATATGGATCAATGTTCAAAAATTGCAAATATCGGTGGACCATTGAACGTTTATTCTGGATTCAAATACAAACATGATACAGTTATTGCCTATTGGTTTTAGTGGGAACGCATGGGCTTTTTCGTTCAAAAACAGATAACCAAAAACCTAGTTACAGAAATCTCGAGCTTTGATGGTTTCTCCTCCGACCGCAACAACTTCCATGTCATATTACAGACTCTAGTACAGTCAAGGCAATCCTGGAATTGCATAAATCATCGGGCCTTGTTTAATCCGATAACAAAAATAATAATGACATTGATGATTGCCTCTCACAAATGTGATAACGATGTGAGTTGAAACCTTTCAAGTGCAAGCTTAGGCTCCAGTTGGTTTATAGAATTCTCTGAAATTGAAAAATTACCCAGTGAAATTATTGTTTGATCGGTATGAAATTGGAATTGGAAAAGTTTTCTACATTCATTGAATGCATATTCCATCCACTTAGCCATTAAATGTTCAACAATCCAATGAAATATTCAAAATTAATATTCTTATTTCAGTCATAATTGACCAACTAAACACGTTATCAAATTTGACAAAAATTCCATTCCGATTCCAGTTTCATTTTTAATTCCTTCGCAAAATATTCTTCGAACCAAATGACCCCTTAGATTGGTATTTGAAGGCAATTGGTTAAAAAATGTAATAAGTTTGTGTAGGCGTTTAATTTTTCATATTTATATGAACGTAGCACGCTTTAACGTTTAGTTAAGCTCATAACTATCAAGCATGTATGCAATTTTAAAGTAAATTTACTTATTAAGATTTGATTAAAGTAACCATTTTCTTCCAAAGTATTAAAAAAAGTTAATTTATCTCCAAAAGTTTCATAAGTTTTTTCAGTTTTAGTTTAAAAGTTTTATTCTTTTTGAATTCAAGTTGAAAATAACTGGTAAATTTTTGAACTAAAGTTGAAAGAATTTATAAAACTTTTGGAGGTAAACTGATATTTTTAATGTTTTGTAAAAAAATGGTTATTTTTGTTAAACCTTAGATAACAAAACCGAATTCAACTCTAATTTATATTAATGCTCATCAATTTTGCGACCATTTATCATTAATCTATCTTCTTCCTAAGAATTAAGGGTGAAGTGCTACCCACCAATCATATTTTATCATGTCATATTATATCACATCACACAACACCATTTGGAGGGGATGCTCACATTGTGCTTTTTGAGCATGGGCGGAGCTGCCAACTCTTTACAATGGTCAAAAATGGTAGATTTAACTAACTGTAAATTTTTCAACTAGTAAATATATACTATAAAGACTCGATAACAAGTCATGGTTAACATCGGTTTGTTACTTTTGTTCAAGTTCTTTCAACAAGGATTGTAACCTAGCCAGCGCACATGTGTATTAACTTGTCTTAACTCTCTTCTAGCTGTGCGATCCACAACCAATATGACCTATCAAGAAGTAAATAAAATACATCACAACGTTAACACTTTTAACACCCTCTTCGCATCAATTCTCACTTGTTCGGATGGGCGTTACTTGTTGAGAAACCGTATTAATTTACCACTTTATAAACAGAAAATGCGGTGCATTGTAAACGTTACGCACGAGTATTTACTAAAAATAGCTCACTCCTAAAAATAAAAAATTAGAAATAATCGGTTGCGGAATTTAGTGAAGATGAAACCGTCCCCGGATATAAAAATATAATGAAAAAAAAAAACCGTCCCCGGATATAAAAATATAATGAAAAATAATCTTAATTTTATAAAAATAAGAATATAAAAACAAATGAGAAATTTGTTTATTTTCATATTACCTATATTTTTTCGATATATATTTATTTATTTAAAAAGTAGTTTTAGAGTTAATGCTATGAAAAATCAATATATTTTATTATATGTTATGAACAAATCTACCAATATAAGTTTTATATATTAAAGCTCCTCAATCTCTGAAGAAGACGCAAAAAATCACGAGATTAATTGTTTTATATAAAAGTCCTCACATTAATTTACATCAATCCGTCACAGATGAGACCCTGAACGTCAACTCCAACGAAGGTATCACTGACTATCACTGACGATTACGCCACTTGACCATCACCATAAATTTATTTAATATTTTGTCATTTGACTTCAAGATTACACAAAAAAAAATAATACTAAAAGTAGTTAGTAGTATATATAAGTTATAACTTCACTCAAATAAACAATTTTAATTGAATATAATATATTTAATTATGACAAAATCATTTACAACCATGGTATGAGTGCATGTGAGCGACAACAATATGTCAATAATGGTCAATATTTAGTATGAAACCAAAATCGCTTCCGGGATTCAACAACCCATGTGGTCCCACACACACCACGTTTCTACTATTATTCTTTCTTACGTGGCACCCTCTTTCTCTGCCACCTCATGCTCACCTTCCACGTCACCATTTTAAGTCATCGCATACTTGATTATAATCACCTGTGCAAGGTCCTATTATATTTCATCTGTGTAACTTATAAAACAAATCAACGCAGGGGCGGACCTATGTGGTGGGTAGGGGTAGCCAGTGGCGGATCTAGGAATTTAGTTCAGGGGTAACGTAATACAAGTTAAAAAAATTTTTATCGTACGGTACATTACTATAAATGAAAAAAACATGATAATAAAGATAGTTAAAAAATACCTGTTTGATCTCAGAACTCTCCTCTTCGGTTTTTCATAGCTTGAAAACGAAGCATTACATCCTCATTTGTTACTTCGTCAAACGTTTCCCTTTCAACCGCACATACTAGAGCATTGTTCAAATATTCCTCCCCCATTCGATTCCGTAAATCCGTCTTGATAAGCTTCAATTTAGAAAAACATCTTTCAACGGTCGCGGTTGCAACCGGCAAAATCAATGCTAGCTTCAATATCCGATAAAACAAAGGAAAAGATAGATTTTTTCCGGTTTCCACCATTAGCCGAGCAAGATGGCACATTCCGTTCAAGTTTATAAATCTATCATCTTCTTTTACAGAGTGATAAAACACCTTAAGCTCACCCAAAATACATCCTCTTTCATTCATATTAAAATCAACCGGATACATCTCCGAAAAAGCCACTATCTTAGATATATCAAACTTTGAAAATCCATTACAAGGATTTAAACCCGACATATTTTCGACCAATGTAGTTGATACCTCATTAAATCGATTCCCCAATTCTTGAATTTGCATATCCAAAACCGTATTAAAAATCTCAACCTCAAAATGATGTCGATTAGTAATGACATTCTTTCGGTTTCTTGGGTTACCATAACTTTCCATCATATCCAACACCTTAATATGATTTTTTTCACAAAAACAAGTTACTTTTTCCAACATAGAATTAAATCCCTTTTGCCTTAAATCATTCAATGCTTGTTTTGTTCCATTTATTAACTTACTCGCTTCCAATAAGTCTTGACTTTTTTTTTGAAGATGTTTAGATAAAACATTTGTGTGTCCCAAAATATGTTCCATCAAGTGTGCATAAAAAACAAACTCAAGTTTCTTAAAATAGGATAAAATACCTTTTGCACTAGTTCGTTGTTGAGTGCTATCTCCTTCTTTTTTAACATAACGAAGCACGTCAACAACTTCCGGAAATAATTTAAGCACACTTATGATTGTTGCATGATGAGAACCCCATCTTGTATCTCCGCTTCTTACTATGGAAGTCTCTTGATTTAATCCTTTTCCGGACTTAATTTCACCTGAAAGAATTCCTTCCTCAACACTCTTTCTTTTTGCCTCCCGTATCATATCTTTTCGTTTGCAAGAAGCAGAAACCGTAGTAACAACCATGTTAAGATAATCATAAAACTCTTTAACACCATCATGCTTTTTTGCAACCGCCACAATCACTAGTTGTAGTTGATGAGCAAAGCAATGTATATAATGTGCCGATGGATTATCTTTCAAAATCATAGCTTTTAAGCCATTAAACTCTCCTCGCATATTGCTTGCACCATCATAACCTTGACCCCTAACCTGTGTTTAAAAATAAACAATTGCACATTAAACTTTCTTTAACGACCCCGAGTTTATCTACATATCTCAAAACTACCGCCATTTGTTCTTTTAAAGAAACGTCACTAGACTCATCTACTAACAATCCAAACACATTATCCTTGATTTCTTCACAAATCTTTTTTGTAACCTCTTTCGCAAAACAATCAATAATCTCCTTTTGTATTGATGGAGCCGTTAATTTATTATTCTTCTTTGCATTCCCTAATGTGTACTTACCAATCTCTGGATTATTCTCACTAACCAACTTTAATACCGAAAGAAAACAACCCTTCGAATGAGATTTCTCCGATTCATCATGACCTCGAAATGGTAAAGTATTTTCTAGGCAAAATCTAGCACTAATAACAGATCCTAATAATCTGTACCGGTTTGCAACTTTTTCTTGATCACTTATCGTATTTAACTTAACATCAATAGATTGTTTTTGTTTCAAAAGATCATCACATTTTTGCATCGCCTTGTTATGATAGCTGTTAACTAATCCAACATGGTCTTTTAAGGCACCCGGTTTACTCCAATTACAAAACCCTTCACTTGAACTTGAAAAAGTATCTCTTCCACCTTGATTGCCAACATTTTCTTTAAACAAATAACAATATAAGCAATACGCTTTGTCCACTTTAGTACTATACTCTAACCACGGATATGTATCAAACCATTTTACATTAAAACGTCTTTGCCCACTAGAATACTCTTTGAATGGAAATTTATGATTTCGTGGTTGAAAAGCCTTTTTAACAAGACAATGTCTTCTTATGTCATCCATTTGATTAGGATGATAACTAGCAATAGGAGGCCTATCAAAGGGGTCCGAAGGAAGATCATTTAAGTCAAATCCATTTGGGATCGAAGGAATTGAACCCGAAGGAATTGAACCCGAAGGAATTGAACCCGAAGGAATTGAACCCGAAGGTATTGAAACCGAGGGAATTGAACTCAAAGGAGTTGTAGATCTAATATTATCATCATTTCTAGACCCAATATCTTCCTCTGGTA
This sequence comes from Flaveria linearis, assembly GCA_024085815.1. Lineage (NCBI taxonomy): Eukaryota > Viridiplantae > Streptophyta > Magnoliopsida > Asterales > Asteraceae > Flaveria > Flaveria linearis. Next base: position 104,717,373 of record CM044001.1, read on the forward strand.
ACTTTCTTTTAAAAAAATTACCTATTGGAACTTGTTTCTTCATTTTCCAAATCCCTAGTTCAATTTCAAATAACAAACTAAGATTAAACAATTCATATAACAAATTAACACAATTCATATAACAAATTAACACAATTCAAATCCCCAATTTCAAGTTCATAAACCTAATTTCAAATCCCCCATTTCAAATCCCCAATTTCAAATCCCTAATTTCAAGATCATAAACCTAAATTACCACAATAACTCCACAATCATAAATTACTAACTCAAACCAATTTCAAACCAATTTCAAGTGAATCAGCAGTAGGAACCGAGCAATTTCAAGTTACCACAATAATTTCAAACCAATTTCAAACCAATTTCAAACCAATTTCAAGTTACCACAATAATTTCAAACCAATTTCAAACCAATTTCAAACCAATTTCAAGTTACCACAATAAGTTACCTGTTCGGAATCGGAACCGAGGGAGAGGCCGAGAGGGAGCACTGGAGCAGCAGCGAACGAGAGGAAGAGGCCGAGAGGGAGCAGCAGCGAACGAGAGGGAGAGGCCGAGAGGGAGCAGCAGCGAACGAGAGCAGCGAACGAGAGCAGCGAACGAGAGGGAGAGGCCGAGAGCAGTGAGAGCAGTGAACGAGAGCAGTGAGGTCGTGAGGACTAGGAGCATCAGGGTTGGGTTAATGGGTTAAATGGGTTGGGTTTTGGGTTTTAAGTGTTTTTGGTTTTTTAATTGGGTTGGGTTTTGGGTTTTAAGTGTTTTTGGTTTTTTAATTGGGTTGGTTTTTTAATTGGGTTGGTTTTTTAATTGGGTTGGGTTTTTTAAATGGGTTAAATTAATAAATTGAATTAGGTTTTCTAATATTTTTATAAAAGGTAATATTTTTAATAAAATATTACATTAATTTTTATAAAATTTAAAATTTCCTATAAAGTTTTTAGTATAAATTTTTTTAGGGGTAACGTAAAATTTTCTCAGGGGTAACGTAAAACCATAAAAAAAAATTCTGTATAATTTTTTTTTTTTACACTATGCGTTAAAAATTGAGGGGTAGCGGAGGCTACCCCTACCCACCACATAGGTCCGCCCCTGGGGGTAGCCTCCGCTACCCCTCAATTTTTAACGCGTAGTGTAAAAAAAAAAAAATACAGAATTTTTTTTTATGGTTTTACGTTACCCCTGAGAAAATTTTACGTTACCCCTAAAAAAAATTTATACTAAAAACTTTATAGGAAATTTTAAATTTTATAAAAATTAATGTAATATTTTAATAAAAATATTACCTTTTATAAAAATATTAGAAAACCTAATTCAATTTATTAATTTAACCCATTTAAAAAACCCAACCCAATTAAAAAACCAACCCAATTAAAAAACCAACCCAATTAAAAAACCAAAAACACTTAAAACCCAAAACCCAACCCAATTAAAAAACCAAAAACACTTAAAACCCAAAACCCAACCCATTTAACCCATTAACCCAACCCTGATGCTCCTAGTCCTCACGACCTCACTGCTCTCGTTCACTGCTCTCACTGCTCTCGGCCTCTCCCTCTCGTTCGCTGCTCTCGTCCGCTGCTCTCGTTCGCTGCTGCTCCCTCTCGGCCTCTCCCTCTCGTTCGCTGCTGCTCCCTCTCGGCCTCTTCCTCTCGTTCGCTGCTGCTCCAGTGCTCCCTCTCGGCCTCTCCCTCGGTTCCGATTCCGAACAGGTAACTTATTGTGGTAACTTGAAATTGGTTTGAAATTGGTTTGAAATTGGTTTGAAATTATTGTGGTAACTTGAAATTGGTTTGAAATTGGTTTGAAATTGGTTTGAAATTATTGTGGTAACTTGAAATTGCTCGGTTCCTACTGCTGATTCACTTGAAATTGGTTTGAAATTGGTTTGAGTTAGTAATTTATGATTGTGGAGTTATTGTGGTAATTTAGGTTTATGATCTTGAAATTAGGGATTTGAAATTGGGGATTTGAAATGGGGGATTTGAAATTAGGTTTATGAACTTGAAATTGGGGATTTGAATTGTGTTAATTTGTTATATGAATTGTGTTAATTTGTTATATGAATTGTTTAATCTTAGTTTGTTATTTGAAATTGAACTAGGGATTTGGAAAATGAAGAAACAAGTTCCAATAGGTAATTTTTTTAAAAGAAAGTTACCAGAGGAAGATATTGGGTCTAGAAATGATGATAATATTAGATCTACAACTCCTTTGAGTTCAATTCCCTCGGTTTCAATACCTTCGGGTTCAATTCCTTCGGGTTCAATTCCTTCGGGTTCAATTCCTTCGGGTTCAATTCCTTCGATCCCAAATGGATTTGACTTAAATGATCTTCCTTCGGACCCCTTTGATAGGCCTCCTATTGCTAGTTATCATCCTAATCAAATGGATGACATAAGAAGACATTGTCTTGTTAAAAAGGCTTTTCAACCACGAAATCATAAATTTCCATTCAAAGAGTATTCTAGTGGGCAAAGACGTTTTAATGTAAAATGGTTTGATACATATCCGTGGTTAGAGTATAGTACTAAAGTGGACAAAGCGTATTGCTTATATTGTTATTTGTTTAAAGAAAATGTTGGCAATCAAGGTGGAAGAGATACTTTTTCAAGTTCAAGTGAAGGGTTTTGTAATTGGAGTAAACCGGGTGCCTTAAAAGACCATGTTGGATTAGTTAACAGCTATCATAACAAGGCGATGCAAAAATGTGATGATCTTTTGAAACAAAAACAATCTATTGATGTTAAGTTAAATACGATAAGTGATCAAGAAAAAGTTGCAAACCGGTACAGATTATTAGGATCTGTTATTAGTGCTAGATTTTGCCTAGAAAATACTTTACCATTTCGAGGTCATGATGAATCGGAGAAATCTCATTCGAAGGGTTGTTTTCTTTCGGTATTAAAGTTGGTTAGTGAGAATAATCCAGAGATTGGTAAGTACACATTAGGGAATGCAAAGAAGAATAATAAATTAACGGCTCCATCAATACAAAAGGAGATTATTGATTGTTTTGCGAAAGAGGTTACAAAAAAGATTTGTGAAGAAATCAAGGATAATGTGTTTGGATTGTTAGTAGATGAGTCTAGTGACGTTTCTTTAAAAGAACAAATGGCGGTAGTTTTGAGATATGTAGATAAACTCGGGGTCGTTAAAGAAAGTTTAATGTGCAATTGTTTATTTTTAAACACAGGTTAGGGGTCAAGGTTATGATGGTGCAAGCAATATGCGAGGAGAGTTTAATGGCTTAAAAGCTATGATTTTGAAAGATAATCCATCGGCACATTATATACATTGCTTTGCTCATCAACTACAACTAGTGATTGTGGCGGTTGCAAAAAAGCATGATGGTGTTAAAGAGTTTTATGATTATCTTAACATGGTTGTTACTACGGTTTCTGCTTCTTGCAAACGAAAAGATATGATACGGGAGGCAAAAAGAAAGAGTGTTGAGGAAGGAATTCTTTCAGGTGAAATTAAGTCCGGAAAAGGATTAAATCAAGAGACTTCCATAGTAAGAAGCGGAGATACAAGATGGGGTTCTCATCATGCAACAATCATAAGTGTGCTTAAATTATTTCCGGAAGTTGTTGACGTGCTTCGTTATGTTAAAAAAGAAGGAGATAGCACTCAACAACGAACTAGTGCAAAAGGTATTTTATCCTATTTTAAGAAACTTGAGTTTGTTTTTTATGCACACTTGATGGAACATATTTTGGGACACACAAATGTTTTATCTAAACATCTTCAAAAAAAAAGTCAAGACTTATTGGAAGCGAGTAAGTTAATAAATGGAACAAAACAAGCATTGAATGATTTAAGGCAAAAGGGATTTAATTCCATGTTGGAAAAAGTAACTTGTTTTTGTGAAAAAAATCATATTAAGGTGTTGGATATGATGGAAAGTTATGGTAACCCAAGAAACCGAAAGAATGTCATTACTAATCGACATCATTTTGAGGTTGAGATTTTTAATACGGTTTTGGATATGCAAATTCAAGAATTGGGGAATCGATTTAATGAGGTATCAACTACATTGGTCGAAAATATGTCGGGTTTAAATCCTTGTAATGGATTTTCAAAGTTCGATATATCTAAGATAGTGGCTTTTTCGGAGATGTATCCGGTTGATTTTAATATGAATGAAAGAGGATGTATTTTGGGTGAGCTTAAGGTGTTTTATCACTCTGTAAAAGAAGATGATAGATTTATAAACTTGAACGGAATGTGCCATCTTGCTCGGCTAATGGTGGAAACCGGAAAAAATCTATCTTTTCCTTTGTTTTATCGGATATTGAAGCTAGCATTGATTTTGCCGGTTGCAACCGCGACCGTTGAAAGATGTTTTTCTAAATTGAAGCTTATCAAGACGGATTTACGGAATCGAATGGGGGAGGAATATTTGAACAATGCTCTAGTATGTGCGGTTGAAAGGGAAACGTTTGACGAAGTAACAAATGAGGATGTAATGCTTCGTTTTCAAGCTATGAAAAACCGAAGAGGAGAGTTCTGAGATCAAACAGGTATTTTTTAACTATCTTTATTATCATGTTTTTTTCATTTATAGTAATGTACCGTACGATAAAAATTTTTTTAACTTGTATTACGTTACCCCTGAACTAAATTCCTAGATCCGCCACTGAATCAACGACCAAAAGAGAGAACAAGTAGTCCCGTTACTTAACGGAATCAAATAAGGTTACTTAACGGAATCAAATAAGGTTTCCATTGTTGTTTGATAAATCGTTATTATAATTTTGACATTAAAGATTAACAATAATAGTTTTACTTTTTATATAATTTTTTTAACGGGCAAATGTCGGAGGATATGTGTTATTTTAATCGGGTCCACCTATCAGTTTCCCAGCCGAAACCGCAACCCCAACCCCTCAGAATGAAACTCATTGCCGAGAAAAACCTCCTGCCTAAACTTTGAACATTTTGCTCAGAGTGAAACTTAAACCCATGATCTCCCTTTATTTACATATCATGGGTACCTCACCTTAACCAGCTAAGCGAATGATCATTGATTTATATAATTTTATTTAATTGGTTTTTTTCGATTTCACTACATGATATATATATATATATATACACGTATATATATATATATATACATACATATATATACATATATATACATACATATATATACACGTATATATACATATATATACATATATACATACATATATATACACGTATATATACATATATATACATATATATACATATATATACATAAATATATATACATATATATACATACATATATATACATATATATACATACATATACATACATATATATACATATATATACATACATATACATACATACATATATATATACATATATATATACACATATATATACATACATATATATACATATATATACATACATATATATACATATATATACATATATATACATATATATACATATATATACATACATATATATACATATATATACATATAGGGTTAGGTTCTATTAAGAACCTTGGTTTAATGTAAGAACCCCTTAACTCACTTTTTGACCATTGATCTTTGGATAAGTTTATGATCTAATGGCCGTAAAAAATTCTGCTTATTATATTAGTAAAGTACAATAGAAGATGAGATGTTGAGAGTGTAATGGTAATTTTACCCATTTGACAAAAAAAACCGTCGGTACTTTATCTTTCTTCCCAAAAGCAAGTGTCTTATCAATCACAATCAATACTATTCATGTTTCATTTTACAAAATTTGAAATTTATGTTTCATTTTCTTCAAGGAGACAGGTACACGAAAATCCCCCGGCCCCCTTCTTCTTCATTCGTAGTTTTTTCAAACAAATCCGATTATCCATGAGTTTTGTTCAAAGAATCAAGATCTTGTTCTTTTGAAGGCACAAAATCTTCAAAGAGGGGTAGTCGCAGACGTTGTAAAGGTGGTCCGTAGTGCTTTGAAGATTTGAAGAAGATGAAGGAAAATCAAAATCGGTAAGTCCCACACCCGTCAAAAGGACTTTGAAATTACAGTTAAAACACCGGCAACTGTAGTCTCGTCTTCAAGTTAACTGTTTGCAATTTTGATTCTTTTTCACTTAAATCTCCATTAATTTGACTGTATGTTGACATTTGGTACGAAAGCTTCCGTCGATGTTGTTAAAGAACCCTAGAAAAGCACGTATACTGCTTGGGTTTATTTTGTAGAAAATATCCGAATGACAAAACGATATACCAGGCAGTCAATTCCCAATTAGGACATTATTAGTTGAATTTTAACTTGTAGAATTCATTGGTAGATTGAATTTCACTTAGGCAAATTTGGGCAGGATAAGTATAATTTTGATAGATTGAAAGTACACAAAACATCCCCCTGTTATCCATTTACAGAAATTAAATATGAATATTATTAATATAGTTCACTGTAAGTTGCTGTAGATGACTGTAAGTTGCTGTAGATTAAAATTTAGTAGTGATATTACAATTTAGTAATATGCATATTATTAATGTAGTTGACTGTAAGTTGCTGTAGATTAAAAAAATAACTAACTTACTGTAGATTAAAAAAATAACTAAAAAAATAACTGAAAGTAATGTGTAAAATATGTTCTATCAGGGGCTTGTGTGAAGGTGAACGAGAGGAACAACAAATATAGTAACTCGCTGCAGATGATGTAGTGATATTACAATTTAGTAATATGTATATTATTAATGTAATTCACTGTAAGTTGTTGTAGATGAAAAAAAAGTAAGTTACTGTGGTATGGTTTCTTCTACTATCGAACAAGAGAAACAACAAAGGTGTAAAATATGCATATTATTAATGTACTTCACTGTAAGTTGTGTAGATGATGTAGTGATATTGCGATGCTGTAAGAAAGTTTATTACTATGTTCATAGCATTACATTACTGTAAATGTGTTTTGTCGACATCTTGTTTACGATAATTCAAGTAATTTAGGTGTTTAACCCTCACATTACATTACTGTAAAAGTTTTTAACATAGTGAAGTAAATGTCATTAGTTCTGTGAAGAAAGTGATGGATGTCGCGCACAGTCTCAAATCTTAGGTGATGTTATGCTGAACATGTTTTTTGTTTGCTACAGTACTGTAATTTGTATTTGGGCATGAATCGATTAGAATATCCAAAACACTAATTAGTAATGCAGTACCTACCTTTTAGGATGTTTAATATTAATGATGTTAAAATTAAGTATGTATGTTTTGTTGGAAAAATGTTGAGTCTGCGGAGCTCATGTAAAATATGGGTGATTTTAATGGATTAAGATGGTATAACATTTTTCCAAACGAGGTTGTTTACAAAAAATTATGTACAAATTTAAAATTTTAAAGTAAAACATCTTAAAAATTTTGTCAAAAAATTCACAATCAGTTGGTGTAGTTGTTTTATTTCATTCAATACTGGTCTTCCCAAAAACAATGTAAACACATGTAATTTACATTACTATAGCTTGAACAAATAAGAAGTTCGTCCATTGAAATACCTATAAATTTGATGAAATAATACGTTTAAATTGTAATGTATATTTACATAACCTAATGAAATATGTTATAATACGTTATAAATTGTAATGTATACTAATTGAGGTAGTCTAAAACAAAATAAGTTACACTAAGAGGTGTTTTTATGTAAATTGATTGACACTGGTGTAAACTAATGTAAGCAAATTTAATCTAACAAACAATAATAAAGTACAATATAATCAAAAAGACAAACAAAACTTCCACTCACTGTAATGTATTTAGGAAAACGGTGTGTCATTGAGTTTGATGTAAGTCGATGTCAGGATTTACTACTTAAAAACACACGTGTAAGTTAATGTAAATATACTAGGAAAACAAAAAACCAAATATGTTACAAATTAACATACCCTGTTACGACAAAAAAAAATAACTGTAAACAAAAATGGATGTAACATTAATAGCAAATGTAAGTTAATGTAATATACTACTTAGAAATACTTATGTAACTTAATGTAACAATAAGCTGTTAAACTACCCTACTAGCATCAGAAAAACAAAAAAATGTGATAAAAAGGAGCATCTAACATTGATAGCAAAATCATAGTTATAAAACATCAACATTAGTTATAACATTGATAGCAAAAACAACAAATTGTGAAGACCTTGGTTTGATCCTTAACATCATCATTAGTTATAAAACAAGACATGAAACCCTTGTAAATCTCTTTTTGCACCTCCTTGAATAGGGTTTGCATGTAAAAACGTTCAACATGTTTTTCGATTGGGAAACTAGTTCGTTGTTGTAGACGGCTCGTACTGCTTACATAGTCATCACTACGCTGGTTGTAACGCTGATTATCTATAGCAGTGTCGAAGGCCATGAAAAATTAAACAAGTGTGTTCGTAGGACTAGAGGTAACCTTGAAAGATGCATTAGAGCTCTCACATCTGGAGGTGGTTTTCATGAGACAACACATAGGGATTTCTCGCATCATGTTAAAAAGGGGGTCTTGAAAATCCAACTGTCTACCGGTGCGAGTCAAATCCATATTATCAGATGATATAAGATCATGGTTATGTTTCTCAGAAAATTCATAGAGCACATAATATTCAGAACCCTTTATGACCTTCAAACGAATAAGCGCCTTACAATCAATTACTTTAAAGGAACAACCACGAGGGGGGCAAAGGGTAGACGGATCAGTGGTATCAAAAGTCTTCCCTTTAGGCTTACCCTATTTGTTACATAACAAGGTGTGATGAGTAATGCTACCATTCCATCTCTTAAAACCTCCCACGCATACAACAAACCCAGATGACTCTGCATAGCGATGGTACATGTTCAACACCTGCTGCCAAGAAGTAAAAACAGCACCAACAAAAGGCTTTTGATTAACGGGTACCTCAGGAACCCAATACTTATTGCCATTGGGAGTATGTACTATCTTACTACAGTGAGATCCTGTGATAAAAAAAATTGTGATTAAGACAGTGTAACATTGTGTACCCTTAGTCACAAATTTAAAAAAGGGGTAAGTAATAGAAATTAAAAAAGGAATAACTAAAAACAGAAAATGTTGCTACAAATCCAACATAGGTTAACCTTCGGCTACATATCTTACTACACTGTAAGATAGTGTAAAAACATCCTCTTAATACACTGTAAGACAATGAAATTTAAGAAAAAAAATAAGGATTAACAAAAACAAGTAAAGGAATCAAAAGAAATAAAAAAGGTTGGTTATGTAAGACCCACCTTTCTCAGGGGAACCTCACAGTTGGTCATTCACAGCTTAACATTGGTTTAAGACAATCATTTACTCATATATGTATAAATATATATATATATATATATTGCAGCGGAAAATACTGTAATTTCAATTCATTACAAATAAAATATAAACATTGTCTTTAATCCTCAAAACTATTTAGGAGTCCTTTGTTTAGCTTTTCTTCTTCAGGGATGCCAGTCTTCTAGTGCCAAGAAGCTTCAATCCCATGCCTCTATTCCATAACTTTACTCTTACCTGTCAACTGATATGCATACAAAAGTCAGCTTCGCTGAGTGAATTCTAGGTTTACTTTGCTAAATAACTTTCGTAAGAGATATTAGCTTTATCAGTTGAAAATGATCATTGTGTATCACAATATAAGTACACACAGGCTATCACTTTATCAATACTTTATCATTTATTTTATTTATTACTCTTCTTCATCCGTCAATTCTCTGTCACAATCGGTGCCTAGGCTCGCCTAGGACTTTATCGACATGCCAATTAAGGGCTTACTGTCGTACCCGATCAGGCCATTATTGTCATGCCAATTCAGGACTTACTGACCTGCCTGTTCGAGCATACTTTATCACTTTATCACTGGTGAGGGCACAACGAATGCAACCCTCCTTTATCAATTGCTTGCAAGGCTTTACTTTATCACTTTATCAAGGTACATGTTATGGGCCCAAAAACAATTCTTTAAGTTTCACTTATGTCTTTAGTTTTCACATACACTTAACACATAATAAGAAGCAAACTCTTAGTCTAAGCATTCACATTTCATCAATCACGAGAGATAAACTAGATAACTGACCCTCCGCGAGACAGCGGGGGTTCGGGGTGGCAGCCACTGATAGCGGGGTTCTAGGGGCGGCAGCCCCTAGTGGGGTCCAAGGGGCAACGCCCCTGGCTGGGGCCGGGCTGCCAGAAAATTATTTTGAATTATTTAAATGGCACATTTTACTTTAGAAAATTTTATTTTCTTGATAAAAGGTCTTAAAGCCGTTCTCATAAAAGTATGTATTTTAGTATGCATATCACCCCAAAACATTGAAAACGGGTAAAGGAGGGGTCTAGAACTCACCTGAACTCGTCCAAGTAACTTAAATTTTAAGTCACTTAAGCTATAGCCTGAATACTCTAGTTGCACGAAAGTTAATATGCAAAAACGTCATTTTCTTCATAGTTTCGCCCACAGTTTCGCTGGTAGTTTCGCTGCCAGTTTCGCAGTTTCGCTACCAGTTTCGCTGGGCAACACCTCTGTCAGTTTCGCTGGACAGATTCGCTGGCATGAGCGCCCAACTTTCGTTGGAATTTCCTAGTTTCGCAATGTCTAAGGTCAGCCTAAGTACTTAGCGAAGCTATCAGCGAAACTGTTGTTTCGCCGTAGCGAAACTGTAGTTTCGCTAGGATTCTCCTAGTTTCGCTGGATAAATGCACAGTTTCGCTGGATGAATACTTAAATTCGCTGGATCGGGGCCCAGTTTCGCTGGATGAACAAAAACTAAGAACCAGCCCGTTTTTAACCCAAAATCTTAACTTTTTACGTCCAAATCCTTGTTTACCTTCCATGAAACCAAATCTAAGCTATTTACACGTTTTCATACGTAAAAATTTGACCGTTATGTGTTTCTTTGAACTTTTCAAAACCCCAAAACCCTAGAATCCGGGTTTGATCTACAGAGGGCCTTAGAGGTCGATTCTTACCTTGTTTTGTTACTCTTTCCTTAAGCCTTGATGCTCCAATCAACCAGATCTTCACTCTTCCACCTTTGAATCTCCAAAACTTGAGTTTTCTTCCACTTTCTCTCTCTACTTTCTCTCTCTACGAATTTGGTGGCTAGGGTTGGAATGATGGAATGGATCTGATTATGCATGGTTTAAGGGCTGATTAAGGGCCCTTAAACCCAACAAACCTAGCCCATTAAGGCTAATTTGGTCCATAGCCCACTAATTTACCCTTTTATTTCTTAAATTAACCCTTAAAAGCCCATTATTATTAAATGGTTTGTTTCGGGAAATTTCGGGGCGTTACAGGTTAACATTATGAAAGTGTACCATCTTCTTAATACAGTGTAAGATATCTTGGTAAAAGTGTATAAAGTTTATTAACTAACTAATAAAAAAGGAAAAGTAAATCAAAATTACAAAAAAAATAACAGGAAACTAGGGAAAAAGGAAATATAAATTGTTTGTAAAAGTGAGAGTTTAACCCTTCACTTAAAATATTTTAGTACACTTTTATATAAAAAACAACATAATCTTTATATGAGGGAATTTAAACAACAAAAATAAACCTTCTTTAAAAATGAAAAATGATAAATATTATAAAAAATGATTAAAGAACATGAACTAATGAAACGCAGAGAATAAACTTTGTAAAAATGAGAAAACATAATGTACACGTACTACGTTGGAAAAGGTAAGGTTGAAAGGGATGTATGTGATGTGTTAGGTGAAAAAGTTGACATTCTAGTCAACATCATGTACTACAAGAAAAAGTGTACATTGATGTACGGGGTTTGAAATGAGGTTTATCATGATTAATTGGTTAACTTTAATGCATTTAATGTAGTTAAGTGTAAGAGATTGCGTTGAACAAGTTAACTACGATGATTTGATGTTTTATAGGTTAAACGCAATCATTTGAGGGGTTTTGAAGAATGCATATGGATGATAAGTGAAGACCATGATAGATGAGATGAAAGGGGATTTAATTACGAGAACGTGGCCGCAAACGTGGAGGAAAACGGAGTTCGAACGAAGAAGTTATGAAGAAAACAAGAATCGGACAAAGCTGATTGGCCATGACCTACGGCGGAAACATGACCTACGGTGCAACAGTTCAAAACAACACAGAATGGCCCTGACGTGACTTACGGCAGAAAGCTGACCTACGGTACTGGACGCGCTGAAATCACTTATAAGTCGCGAACTTCTGATCATATCTTTCATTCTAACTCGTCCCCAAGTGTGAGATTCGTCCCCAAGGCTTCCCAAAGGCTCCCGGAGGCGATTTCAAGGCTTTTCAAGTGTTTCCAATCATTCGGTTTGATTCTTTAACGTTAGATACAATGTTTACCTTTGTTTTTTATTTGTTTTTCGTTGCCATCTCCGGCTAATCCACCCGTGATCTTCTCCGGGTGATTAGGGTTTACACTATGACTTGTTCTTGATGGTTTTTGGTTGAGTTAATGTTTGAACATGGCGAGTTAAGCCGAGTGACATTATTTATTGTTTAAAGATTCTAAAATACGTGTGTTGCCTTCAATTCAATTGTTCTGGTGTTGATTGTTTAGATTTCTTTTCATCTGTAAACGTCAATTTTGGATGGGATTGGGTAATACAAACGTAGGATATGATTCGAGTAGTTCTTTAACAACAGTCTCATTCAATCTATTGTCTTTAATCAAATCAACCCGGTTATGTCTATGTAATCGTTTTTAACTATCAAAACAAATCTAAGTTGTAAACCTGAATCCGGAGAGGATTACCTTTTCACATTATTATTTGCAATTCTAGTACTCATAAAGTTCATTACTTTTCGCAATTATTCATTCTAATTAAGTTTTTATAATCAAGCTCCAAACTTTTGGATTTAAACTACACTTTCCACATATTCCCTGTGGATCGACCCGACTTACTCTAGCTATATTAGGTGAGTTTGGAACCTTATAAATTATTTTTGATTAGGCTTGACAAACCGATATCAAAATGGCGCTGTTACCGGGGAATTAGTGCGCAAAGTGTCAAGTTTAAATTTTTATTTGTTTTGCTTATTCTATTTACTTTTTTCTTCTTTGTTATGCTAGGTGTGCTTGTGTGTGCAGGTGACAGCTCCATGCATGCATACCCGGTACACAAGGAACAAGTCCCCGTTAGTGTTTGATCCAGAAGTTGAAAAGACCGCTCGAAGAAATCGAGCACAATCCCGTGCAAAAATTCAAGCAACAAGTGCAGTCAAGGATTGCAAGATGGAAAACCAAAACCCACCCGATAACCAACCGCCAAATCCACCACAAAACCAACCCTTACCAAACCAACCCAATGACCCATAAAGACAACCTCCAATTTCTCCAAACCAACCACCTCTGAGACAAAATCCCTACCCTCAACCAAGACAGAACCCTTACTAACATGGACCTGCAAGACAGAATCCAAGACAAACAAGAGGGGTTAACAGGTTTTGAAGATGAAGAGGATAGGTTTGATAGGCTGAGTATCCATACATGGGATGAGGAGATAGATGGACAGAGTGATGGGAATGAAGATGAGTATGTTGAGGAGGATGTGCAATACAATGAACCTAATAACAACCAAGACCGATACAGACAGAATGAACAACCAAGGCCATATAGGCAGAATCAGGGCCAAGGTCAAGGTAGAAGGCAAGGATTTCCTCGTGCAAATCGGAACCCCGGGCTTCAACCTTACCAAGCCATTGTTCATGGGGTTGATAGCCATTTTCGCCCCACCATAGCTGGAGCTGCATCACCCATAGTTAGGCCATAAGTTAGAGGGAGGTCATTTGAGATTAGATCCAATAGCCTCGCTATTCTTCCAGAGTTTCATGGGCTATCCAAGGAAGAACCTTACTTGCATCTGAATGAGTTTAGTGCCATTTGTGAGACCATTGGGGCACAAGGTTTTACACCTGAAGAAGTGATGTTGGTTTTATTCCAGTTTACATTGAAAGGAAGTGCGAAAAAGTGGTTTCACTCACTACCTGCTGCTAGCATTTATACTTGGAAGCAAATGCAGCAGGCGTTCTTAGAGGAATATTATACACCACAGAAGACAAGTGAGGCTAGAACCGCCATTCGGACATTCAGTCAACAACAGGATGAGCCATTTCATGAAGCTTGGACAAGGTTCAAGGGGTTGTTGAGAACTTGTCCACATCACGACATTCCTCAATGGGAGTTGATTTCTTCATTTTATGATGGGTTATCTGCTGAAGATGTGAGAGACGTGAATTCAACAAGTGCAGGAACCTTCATGACTAATACTGAGGATGATGACTGGGAGTTACTGGAACGGATGAGTATACATTCAAAAAGACAAGCTCAGTCTCGTAGGAAATCAAGGAATGTGGCTGATGACTCAGATAGGAGGGCTTCTAGGTTGGGAACAATCAACTGGAAAGGCTACAGTGAAGGCTACAAGTTCCTTTACTATATTCCAGGGATGTGGTGAAGCTGGACATATTGCTAGAGATTGTCCAGAGTTTGATGATGGGTTGGAAGAGGTGAATTATGTACAAAGTGATAGGAGGCCATACAATAACACAAACAATAACACATATCACCCTGGTTTGAGGAATCACCCAAACCTCAGAAATATAGTAATCTAGACAACCAGTTGAACCTAAACATGCAAGGTAATTCACATCAGCAAATCAGACCAGGTCAACAGGACAGGGTGGTCATTTCAATCAGGGAAGCTATAACATGGGTGGTCAGCGGAACTACCAGAATAACCAAGACTATGGTGGTTCAGGAGGAAATACAGAGCCAACAAACAAGGAACTTCTGGAGTTTATGAAAGAGATGAAGAAATCAAATGATGTGAGAGACAAGAGCTATGAGGCCTTGAGCAAGCAAGTTAGTCAACTAGCAGAAGAAGTGGCAGCTCTTAGGAAAGATCCAGGGAAGCTACCAAGTGATACGATAATGAATCCACAACATCAAGGGACAACCACAAAGAACATGAAAAATGTCCACATTAATTCGGTTAGTATCCTCCCTAATTCTAAAACTTTCACTGACGACTTTACTTTTTTATCAAAACAAGTTGCAGGTAAGAAAAATGAAGTCGATGGAGTAGAAGAGAGTGACCCAGGAGAACCCATCATTCCAATCAAAGTAGGAAAGTTTAAGATAAAAGGGCCCTCTTGGATTATGGAGCAAGTGTTAGTATCATGCCTGGTGCGTTATATGATCAATATGAATTTGGCCCTTTACAGGAGGTTGACACCACCATGATGTTAGCTGACTTAACTTGCAAACGTCCTCGGGGGATA
The DNA here is from genome assembly GCA_024085815.1 of Flaveria linearis. Classification (NCBI taxonomy): domain Eukaryota; kingdom Viridiplantae; phylum Streptophyta; class Magnoliopsida; order Asterales; family Asteraceae; genus Flaveria; species Flaveria linearis. The sequence goes on from CM044001.1 coordinate 104,732,647, forward strand.
GTAAAAGACGTGATGATCAAGTTGGGAGATTTCTACTACCCGGTGGACTTTATGGTACTTGACTATGCTCCAGTGAGAACAAACGAGCAACCAAAGGTTATTTAGGTCGACCATTTTTGGCAACTGCCAATGCTCAAATCAACTGTCGGGATGGAACAATTGATATGACATGTGAAACCCATAAGTTACGTTTTAATGTGTTTTCCAAGGCGATCACTTATCTTGTTAATGATAAACTTTTTGATACAAATGTGACTAACGTGTGTGTTCCTCCCTACATCTCACATGTAAGCTAGCACATAACTTTTGATAATGGTTGCAAGTATGATAGGGATAAACAGGTGCACTTGAAAGAGTTTTTAGCTTCAAAAGAAAATAAAGAGCCAGTGATGGAGATGGAAATAAAGCATGAGAAGCCAAAATGGAAGAAAAAAATTGGTGATCCACTTAATCCTAAAAATGGTCAAGTTAAGAAAAAAATGTTCGGTCCGTGTTTGGATGACGTTGGGAACCCACTAGATCAACAAAATCAAACAGTTATTGAACTCTCAGAACGCAAGCACCACTTTCGACCACCATGAGTAGTGACACGTATGGTCTGGATGAAGACCTAAAACTTAGCGCTACTTGGGAGGTAACCTGAGATGTTTGTAATTTTTAGTTATTTTTATGATATTTTTTTGTTTGGAACTTTGTGGGTGTGTTTACTAGAAACCCTCACGAGACTTCACTCGTCCACTCGAGCTTATCGAGAGGTTTAAAAGGCTTGTCGCATATGCTAAATGCAACCGTGGTTCCTACGAAAGTGAGTTTTATTATTTTTTTAGTTTTTGTTTTATCTTTTTAGCTTCAAGCCGATGCAAACATGCAAGTGTGGGGAAGCACATGGAATTTTAATAGCATATTTGATGAGGTGCTTAGCAAGTTTACTCATAATCTTCATGTAACAATATTAAAGCACTATCAGATCATCTGTCATCAGGTCCATATGTACTTTCTTTGACTTTATTTGCTAATTTTGTTTTGCACTTGGGGAAGTATTTAGGGTTGGTAAAAATCACAAGAAATCATATTGAATTTGAAACAACCATATATTGGGGAAAATGTATCCCAAGTGTGGGGATGGGGGAACCATAGGTGGACACATTTTGGAGAAATGGAATTCGGGACAACATTTAAAAAATTTTAACAAAATTTTTAACAAAATTGTTAGTATTTTTAACAAAATACTAACTATTGGTTAAGGTTCTTGGTCATGGTTAATTCCCCAAAGGTTTCAACCCGGTCGGTTTGTGGAAGTTGGAAAGGGAATGCCTAACTAGGGGGGCAAACTTTGGGTGTAGTAAACTTGCATGTGTCATGTCGGTAACCAAAGTCCACCGTTTCCATATGTGAGATGTCTATTCTTTGACATTGTTATATCTATTTGCTAGTTTGGAGTGTTCAATAATACTTACTAAGTGGCAGAACTTGGGGGGCGCGTGCATCTTGAAGCTCGAGACCGGGATTCACATTGAAATGATTGAGGCATAAGGATCAACCATAGAACAACCCCATAGGACCCACTCACCTAACATTTATCCGTAGGAGCCAATTTTGAACCTTTACCCATTTGCTTGTTTCAATAAACCCTTGAACCATTAGCCTTTTGTTTAGCCTTTTTGTTTGTTCACCTGTGTGATGGAACTTGAGTTACTTCGTGATAGTTGTAGTACTAAGTTTGATATGAATTCATGTTTAAAAGTTGTGAAAAAAAAAGAAAAAAAATTCAGAAAAAAAAAACAAAAAAAAGAAAGAAAAAATTGAAAAGAAAAGAAAATGTTGTCGAAATAGCTAAGTTGAAAAACTGAGATACTAGACAAGAAAAAGATTGTGATTTGAGGTATATAATAATTAACTCAAGTTTTCCATCACTCTAGTCACTATACCCCCAAATTACTCCTACCCGAACCTAAGCCTAACATTACAACCTTTGAAAAGCCCTCATGATTGGTGTGGTATCTTGTGTTAATGAGTGAAGATTTGATTGCTTCACAAGCCTATGCTCACTCGTTTGCATTGTTGTTTGAGTGCCTCATAAATATCGGCGCATCTTTGGCCGAGCCAGAAATTACACCGAGTGGAGAGCTTTATTGTGAGGGGTATGATATGTGCAAGGGAGTCGCCTAGAGTTGAGAATATTAGTTAGGCAGTCCAGTGGGTTAGAGGTTTGTGGTTGTTAACGGGTCATAATTGCTAACTTGGGAATTAGGTATGCCCTTGAACCTTAATCGAGTTTGGTATGTGTGCTTCTATGTGCTCACCCATTTTTTACTTGAATTCTTGATTCTTAAAAGCAACCTCGCTTGAGGGCAAGCGAGAAATAAGTGTAGGGATGTGATGTACGGGGTTTGGAATGAGGCTTATCATGGTTAATTGGTTAACTTTAATACATTTAATGTGGTTAAGTGTAAGAGATTGTGTTGAACAAGTTAACTACGATGATTTGATGTTTTGTAGGTTAAACGCAATCATTTGAGGGGTTTTGAAGAATGCATATGGATGATAAGTGAAGACCATGATAGATGAGATGAAAGGGGATTTAATTACAAGAACGTGGCCGCAAACGGGGAGGAAAACGGAGTTCGAACGAAGAAGTTATGAAGAAAACAAGAATCGGACAAAGCAGATTGGCCATGACCTACGGCGGAAACATGACCTACGGTGTAACAGTTCAAAACAAAACAGAATGGCCCTGACGTGACTTACGGCAGAAAGCTGACCTACGGTACTGGACACGCTGAAATCACTTATAAGTCGCGAAGTTCTGATCATATCTTTCATTCTAACTCGTCCCCAAGTGTGAGATTCGTCCCCAAGGCTTCCCAAAGGCTCCCGGAGGCGATTTCAAGGCTTTTCAAGTGTTTCCAATCATTCGGTTTGATTCTTTAACGTTAGATACAATGTTTACCTTTGTTTTTTATTTGTTTTTCGTTGCCATGTTCGGCTAATCCACCCGTGATCTTCTCCGGGTGATTAGGGTTTACACTATGACTTGTTCTTGATGGTTTTTGGTTGAGTTAATGTTTGAACACAGCAAGTTAAGCCGAGTGATATTATTTATTGTTTAAAGATTCTAAAATACGTGTGTTGCCTTCAATTCAATTGTTCTGGTGTTGATTGTTTTAGATTTCTTTTCATCTGTAAACGTCAATTTTGGATGGGATTGGGTAATACAAACGTAGGATATGATTCGAGTAGTTCTTTAACAACGGTCTCATTCAATCTATTGTCTTTAATCAAATCAACCCGGTTATGTCTATGTAACCGTTTTTAACTATCAAAGCAAATCTAAGTTGTAAACCTGAATCCGGAGAGGATTACCTTATAACATTATTATTTGCAATTCAATTACTCATAAAGTTCATTACTTTTCGCAATTGTTCATTCTAATTAAGTTTTTATAATCAAGCTCCAAACTTTTGGATTTAAACTACACTTTCCACATATTCCCTGTGGATCGACCCGACTTACCCTAGCTATCTTAGGTGAGTTTGGAACCTTATAAATTGTTTTTGATTAGGCTTGACAAACCGATATCAGACATCCCTTTCAATGTGCATGGAAATGTCAAAAATACCCCCAACAGATAATTTTCTTTTATGCTGATGTGTCATCGCGTGATTGGTCCTTTAGGGTTAAAGGGTTCTTAGACTTTTTGAGGGTTTTCAAAAGAACCCATTCCTATACATATATATACATATATATACATACATATATACATACATATATACATACATACATATATAGGGTATGGTTCTAATGAGAACCCTTAGTTTTTATGAGAACCTTTTAACTCTATTTGATCCATTGATTTGTTTTGAGATTGATGAGATCTTGCCATGTGTAAATTTTATTTCATTAATAGAAAAGGGTAATTTGATCAATTAAGCAATTCAAAAAAATCAGGTTGAATATGGTGGTGACAAGTGTCACCACCTATGTTTCTCTCTCCTCCTATATATTTATAAAAATAACTTTACATCCAATTGTTTTTATACATTTATAACTTTTTTATACTATATTGTTTTTTTATAATAATTGCACCATTAAATTCATATTTTTTTTCTCTTTAATTTCCATATAGTCTTAACAATTTTTGTATGCTTTAGTTAAGATGCCTGTAGTTACATCACTGTAACTAGCATTTACAACACATAAAAACCATTTAAAACACCTAAAACCATTTTACAACACCTAAAACCATTTTACAACACCTAAAACCATTTTACAACACCTAAAATACATCTTACATCAGTATAACGAAACTACATCAATGTAGTCAAACTAAAATACATGATATTACAACACTCTTAACTAAAAGTAGCAATCATTACACCAACCAAGCAACATTACATCTATGTAAACCAATGTAAAATAATGTAAAACATTCTGTTAAACAAATTTAAAACAAACTAATCACCACTACACACGATATTATACCATTCTGATGTGTGCTAGACTACCTAAATAAAACTTACAAAAATTGATTCTAAACTAGACACTGAAAAACTTTTAATTTATAAAACTAAGACTAAGACTCGATCCTAAGCAACACAACCGGCAGTGTACCGGTCAATTACAGAATAGCTTTAAAGTCCGAGTTATCGAACCCAAAGATTTTTGTATGGAAAACGTAAACTAAACTTACCTAAGATTCGACTAAAAATACTAAATGAAAGTAAATGGGGGGTTTGTTTTAAATTACTTTAAAAGAACTAAGACCGGACAGAAAACAAGGAATTGACTAGATTTAAATCAGGAGAAGAAAACACTACCTAGGCAAGAATCCTATACATGTTTTGGCTTTTCTTCTAACGGTTTTGGAAATACTTGTGTAACCGGGATCTGAAGATACTAACTTAAAAGGGACCTAGAGAAACCTCGACACTTTCAAGGGAAGCAACTAGATTGACCTAATAAGCCGATAAAACACCGGTTTGTGGATTACCCTCACAGGTTCTCCAACTAAGCTAACGACACGCCCGAAAGACACTCTACCTCACGGCGCGAATGTCACAATACCTAAAGGTAAGGGGATAGACCTGGAATGCCTAATCAGACTTAGGAAACTATGATATGAAAGGGAAACTAGACCGAACTCCTCACAGAGACTCTAATCTAGCAATCAATCACACAAGACAACCTGATAAACTATTAACCTCACAGTATTAAGATTAGTTGCATATTTAGTTAGTCCAATTCAAGATAAATCACTTCAATGATTCAATACGTCTACCAAATCATCTAGAAACCGCAAACCCTAGGCAAACGATCTAGCATGCATCCATTATATGAAAGACATTCATCAAGACACACGTGAAGCAATAAACCAATCACAACTTCACAAGAACAGATCTAAATACACGTACACAACTGATCATGCAAACCAAATCATTATCATTAACTTTAAACACTAGTACAATCCAAAAACCGAAAGAATACTAAGTTAAACATGCATATTCATCAAAACCTAGGTAGCTACAGAAGTTTAGCCTCTAAACATGATCAAAGCAGAAGTATAAGTCATGAAAGAAGTCATTGATTACAAAGGAATGAAAACTACGAAGAGAAACGTAAAAACCGGGACGATTAGGTCTTCGATTCTTCAATTCCTAGCTCCAAATCTCCAATCCTTTGCTTCTTGGTGTGGAAATCGCCTCTTTGATCGTCTGGAAGTCGGGGCTCTTTTGTAGAATGTGTTAAACATTTTATTTAAATGTAAAAATTAGGGTTTGGCCGCGAACTCTCTCTTCGCGCACCGCGTACAAGATAAGTAAGCTGTGCACGCAGCGCTAAGTGACAAAATAGTCGGGGGCCTTGATCTCTCTCTTCGCGCAGCGCGTACAGAGGGGTTAAATCGTGCGCGCAGCGCGAAGACCCTATTTCTCTGCAATTTTTCTTTATTTTTCAAGTTTAACAACTTGCAACTCCTTCACTTGTCCAATGCCCTCGTTCCGACTCGTTTTCCATTCCTTCCTGCATCCAAACACCTGCAAATGACAAATAACGAAAACATTAACTTATTCTAATAAAATTAAACACAATAGACGAATAACGACTCAAAACCCGATTCTAAAAACATATGTGTTTTGCAACACACAAACATCCCCACACTTGACTCTTTTTCGTCCCTGAAAAAGTATTATGCTATGAAATCATAATCGGGTTTAAATCCGGTTCTCAAAAAATTCAAGTTAACGGCTTATATTAAGATCTAATAACATGTTGACCGCGATCACAGGTATATTTGTCCACTTAAACCCAACCGCCGATCATTCAGGTCCCCAATCGTATTGCAATTAAGTTCAAGTATTTGCTTAATTCATTATGGGTCTCACACTTCGGTACCTATTCCCGCTTCAAGCTTTCTAGGCACAGAATAAATCAAATTTCTAAGATTTTTCTACCACCTTAACCCACTACCCAACTGTAATCCCTCTATCTCTAGATGGAATTTGTTTGTGCCCTTTTTGGCATCTTTTCTGAGCTTTTCTCAATATATTTTTTTTTCTGAGCATTGCCTTATTATACCTAATTCTCAGAGGCGTTGCAAGCAAGAGTCACCATCCCCCGCAACCAACGCATGAGCCTTAAGCTTATTATACCCAATTCCTAGAGGTGTTGCAAGCAAGAGTCACTATCCCCCGCAACCAACGCATAGGCCTCAGGTTTTTAAAATTTTAAGTTCATTATTCTCTTTTTTTTTTAGCTCAATATATGGGTGGATTTCCTAAAGGCGCCGCCTGTTAAAGCGTGCCTGCTAGAAAGAACTACAGCTGGGTCTTAACCTACAGTGGTACCCTTTATACTGTCTACGGTTTTGACTTCCAATGGTGAGGACCCACAAGACTTAATAATGTTTAATTAAGTGTATTAGAATACTCCTAGGATAACCTTACAAGATCAGCTGGGCCTACCCGCACATCCCAAATCAGACATGTTTTCAATCAGTTATTCATCTTATATGTATACTATTTGAAAAACCGAACACCTGATTTTATCTATCATTTTCCATTTTTTTAATATATGCAAACATCAAAATCAAGGACATTTTTTTTAAGAACACACTAAAATAAAAACTAACACACGCAAAAATTAAAGACTGACTGACTCAATTAAATTAAACCTAAGACACATGTCTTCTTATCCCCACACTTAAATTTAACATTGTCCTCAATGTGGAATTTAAAAAAAAAACATAAATAAGATGAGTTTTGGAAAAGACTTAGCAGGTAATAAGCAGATTCCATCTGTGCACAGTCTGAATCCAAAACCTCTGATTGTATAGCATTTCATTCGCGATCAGGAATCACTGGTTGCCTCCTTAAAAAGTGTTGGATATATTCACCCGAGTGGAGATTGAGTACGGGTGAATTATTCCAGACCTGCAAAACAAACAACTGGTAGCCTCCCGGTCATGTGTCAAATCGCAACCATAAGATTGTTTCCCTGCAAATACTTAACAAGACACGAAAACAAAACACACGAAACACAAAAATCGACACAAACTACCTAAAACCAACTCTACAAACTCTACAAACGGGTCACTACCCAAAAACCATCACTCAGATCAACTTATGGGGGATCATGAAGACCCAGCTCACCCCCGAAACTAACAACCTCACATCCAAACTCACCACTAAACAAGAAACCACCAAATTCAGAATCAATCAAATCACAACAATCCCCACACTTGGGTTTTGCTAATGGTGGCGGTTCTCTATCAAACTCTAACATCCCCACACTTGGGGATTTGCTATCCTCAACCACAAACTTCTCAAATTCACAATCAACTAACTCATCATCACTTTCACAAACTCGCATAAACTCATCCACCACTCGATCTAACTCATCCTCCTCCTCAACTGAATACACTCTCTCATTCTCCATCATCCTATCATCCACCTCACACGAATTGATCAAGGACACCGACTCTTTCGGAATACTAGGGCCCCTAATCGATTTGGCAACCTCAAACACTACACTCTCCTCTCCCACGTGAAGTGTGATCTCACCCTTAAACACATTAATGTTAGCTTTAGCAGTACACAAGAAGGGTCTACCTAGAATGATAGGAACTCGTTCATCAGCCTCCATGTCTAACACTACAAAGTCCACGGGGAACACAAACTTACCAACCTTAACCAATAAATTCTCTACAATTCCCCGCGGATGCTTAACAGATTTATCAGCAAGGGAAAGTGTCATGCGCGTTGGGCTCAACTCACCTAAACCTAGCTTCTCATACAAGGAATAGGGCATAAGATTGATACTAGCTCCTAAATCCACCAACACGTGGCATTGAACTTCACTACCAAATAGACACGGGATTGTGAAGACCCCGGGATCTGCCAATTTCTCTGGTAGTTGGTTCATGACCACCGCAGAACACTCACCCGACAAGGAAACACTCGAAATTTCACCTAGTTTGCTTTTATTCTTCAAAAGGTCTTTCAAAAATTTAGCATACCTAGGCATCCACTTAATTACCTCTATGAACGGGAGATTGACCTTCAATTGTTTAAACAAATCCAAAAAGTGCCCGTAATCCCTTTCATACTTTTGATTCTTAAACCTATCGGGAAACGGGAGACGGGAATGATCAATCACCGGAGAACGCTCAAACACACTAGGCTTCCTAACAGCACTATCCCCAGAGGGATTCTCTACTACCTTCTCACTCTCATCTTTCTCAAACACGACCTCCTCAACTATAGGGCCTCTCACCTCATCTAACTGCCTGCCCGACCTAGTTGTAATGGCCTTAACATGTGCATTCTGGTTCTGTTGAGTATTACCGGGCAACTGACCTTGGGGCCTCTCATCTAACCTTCTAGCTATATCCCCTACAGTCCTCTGAAGATCTAGGAAAGCTGATTGCTGATTTTTCAATAAGATATCATGTTCAGCTAGAATCTGCTGCATCTTAGCATCCTTAACCACTAACTGAGTCAACAGATTCTCTATCCTACTCAACTCTCCACTATTCTGCCCTGACTGACCACCTAAACCACTACCCTGCCCCTGGTTTTGATTAGAATTCTGTGAGAAACCTGGGGGAGCACTTGAAGAACGCCAGTTGTTCTGATTTCTCCAACCGGAGTTATAAGAATTGTTACCTACATAACTGGCTTGCTCTTGACCTATCAAAGGGCACTCACTAGTGGCATGGTCACCTCTACATAGCTCACACCTATCAACCTTCTTTTTCAGCTCTCTAACCTCACGAACTAGGCTATCAAGAGCAGCAAACACACTAGTATCCATGGTGACATGGTAAACTCCTCGGGATGAGGTACCAGTGGCAGGACTGGAATTCCTGTTTCCAGACCGCTGCTCATGTTCTGCTTGGGCAAAACTCTCAAACATCTCATTACATTCATTCACATTTTTCTTACCCATGAGATGCCCACCCGCAGACGTGTCAAACCTAGCTCTCGTCTCATAATTCAACCCATTGTAAAACTTTTCTACCAAAGCCCATTCAGACAAACCATGCTGGGAGCAACGACTAAGGAGGTTTTGAAACCTCTCCCAAGCACGATAGTAAGGCTCATCGGGCTCCATCCTAAACGAATGTATCTCATCTCTAAGCCTAGATGCCTTGGCCGGCGGAAAATATTTATGAAGAAAACGCTCACGAAGAGCCGGCCAGGTGGTGAAAGTACCAGCTGCATGAGATTCGAGCCAAGTGGCGGCTCTATCAGCAAGTGAAAATGGAAACAGCTGTAAGAAGATGGCATCATCAGACGCACCCTGCAACTTGAAAGTTCTACCAATTCGCTCTAAGCGACCTATGTGTGCAGGGGCGTCCTCATCCTCTCGTCCGTGGAACTGACAATTATTAGTGATAGCTGTCATGACGTAGGATGGGATCTGCCAGGAGTTATCATTAGCAATGGTAGGAAGTATGATTGGATTGCTAACTCCTGTGAAGCCATTGGTGGCTTGCTGATGAACAGTCTAATTTTGAGCCATATGTGTGTGTGGTGAACTAGGTGGGCTAGAATCTGCAGAAGAAGTAGAAGAAGGTGCTGTAGGAAAAGGTGTAGAATCAAAAACAGAAAGAGAAGAAGTACCACCCTTAAATTTGGGCAACGCAAGCTGCAAATCTTGATCCGGAGGTGGTCCTTGTGATCTCAAGCGGGGCATAAACCTGCAAAACACAAAATTAAAAATTGTAAGACTGGCTTAAACAAATAAAATAAAAACAAATAGAATTAAAAACAAACTAATTTAAAAAAAAACACTTAGCACAGATAGCAATTAAATCAAGTAAGTCTAATTAACGCAATCGCCAAGAAATCCCCGGCAACGGTGCCAAAAACTTTTGATGTGTGCTAGACTACCTAAATAAAACTTACAAAAATTGATTCTAAACTAGACACTGAAAAACTTTTAATTTATAAAACTAAGACTAAGACTCGATCCTAAGCAACACAACCGGCAGTGTACCGGTCAATTGCAGAATAGCTTTAAAGTCCGAGTTATCGAACCCAAAGATTTCTGTATGGAAAACGTAAACTAAACTTACCTAAGATTCGACTAAAAATACTAAATGAAAGTAAATGGGGGGTTTGTTTTAAATTACTTTAAAAGAACTAAGACCGGACAGAAAACAAGGAATTGACTAGATTTAAATCAGGAGAAGAAAACACTACCTAGGCAAGAATCCTATACATGTTTTGGCTTTTCTTCTAACGGTTTTGGAAATACTTGTGTAACCGGGATCTGAAGATACTAACTTAAAAGGGACCTAGAGAAACCTCGACACTTTCAAGGGAAGCAACTAGATTGACCTAATAAGCCGATAAAACACCGGTTTGTGGATTACCCTCACAGGTTCTCCAACTAAGCTAACGACACGCCCGAAAGACACTCTACCTCACGGCGCGAATGTCACAATACCTAAAGGTAAGGGGATAGACCTGGAATGCCTAATCAGACTTAGGAAACTATGATATGAAAGGGAAACTAGACCGAACTCCTCACAGAGACTCTAATCTAGCAATCAATCACACAAGACAACCTGATAAACTATTAACCTCACAGTATTAAGATTAGTTGCATATTTAGTTAGTCCAATTCAAGATAAATCACTTCAATGATTCAATACGTCTACCAAATCATCTAGAAACCGCAAACCCTAGGCAAACGATCTAGCATGCATCCATTATATGAAAGACATTCATCAAGACACACGTGAAGCAATAAACCAATCACAACTTCACAAGAACAGATCTAAATACACGTACACAACTGATCATGCAAACCAAATCATTATCATTAACTTTAAACACTAGTACAATCCAAAAACTGAAAGAATACTAAGTTAAACATGCATATTCATCAAAACCTAGGTAGCTACAGAAGTTTAGCCTCTAAACATGATCAAAGCAGAAGTATAAGTCATGAAAGAAGTCATTGATTACAAAGGAATGAAAACTACGAAGAGAAACGTAAAAACCGGGACGATTAGGTCTTCGATTCTTCAATTCCTAGCTCCAAATCTCCAATCCTTTGCTTCTTGGTGTGGAAATCGCCTCTTTGATCGTCTGGAAGTCGGGGCTCTCTTTGTAGAATGTGTTAAACATTTTATTTAAATGTAAAAATTAGGGTTTGGCCGCGAACTCTCTCTTCGCGCACCGCGTACAAGATAAGTAAGCTGTGTGCGCAGCGCTAAGTGACAAAATAGTCGGGGGCCTTGATCTCTCTCTTCGCGCAGCGCGTACAGAGGGGTTAAATCGTGCGCGCAGCGCGAAGACCCTATTTCTCTGCAATTTTTCTTTATTTTTCAAGTTTAACAACTTGCAACTCCTTCACTTGTCCAATGCCCTCGTTCCGACTCGTTTTCCATTCCTTCCTGCATCCAAACACCTGCAAATGACAAATAACGAAAACATTAACTTATTCTAATAAAATTAAACACAATAGACGAATAACGACTCAAAACCCGATTCTAAAAACATATGTGTTTTGCAACACATCACATTCACATATAAAACACCTAAAACCATTTTACAACACCTAAACTACATCTTACACTAGTATAACGAAACTACATCATAATTAGTAAGCTAAGAACATATGGAATAACATAATAATTAGTAAATAATTATAGGTAAAAGATCAAGTTACACTATGAAAACCCTAAATATTAACCAATATTACACCAAATGATATTACACCATATTATACTAATGTTATACTAACAACCAAATGACATTACACCATGTTATACTAATGTAATCTTTAGCAATTTTGTAATGAAAACATCTACTTACACTGTTAAATACATGATATTACAACACTCTTAACTAAAAGTAGCAATCATTACAACAACCAAGCAACATTACATCTATGTAAACCAATGTAAAACATTCTGTTAAACAAATTTAAAACAAACTAATCATCACTACACACGATATTATACCATTCAAACTTACAGTAATACCGTCATTACAACAACCTAACAACCAAACGATATTGAATCAGGTAACTACACGTCTACGTCACTATAACCAAATTTCAAAACTACAAAGAAAATAAAAAACAAAACTACACCACTATAACATCATTAACCTAATGTACAACAATTTGTAAAATAATATAAATCAATCTGTAAAACTATTGTAATTACACCACTAACATTTTTTCAATGTAAACTAGTGTAACTAAAGAAAAAATAACATTTTCTCTTGTGTGTCTTCTACTAATCTGTAAACATGCTTGAAAGCTTGAATGAGAGATTGAAAACTCATTTAGGTTTGTGTTTTGAGAGAGAGACTTACTTTTGATGGAAAACCCATTTCTAGTTCTCCTTGTTTCCTTCATTTTTAACAAATAACCATCTTCTTCTTTTGAGAAAAAACCACTTCTGGTTGATAAACCCAGATCTGTACCATAGTATGAACCCATATCTGAACCGAGGTCTGAAAGATGGTGTGGTGGTGGCAATAGTGCAAACCCAGATCTGGACCATATCTAAACCCAGATCTGGATCATATCTGAACCCAGATCTAAACCCATATCTGAACCCATATCTTTAGTGGAGAAAGGGTGGTGTTTGACCTGTGGTCGAGAAGAAGAAGATGCTGTGAAGTCAATGGTGAAAGGATCGTCAACGGTGAAGTCAATGGCCACCGGAATTGAAGAATCATGGCGGAGATTCGCCTTCGTTGACATCAGCAGCGATCTCGTTCCACCAACCTCTCGCTGAGATCTTCAAGGTGTGTGTTTTGGCGTAAGTGTGATGGCGGCGGTATAGTGGTGGTGGTGGTAGAAGGATTGGGTTATCAGGTGTTTTCTAAATGAGAAAAAAAAAAATAAGTTTTATGTAGAGTAGATGGAGATTAGGTTTGACTCAAGTACAGTGGTTAAAAAAACTAATTTACCCTTCATTTGATCTAGGCCATCCATTTTAAAAAAGTACAAATTTCAGAAAATCAAAGGCCATAAGATGAGTTAAAGGGTTCTTACAAAAACCAAGGGTTCTTACATGAACCCAATCCTACATATATATACATATATATACATACATATATATACATATATATACATATACATACATACATATATATACATATATATATATATACATATATTTACATACATATATATACATATATATACATACATATATACATAGATATATACATATATACATACATATATACATATATATATACATATATACATACATATACATATATATACATATACATATATACATATATATACATATACATATATACATATATACATATACATACATATACATATACATATATACATATACATATATACATATACATATATATACATATATGTATATATATGTATATATATGTATATATACATATATGTATATATATGTATATATATATATATATGTATATATGTATATATATGTGTATATATATGTGTGTGTGTATATATATATAATTTAGGATTTGACGCATTTCATTTTCTAATAATTTTGTTTATTTGCCTAAATTTCCATTCGCTAACTTTCTTTTGAAAACGAATGACAATATTTATGGTTTGGTTTTATTTTTATTTTTTTATTTTCATTCCTCAAACTAATATATAGTTTACGGTTTAAACTTTTTCAATTGATTAGTAATTTCGTTTATTTAATAATTTTTGTTCATTAGTTCTTTTTAAGAAACAAAATACCAGACTGTCTTTAATTTTCTTTCTAAATGTTCCAACATAAATCATTTAAAACACATATTTATTCAGACTTAAATATTTTTTGTTTTTGAAGGCTCTAACATTATCATTACGTGCCATGACAAACTTAATTGATTATGAGCAATAAACATTTGTGTTGGTAATGACGTTATCGAAACTGGTTTTGGTAGTCGCTTTAATGGCTTCCAATGATCCAGGCAATGACGAACAAAGTCATTTCACGGTAGCGCGGGGAAAAAACAACATGTAGTTACCATTGCGTTACCGTAACGAACCGAACCAATCATAAGCAAAAACATTGTTGTCGGTGTTGATATTATCGGGACCAGTTTTGGTATGCTTTTATGGTATTTGGCTAGTTGAGACGATAACGATCAAACTCACATCGCGAAATGTGTGGCTATCGTTAGTGTTTTTCAATGTTTCAACAACGACATAACTTTTTTGTGATATTCAATGTACCGTAGCAACATGTTTTTTTTTTATCTACATGTTGATGTAAAGAACCAAGCTGTCATGACGCGTGGTATTAGTTACTATCATTAAAATCATCTATAAAAACTAATGAATTTGATTTTCAATATGGAAGAAAAAAGGGAGGGAAAGATTGTAACTCATTTAGATTTTCAAATTCTAAGACTAAAGAAGTTTTGTGAGGAGAGGATGGAATGAGGAGAGAGGGTAGAGAAAGTAAAGATAGTGATGTTTGGTGACAAAAAAACATGTTATAAAGATCCCTTGTGTTGTTCATAACCCTTTTGATTTTTCCTAAAACCATTCACATCCAAGATCCATAGAACCTCAATAATCAGTATAGATCCCTTGTGTTAAAGATCTTAGATATAGTGAGGTTTATACTAGGTCATTGTTTCTTTACTTTTGATTGCTGTTATACATTGTGTTTCAAGTGTTTATGTAGAAAAAAATAATCTCAACCTTATAAGAATCAACAAAATCATACTTTATAAAATTACTTATTAATATCATAAGACTGATCACAACTAAAAAAACCTTTTATTATTTTATTTTACTGTACACCATAAATTTCATTGTCACTCATGACACTACAAGAAAAAGAACCTTTAGCAAGAAAATTTTATAGTAAGGATAAAATGTCCTTGCTATAGCACACTAAAAGACAAAAAAGTAGGGTCAGTTGGTTTTTGAGTTTGACCAGACCTTTAGCAAGGACAATGTTCTCGCAGTACAATTTTCAGATTATTTTTGTTTTTTAATTAATTTTATTGACCGTGAAAATATATAAAAGTGTCATTCTTTTTTGACTAGATCTATAGCAAGAACAATGTCCACGCTATAGATAAATACGTATTTTTTTAATTTTCAATTCCCACCAAACTTGAAAAATACCGCGTAAATACGTATTTTCGATTCTCTCCAAAACTAAAAAATCCCGAGTCACATATTGCGAGAACATTGTCCTTACTGAAAGTATTTTTGAATTTTAATTTTGTTTTTAAATAGAAATACAAAATATTGTATTTAAATATATTTTCAGTTTCCGTAAATGAAAGAAAAATCCGCTCAGATTTGCAATAGCGTATGTGTGTATGTATATATGTATGTATGTATGTATGTATGTATGTATGTATATATGTATGTATGTATGTATGTATGTATGTATGTAGTGTCTTTTTGTATGTATATATGCATGACACGTATTTATTACATGTATTTGTGTGGTGTATGTATATATCGTGTTTGTATGTATAATATGTATGATATGTTTGTATTTACTTATCATATATATAATGTACAATGTATTTGTGTATGTACATACGTGTATGTATGTATGCCATGTATGCATATACGTGTCACATGTATCTATGTATGGATATATTGTGTATGTATGTATGGCATGTATGATGTACAATGTATGTATCTATGTATGGATATATTGTGTATGTATGTATGACATGTATGCATATACGTATCACATGTATAATGTACAATGTATGTATGTATGTATTACTTGTATATATGCACTGTATGATGTACAATGTATGTATCTATGTATGGATATTTGTATGATGTACAATGTATTTATATGTACGTATGTACGTAAGACATGTATGATGTACAATGTATGTATCTATGTATGGATATTTGTGTATAGTACGCATGATATGTATGTGTATGTAAGTATGTATCACATGTATAATGTACATGTATATATGTATATATGTATGACATGTGTGTGTATGTATGTATGACATGTGTGTGTATGTATGTATGTATCACATGTATAATGTACATGTGATGTATGTATCACATGTATAATGTACAATGTGATGTATATATCACATGTATAGTATGTATGACATGTGTGTATTTACTTATCATATATATAATGTACAATGTATTTGTGTATGTACATACGTGTATGTATGTATGCCATGTATGCATATATGTGTCACATGTATCTATGTATGGATATACTGTGTATGTATGTATGGCATGTATGATGTACAATGTATGTTTCTATGTATGGATATACTGTGTATGTATGTAGGTATGTATTACTTGTACATATGCACTGTATGTATGACATGTATGTATGTATGTACGTATCACATATATCTATGTATGGATATACTGTGTATGTATGTATAATATGTATGGCATGTATGATGTACAATGTATGTATCTATGTATGGATATATTGTGTATGTATGTATGACATGTATGCATATACGTATCACATGTATAATATACAATGTATGTATGTATGTATTACTTGTATATATGCACTGTATGATGTACAATGTATGTATCTATGTATGGATATTTGTATGATGTACAATGTATTTATATGTACGTATGTACGTAAGATATGTATGATGTACAATGTATGTATCTATGTATGGATATTTGTGTATAGTACGCATGATATGTGTGTGTATGTATGTATGACATGTGTGTGTATGTATGTATGTATCACATGTATAATGTACATGTGATGTATGTATCACATGTATAATGTACAATGTGATGTATATATCACATGTATAGTATGTATGACATGTGTGTATGATGTATTTATATATACGTACGTATGTACGTAAGACATGTATGATGTATATATCTAATTAGTTCTACGCAATTACCATTATTTATAAGTGATAAACAAATATTCTTGCTTTAATAAAAGAATAACTTGAGATGACACGTGGTAACACCACGAGCATCATTACAAATCATCATCACCATAATTAAAAAATTTTATATAGTCGGTAATATCATATATTGGAATATTAATTTATAATTAATAAATTTTATTATATTAATAAAACTAGTGTAATCATAAAATATAATTTATATGTATCTCAATTATTTAAATGAGTATTTATTTAACTTAATTAACAAATTAAACCCCTTAAAACACCCCACCCTCTTCCCCCCAAAACCTAGCACCATCGGACAACCCCACCCTCTTCCCCCCAAAACCTAGCACCATCGCGGCGAGGCACCAGGTTGCACCATCGGACCTGCACCATCGGCCGCTGCACCATCGCGACCTGCACCACCATCGGCCGCTGCACCATCGCGACCTCCACCATCGGGACCTGCACCATCTGTTGCTGCACCATCGAGACCTGCACCATCGGGACCGACCACCATCTCGCAGCTGTAAATTGTGATCAGTAGCCTCCTCTCGGTGGTTTCGAGTAAGTCAATCGGTCTGTTTCCGCTTTTTTCCGTCTTTTGAATCGTGTTTTTTTATGCTTTTGTGTGAATTGGGGAGCAATTTGATGGTATGCGTGTGTTTGAGTGGTTAATTGTGGAGTTTTGTGTTGTGATGGTGGAAATGTTTGATGAAATTGGTGGTGTTGTGATGATGGTATGCGTGTGTTTGAGTGGTTTGTTTGATGGTATGAATTGGGGAGCAATCTGATGCAGCTCATTTGTTATCTGATGTTGCTGCTTTTGCTGTTTCATTATTTTCGGTTTGGGCTTCGGGGTGGGAAGCTACACCTAGACAATCTTACGGGTTTTTCAGGATTGAAATACTTGGGACAAACATAGTACAGTTGATTACTGGTATACTTGTTTATGAAGCAATAGATAGAATCAAACATAGTACAGTTGAAATTGAAGGCAATCTTATGTTTGGAATTGCAACCTTTGGGTTAGTTTGGAAATTGAAGTTCTGTTTTTAGCTTTTAATAATATGTGTTGTTCTTGTTATTTGGAAATTGATGGGTTGTTTAATCGTGTTAGGCTTTGTTAAAACAATCCGGCATTAGAGTTGCTAATGATATGTTTTTGGGTAATGACTGCTAGTTCTTCAGTTTGTGCTAAGCTTTAAATGTCATCATGTTGTTAACCAGCCTTTTGTATACAAGCATTAGACCGACTGCTTGAAGAGATAAATCTTGATGGCTAAGACTTGCTTGTATTTTCATTAGACTATGTTGCTTTCCTGCTATGCATGATTTGTAAATTTGATTTTTATTAGTTTCATTGTTGTTCCATCTCTGGATCGTAGAATCTTGTGTTTGTTGTGTGGAATGTGGATTAGTATGCTGCTTTTAACCCTTTCACCTTTACGGCTAATATAATGATTACCAGGTGTTTTGTGTATTTTTTAAGATTCATAATTTGTAATAAGACCTTTAATTGAAATCAATATATGTATTGACTTTTGTTATGCTTTTATATTGTTAATATGTTTATTGGGTTGTATTTCTATTGATCTCGAAAAAACTAGTTCGTATTGTTGTATTTGGATTTTCAGATGGCTGATGTGGATGTTAGAGGACACGATGGTGATGGTCATGATGATCCTCCACCGGGAGGATGGAACCCCGCTTCAGGCTGTGCGGCGATTGGTAAGATGTTTACTTGATTTGCATTTATTTTTACAAGGTCTTGTTTACTTGTATTTTTTATTTGTTCACTTGAATTTGTAGGGTCATCTAATAAAAGGAGGAAGACTACAAACAAGGGGTTGCGCAAACGATGGGAAAAGAATGGTTGTAAGCCATTTCCTATTGTCTTTGACTTTGAGGACCAGCAAACTATGAGACCGGTGGGGGATAACTCAAGTGACTTCGTAAATCTCCTCGGGGTTACTATAAGGACTACAGTCCCACTGAACTATAAATCTTGGAAAGATGTCCCCGATGAGGCGATGACTGCCATATGGCCCCAATTGGAGGTTAAGATTGTTTAATATATTGAAACTTTAAATAACATACTATGTTGCTAATTATTATATATATTTTTTTATAAATTACAGACTTATTTTAATCTGGCACCTTATCTTGATCATCCGGGCTACAAAATCCCATTTGAGACTGGTATCATGAAGCTTTGCGCCGAACTCTATTCTGGTGCAAAACACAGGTTCAAGTTAAATAATTTCACCAAACTTGGGGGGTTGGAAAACAGAGAAGCCATTCGCCAGAAGGTTCCCGAGGGCGTGACGCCTGAGATGTGGAATGAGATGGTCAATTCCTACTGTAGCGAAGACAATGTTCGCCGCTCGACGGTGAACAAAAGTAATAGATCCCGTCACCGCTACCCAAGTTACCATGGGACCAAGTCTATTGTATCGATCAGACATGACCGTGTAAGTCACTTTTAAAGCAAATATATATATATATATATATAAATATATATATATATAATATAAAATTATAATGTAAGTTTGGTAGTATGTAGTATAGGTTTTGTGCATTTTTGTTTAATTGTTATTAACTATACGTATTCACTTTATTTCATGTGTTATGTACAGCGTCAGATTGATGGAAAATATCCGAGTCTAATCGAGAATTTCAAGGAGAGGTGCTCTAAAAATGGGAAAATCCCATTACCACAACTTGCTCAACAACAATATGTAAGTAATCAGTTAGGTATTTGGCTATTTTTAGTTTTAGGTACTTCGGTTAATTTGCATAAATGATTAGATTTATATAACATTGATTATTTATTATTTTGTAACTATACAGGATGAAATGAATGACCTGCTGAGCCGACAAGAAGGTGCAGCTAACCCGTTGACAGAGAAGCAGATCATGGATCAGGTATTGGGTACACGTCGTGGGTTTAACAGGGGTCGTGGACATGTTGTACCCGGTTTGGCCCGATACACTTCATCATCTTCTAGTCCAGGACCATCTACCCCACCACCACCTGTCTACACCCAAGAACAAGTCAATGAAAAGCTGGCATCATCAAAGAAAAAATATACGCGCCTTGCTACTAAACTGGAAAATGTTGTAAAAGGTTTGGCAGAACACAATATTGTGATTGAATTTGACTCTGATTGCAAGAGCGACAACTCTGACTAGGTTATCCTAATGTTTCTTATGAACTTAGATCTTGGTATTAAATTATGTAACCAAATTTATCATTTGAACTTAGATATTGATATTAGATTATGTAACCGATTATGGTATGATGATATTTTGGTTGTATGATTGATTATATCATTGGTGTTTGATGGAAATCTGAAAAACAGAACAAGCATTGACCCAGAAAAATTCTGGGCGGGAAGCTGCATTTACAGCAAAAATGGCTGTGAAATTCCCAGTCATTCAGCAAGGACAAAGTCCTCTCTAAAGTCTTTAGCAATGACAAAATAAAATACTACAAAAAGTCCTCTCTAAAATACAGCAAGGACTTTGTCCTTGCTGTAGGGTATTTAATAAATACACGTATAATGTATAAATATATTAACAAATACGTTTATAATACATTTATACATGTATAATGTATAAATATATATGTTATATGTATTTTTATAATTATTTAAAGTAATTTTTATAGTGAGGACAAAGTCCTTGCTGTAGGGTATTTAATTACTTTTTCAAAAATCAGAGATGTCCTCGCTGTATTCGTTGACTATCCTTGCTGTAGACCTGTAGCCACGGGGCTTTGGCGAGGAAATTCCAGTGAGGACATGTCCTCGCTATACATCTTCAGTGAGGACATTCTAACATTTAGCGAGGACTTTTGTCCTTGCTGAATGTCATTTTTCTTGTAGTGTGACTATAATGAACATAGAACAACCATTCAATCTTATATTAACCTTGTTGTTATATATAGGGTTGCAATAATGGTTATAATCATAACAAGACCATATTTTTTCCAATAACCTTTAACCCACCAAATACCATAATAAGATTTTCTATATTGTGCATCTCACCGTGTGATTGTAACTTGTTGCCATTATAGTAACAACTTTAAGTTTAGTTAAAGTACCAACCATGTTCTGTTACTTGTGTGATTGTATACGTTTATAGTATATATTATATGATTGATGATTGATATGGCATGTTTGTTTTTTAATTGTGAAGATATGAAATTTAATTGTTAATTTGGTTGCATTTGACTAATCACGCCTTTTTACGCATCTCATTGTGTTTAGTTATCAGTTAGGTTTCCACAACTAAAAATTGTAGCTTGTTATAATAAATTCAATATTTGTAGTTTAATAAAGTTAAATGAAATTGCATGTATTACCCTTTACTTGCAAAACTGTATATTTATATAAAATAATACAAGTTTTCAATGCATAAATGTATAAGCCTTCAAGTATAATTCAAAGAAATATGCAATGTACAAGTTTAGATTGGGAATTGCAATTGCATCGAAAATTATGGTTTGAAATATGTTCTTTGTTGCATTTGGCATTAATAAAATCTTTTAATGCTACGGATAATTGTTCTAACGGAAACAAGAGTGAGAATTAGTAGGTAATGAAACAACATTCTAGGTTGAATAATCCTAAGTATGGTCTTTTATCATGATCCACTTGCATAATATGAGGTAAACTGTTCATCTAGATGACAAAGAATTTCTACATCAAATATTAAGAATATCAGCTTAAGAAATGTCAAAAATTATTCTTCATTTCTTCTCTTATTTTGTAAATTTTACGTTAAACGAAGGTTGTGGAAAATTGATCTAACAAACATTAGCAACAGAAATTTGGTAAGCCATGAAACAAAATTCTAGATTGAAGAACCTAAGTTTGATCCTTTCATGTATTCACTTTCATATCAGCAGATAAACTATTCATCTAGAACATCGATAATCTTAAATCAAGGTTTGAGAATGTCGGTTACGGGAATTTCGTAATATTCTTCACTTCTTCTCTCCTTTTTGTGAATTTCGTAAAGGAAGGCTGCAAAAAATGATCTAACAAAGATTAGGAGCAAGGAATAATAGGTAACAAAACATAAATCTAGGTTGAAGAACCCAAGTATGGTCCTTTGCCGGTATCTACTTGCATATACAAGAGATAAAAATTGTTCATCAAAAAAAAATAATTCTACATCAAGGTTTGAGAGTATCGTTAAGGAAAGACCAGAAGTTATACTTCCATTCTTATTTTCATTTTGTCAATTTTATGATAAAGGCTAGAAATCCGTTTTTATTTCTCAAATCAATGTTAACAATTAACTATGTTAACTCTATGCTCATTTATAGAATTAATATTTGTATATTTTAGTGTCATTATAAATGGTTTTTCCTTTTGGAAAAATACTTTCATTTATTTTTTTAAATTCAATTTTCATCCTCCTCTTCTTCAAACTACAATGCAGCTCACAACAACCGAGCAAAATCAACAACTAATTCTCCTCATTCTTCTTCCGTTAACATTTGAACTTACCATATTAAGTATATAAGTATAAATATCTATTATATTTAAAGTATCAAACTATCAAACGAAATGGTAATTGTTCCGTTAACATTTGAACTTACCATAAAATGCCAATAAGTCGAAGGCTGACGTCTACGGTCTAACTGGAGGTAGCTGAGTAGGAGAGACCGATAGACTCGTCTGTTTTAGGGTCTAGTGTAATTATTTCGCCGATGGCATGACCATAGACAATTATACGTAAGCAGCCGACAGAACCTAATATCAGAAGAAGAAAAGTGACGTTTTGATATTGTTAGCGTCATAATAAATCACGCATAGCAAACATTTGGGAAGGGCAGACGTAAGCATTTCATAAATATCCATTACTAGGATAAATTTCAATGAGTGACTTGCCCCCAAGTAAGGCTTAGTACCGCACTCTACTTTTGTCACTCTCTTTAGTCATAATGAGGGCGGCTCAACCGTTTCGGATCCTAAAGCGAAGTAGGTATAACGATGCCTTTTTGTTTAAAACTTAAAGTTCTCTCTGTTTTTTTCTTTACTAATAGAGCAATCAAGTCTCAAACAGTCAAATTGATAAATAACAAAACCTTAGAGCACTTACATCTCATTTTTTATTTTCATCCTTATAATTACACTAAAATCACTACTTCTTTTCTTCTTTCAATAAGTCAAACCTTTTTCATTACTCACTTCACCACCACTTTTATAAATATTAAAAATTTATAAGGGTTGAACATGAATCCTTAAATTTACAGATGAATAATAATATTTTCTCTCTTATTTACTTACAACCATTTAAACATTACATATATTTAAAAACTTACACTATATAATTTTAAAAAATGAGCTGTAAATGTAAATGCTGTTATATTTGCATTTGATTATCTTTTCTTCAAATCTGTGCACTTAAAAAAACAATAAATAAATCAAATTTGATCAAATTAAGGAAGAGGAACCATAGGAAACACCAGCACACAGACAAGCACTCCTCCGAATATTTAACAAATAACTAACAAAATAATATTGTTTACTCTCATAATTTTGATTAAAATGATTTCTTATCACTAGAGGTATCATATGAAAGGATAAGGCATCTCTCTCTCTCTCTCTCTCTCTCTCTTTCTCTCTCTTTTTCATGACCTCATCATCTATCTCTCTCTAACCTCTGTTCTCTCTGTACCAATTTCATCTTCCATCTGTATCCTTCAATAATAATCTTCACCCCCTACCCAATCTATATAAATTCATCAATCTTTCACACTCACACTCCATCCGATGTCTGTTGCTTTCGACAGCAATAATAGTAATAGTAATAGTAATCGGATCCAATTGGAGACGATGTGGATCTACAACACGCCGGAGTCCGTCAGATTCGCCGGAGCTAATCCGTGGTCCGGCAGACTCCCGGCGGTCAAAGAGGAGGAGGATTCCAGCTCCTCCTCCTCCATCGGCAACAACAGCGACGCCTTTAGCGGCGGAGGCGACTCCGATGACGACGATGACGGTGAAGTTCAGAGCAAGGATAATGGACTGCTCAACGGTTTGAATGAGCTGGAGGAAGTTCTTCCGATCAAGTATGGATGCTAATTTGTTGTTGTTGTTGTTGTTGAATATGTCGATTATGTTGCTGATGAATTGATGATTGATGAATGTTGCGGATTGATGTTGGTGATTGACTGATTGTTTGTTGTTTTAGAGATAAGGCCTGCATGTGTGATTCGAATTGGTTATTTGTTCATACAATTGTTATAAAATTGATATCGATTTTGTTTTTGTTGCTATTTTGTGCATAAAATGTTGTATGTAATCGTTAGAAGTATTGCAGAAGAATGTAATTAGTGTGTTAATGATCGATCCCTAAGGTTGAAGTATTGCTTATTTTAGGGTTTTCTGTTGAACAAATGTTAGTTAGGTGAATTGAATTGGGATTAGTCTGACAAATGAATTTGCAATGAATTGTTTCAGAAGGGGCTTGTCAACGTTCTATGCTGGAAAATCGAAGTCATATGGGAGTCTAGCTGATGCGGTCTCTGCGCCATCGATTCAAGACATTGTGAAGCCGGATGATGCTTACAGCCGAAAACGCAAGAACATGCTGGCTCATCATGTTTTGTTTGATAAGAATCGCGAAACGACTACTGAAAATGGGATATCAAAGCGGCCTGCTAGAAACAGCCATGATGGTTCTAACTCGAATGGATCTGTTAAGGGTCTTTCTCGCCCACCCTTGCCCCGTAATAGTAAAAAGCTATCGGATAATGGATCATCAGATTCGTCGCCTAGAATGTACATGAGCTCCCCATGGCGATCGCTGTCTCTTTCGGATTTGCAAAACGCTTCGAGCTTCAATGGGGTGAGTAACAAAGGAAACGAGGTGGATAAGCGTTAGGTCTAGCTTGTGCTTCTTTGTTGGTTATATTAAGATAGAATCTGAAAGTGAAAGATAGTTGTTTAGGTGTTAGGATCTGTGTAAACTGTTTATGTTTTCTCCGTTTTCTGGTCCTGCTCGTTGTACTTAGCCATGGCATCTGGACATTTCTAGAAATCATAGGACGTCAACCGGTTGTAGTTCTTCCGCCTTGTAACTGGTTGTCTATAAAGTATGATATAAAAAAACTCTCGTTTTTTTTCTTTATCCGATTCTGTTGTTCATACACCAATCTTTTTCTAGTTCACGGGGCCCTATCAATACCTAACTAATCAATTGGATCAGGCAAAATGCAGCTTGTGCGACATTCAATAGATGACATTCAATGAGGTTTAACTGTTAAAGGCCGAGAAATGTCGTGGTACACATACTTGCATTTCACAATTCACATTGATCCATTATCTTTGCAGTAATCTATGATCATACATGTATAATGGTGATGTAGGTGACATGTCAATTAGGTGTATCTGCAGGATGTTGTTATGTAACCACTACTGATAAGAATTACCAAAAATAGCAACTGATTATTGACAGAAGAACGAAGTAAGAACCGATGCAGTAGGCAGGCGCCCCATGAAGTATCGCTGTATATTGAGATCTAATTACTGTCATTTGTGTATACCATATCTGAATATCTCATCCTTTATCAGGCTGTTACAGGGCGGTATAGATTTCTTTAATGGAGGCATGATGGAAAGGCATCTGGCTGTAAGAATCTGACTAGACCGAAACCAGTTTAGCGCTGTTGACCCGAGGTGATTCTTCATAATCCACTTTCTACTAGTTGCAGAATCTTTTTATCTATATTCAAGTTGATAGTGAATTTGTTTTGTTATGTAGTTCTGTTCCAGCAGGGGTAGCACAGTTAACCAAAACATATTTCAATACCAACTGATGGCTCATTTGTTAAAGGGGGCTGCAAAGACGCAATCTTGATTCCATCTTGACTGTAATCTCTCAAGATTCAAGAGAAATGTGGTTGGTCTGATGCACTTAAGCGAAGGCCCCTATTGGAATATGGCGAAGGTGGTTTGATTTCAGAACTTAACCATTCAGACAGGTACTGCAGGTTCAGGATGGATTCGACAAGCTCGTATAGATGGTGCAAGGTCTCCCTGATCAATCAACTGAAATACCTGCCAGCAACACTATGAGTTTGTGTGTAATTATTTACGATTACTGTATAATCTTATGAAGAGGCATTTAGCACACTCCAGCAGTCATTGTTGGGCATGTTGATGGTGTGCAAAACTCAGGATAACCAGAGCCCAAAGATCAAATTAAGATTGAGATTGCAAGGTAAATATGTAATGATTGCATTAAATCTAAGAACTACTACCACAAGAAGTTATATATCAAAAACTTCGGTTACAACTTTATATGCAGTGAATGCGGCAGCAAACATGGGATTTAAACTATGCAAAACTTTCCTAGAACAACTCTCTTATGCGTTTATGTGCAGCTTTTTCTCTTTCATATCCTTGATGCAATTTGTGATCAATTTTTAATCGAATAACCTAAAATGATGTGATTGAATACAATTATTTTCATTGATTTGGTTTAAATCAAACGAAACTAATGATACTGGTAAATGTTATTTTGTTAAGTTGAATGTAAAATGACGGTTTTAATTAAATGAAAAAACACGAGTATCTTATTGTCATTGCTGTATCAACCTAATAAGAAATTAAATATCAAATCGATTGAGAAAGCGAAAGTTAGATAGATGGCACGTACAGTCAGTGAATCAAATGTTGAGTTGAATTTATACTTGCGTTAAAAGCGACGTTAAAACACCTGCTGCCGAGGTCAAAAACTCGTGACGCTTTAGAGTTCCTAGTATTCATATGTTTTATTTGTGTTGTGTCTGATAAATTTTCAGTGGTAGGTACTGGTTGTTCTTGTTGAAGTCTTCAGTTCTCAATGATAGTTATTGTTGCCCGTAGTTGGAACTAACATGTAGTAGCAAGTTGCTGCTAGGTATTAAGTACGTTTAATATAACTTAACACATAAGTTTATTGTTTCAAGCTGTATAACTAAGGTACTCTCTTACCTACTACTTTATGAAGATTTAATAATAGAGAATTTATGCATCTTAGAGCATTCACAACCATCCCACGTCTCAATCCTTATAATTACATTAAAAATTATTTTTTTTCAATTAAATAATATGTTTTATACTTTTATATTTATATTTTCTCTCTCATCCACTCACAACCACCTTCAAAATATGGGGCATTTACATATTTTCCCTTTCTAAACACATTAATTACATACTTACCCAAGCTAAAAATTGATTACATATTTCCCCTTTCTAAATCATATATATTACATATTTACCCATTTTATTAAAATTAGTTATTGAATGATTATTGTAACCATATTTTTATTAAATTTATTTTCACATTTCACTTTCTAAGAACATTAAACACATACTTTCTCAACTCGAGTCTTATATATAAATAAAAATAAAAAGATTACAACTCCAAATACAAAGGTTAAAAACTTCATTTCAAACAGTTATCACCGAAAACTAAAGTTATGTTTCCGAATACAAAATACAATTGTCAAAGTTTTAAAAAATTATAATAACAATATATCAATAGATAAAAATCCCTTAGTAAATCAATATAAACTAGTCATTTGATAGGTTAGTTTTAATAAAATTGATAAGTATGTAATATACATGTATTAAGAAGGAGAAATATGCAATTAATTTTATGATTTAAGGAAATATGTAATTTATGGTCTTAAGAAGGGGAAATATGTAAAAATCCCTTAAAATATTAACAAATTTACGGGGCTGTACCGTGGCTTTTCAAATATAGAGAAATACGGTGCAATCCACATAAAATTTCTACCTTTTTCACTCACAACCATCTCTATAATATACGGCAGCAATCATATAAAAATAAAAATAGGTTGTGAATGCTCTTACAATCACGAAATAACGATCCATATATTTAAAAGATCACAATTGGTAGAATTAGACTTGACGTTCCCTTGAGATTTAGGTGCATTGTTTGTAAACCGTCCGTCTAGTAGAATTGTGCTAAATGTATCTAACCTTATGTTTTTTTACTAAATGTAACATTCTTCTTTTACTACATTTGTTTGATAATTTCTAAATGATTAAATGTTGAATCAATAAAATTCTGGACTATTAAATGCTGAACCACTAAAAGATCGGAACCATTAAGAGCTACTATATCGTTTAACTATTCAAAAACAAATGTCTGACCAATTAAGATAAGTGATCTTAACCATTCAGCATTAGACTTCTTAACCATTCAACATTAGTATAATGCTTAACCATTCAGAATCAAATGTTTGAATTTGCTCGCGAAACAAACAGTCTGAATCATTAAATGTTAAACCATTTAGATATCTAAATTATTAAGAGGCTGATTTAGATGCTGACAGAGACCCTTAATCTTTTTAACTTGAGTAAATTACCATTTGCATCCCTGACATTTACCCATTTTAACCACTTGTATCCCTGCAGTTTCAAAATTGCCATTCGCCCCCTGACATTTCATTTTTATTTCCATTTGAGTCCAACATACTAACGCCGTTAGATTTTTCCGTTAATTTTTATAAAATGACAAAAATACCCTTATTTATTAAATAAAATACCCCATCCACACCCAACCCTTCTATCTTCTCTCTCTATCTATCTCTTCTCCCTTTTTATGTCCACCACCATTGCTGAAGTACTTCGCTGCCTCATCTCTTCCAATCACAGTCGCAACCCCACTACCACCACCAGCAACCGCCTCCTCCGCCCCGCCATCGCCGCCCTATAGTAGTAGCAGCATCATACTCAGTACTGCTTTGCTGATCAACACACGTAATCCAATTCGGTGAAGACGACACAGAAGACTGTTTTCCACCGTCGAAAGCAGCCTTTCTTCTTCGTCAAAACCCGCCTCTCAATCTGTAATTCAAAGCCCCTTCCCTTTCAAATCAAACCCTCTTTCCCTCTCAATCTTGATTCCAGAATCACCACTTCCACTTCTATGCTTTCTAGCATCAGATTTCTAGCCACAAGACGCCTCACCTTCTAACTCCATAAACCCACCACCACCACCACCATTACGATCACCATCATCGACTGTATTCAGATTCAAATCTTCAATCTGATTGCCATTTTGAGCCCTAAAGAAAACCGAGTCAAAAGGGAACTTTCTACTTGCAGAAAACTGAACAGCAGAGACCTTATCAGTAGGGTAATCAACGAGTAAACTTCTGATTTCAGAATTAGGGATTCCAAATAACCTATTGTCAGGAGTCGGTAAGCTCAACCCGAAGAAACCCAGAATTTAACGTCAAATAAAGCAATTGTCGATCCACAGAGTAAGAAATACGCTATGAAAAGATCAAGAAAAGCATCCACCAAAGTGTTGAATGTCCAGAAACGTGTGGGTTGCATATTCATCTTCTAGGGTTTTTGCTTCAAGATCGTTGACTTTCTTGAGCAACACCGTTGGTTGATTGAAGAATCTACAAAGTTTGATTTTTTTGAGAAAGAGAATCAAGAAACCCTAATGGGTGGTGGGGAAAAAGAGAATCAAGAAACCCTAATGGGTGTTGGGGGGCTGCGATGGTGGTGGTGATGGGAGGCTGCGGTGGTGGTGGTGATGCGGTCTGCGGTGGTGGTGGCGATGAGGTCGCGGTGGTGGTGAGATTAGGGAAGAAGGGGAGAAGGTGTAGAAGAGGAGGAAGAAGCATTGAGGAAGATAATGAAGAAGGGGAGAAGGTGTATACGTTTTTTTAATTATTTTATTTTTAGGGGTAGTTTAGTCTTTTTAACATAACTATAATAGAAAAACTAACAGTGTTAGTTATCTTGACTCATATTGAAATAAAAATAAAACCATAGACACTCAAATGAAGATAACATAAAACATCAGGGCGCAGATGGTAATTTTAAAACTATAGGGATGCAAACGGTTAAAATGGGCAAATGTTAGGGATGCAAATGGTAATTTACTCTTTTAACTTTTACGTTTAGTCTATCCCCTCCAAAAATAGTGTTTTTGTTTCTGTAGGGCATGGTCTTTTAATGCAGGAAGTACAACTTATTCAGTTTGTGAATCAAGTGCTTTTTGTGTAGTTCAAATTTTGAAGTATAAAGTACAACTCCTAGAAGCATGGTGGATAAGTGATAGTATTTCAGTATTTGGTACAGCAGTGGAGTTGGGTGGTGGGGGTGGTTGTGACACAGAAACACAACTTTAATGATAGGAAGACTATATTAATATCTTTTCTTTTTTCTTTTCTTTTGAGGGTAGATAAAGTAAAGCTATTATTTTCTTGTTTTGAGTTATCATGAATTTGTTAGATCAAAGTTATTAGATTTTGTATTATCATAGGCTGTTAAATTATATAATATACATACACATCATGATTTATAATATATTAGCATTTTCTTTATTAAATCAAACTTGTGTCTTGTAAGTTTCAAATATTTAAAATCAACTTAATGGTAACACATTATGTAAAATAAAACAAAGGTGTATTCAGAAATATTTTTTATGATGTTACCATGTTTCTGTTAGGTATCTTTACGCAACGAAAATAAACAAAATATTTTACGCACGTACACGAAAGCAATAAGAACACGAGAATTTATAGTGTTCGGTCAAGATGACCTACGTCCACTCTCTGCAACTATGTATTTTATTAAGCTCAAGAGACAAGATTACAATACAATGACATGCTCTCTATATAAGAATAATTGCGGTTTTAAGAAGCTTCAATGAGCCAGGCCCATAACTCCATCCGAAAGCCAAAAGGCCTTCACACCTTAACAATCTCCCATTTGAAGGCCTTATGAATACTTCAGCTAGCCATCTAAGTACAAAGCAACCCTGTCATCAGTAATTTTCAAGTAACAAAAATCCTCCAAGCCTTTAATTCCAAGAACAAGCTAAGATTTTAATCCAAATCCCCTAGTTGCAGAGGCCCCTTCTCATTAATTACTTGAAAGGGCCCGTTCAAGCTCCCCCGAGCTCCAACCCAGTCCTGGTAAATTCCACTAGCACCCATCCTCTGTCTCCACTGGTTTACACGATCCATCAGATTCAGAGATACACCGAGAGCCACTAACACTCTCCAAATTCAGCAAACAATCACCAAGAGAGATTTTTCCGGTGTAGTCTTCAAAACCCAATGATTCTTCTCGGCTGTACCCGGAACAAGCCACATGCTCCCACTGTCACAAAATCCTCTGACTGGTTTAAACTTATGACCCCATTCAGCTACAATCTTTGCTCCAGACTTCATGTTTGCAAAACGAACTCTCTTAGCAACAGATTTAGCGAACCCGACTTTGACTTGCTTAACCGGGTTGATCAGTCCCTCAGCAGATACCTCCACCATGTACAATGACCCATGCTTATCATCACGAGCAATCACCCAGTTTCCATTGATTACCCTCCATTTACCACTACCAAACTTGACTTTCAGTCCTTGTTCATCCAATTTACTAACAGAAATTAATTTTTTCTTCAAACCTGAAATCACTTTGACATTCTTCAAGTTCCATGTAGTTCCCATTGGAGTCACTACCCATGCCCAAAATCGCTTGTTTTTAGATTCACCATCATTTACCGGTGTACGGCGGGAAACGAAGAACCAGAATCCATGATCTAAGAATCCACACTGTTTTCAGCCTCAAGAATTAACACCTCACATTTTACGCACGCACACGAAAGCAATAAGAACACAAGAATTTATAGTGGTTCGGTCAAGATGACCTACGTCCACTCTCTACAACTAGGTATTTTATTAAGCTCAAGGACAAGATTACAATACAATGACATGCTCTATATATAAAAATAATTAGCGTTTTAAGAAGCTTCAATAGCCAGACCCATAATTCCATACGAAAGCCGAAAGGCCTTCATACCTTAACAGTTTCGATCATTAGGGTTGGACTAAGTTATCAAATTGATATGAACTTTAATAATCATGTTTACTTTACAATAAAAAAAATAGACATGACAATCACAAACATGTTAGGGTCCAGCTCATACGGAAACCTAAAGAGTCCCTCTAAAACTTATGAAGATTACATGTTAAAGTTTGAAACTTCCTTATACGTTTCATATTAAATCAAAAAACACGTAAAAGTTCATAAAACCGCTCCTTTACATTAATCTAGATTTCAGTTTCCTTACACCCGCAATCGTTCAAGAAAGGTTAGTTAAGCATAAGTAAACCAATGATCCTTAGCCCAACTGGCTAAGGTGAGGTACCCATGACATATAAATAAGAGGAGGTCATGGGTTCAAGTTTCACTCTGAGTAAAATGTTCAGAGTTGGGTCAGAGGGTTTTCTCAGCAATGAGTTTCCTCCTAAGGGGGTTGGGGTGCGGTCTCGGCTGGGAAACAGATAGGTGGACGCGATTAAGATAACACTTATCCTCCAAAGCAGGGTTGTAAATTTGCCAAAAAAAGTTTAAGCATAAGTAAATATGATTCAACATTAATGCATGAATAATTTAATTCAAAATTATGAATACACTTTATTTTTGTTTTTATTTTACTTCTCACTCTGTTAACCTAACGGTGTGATCACTGAAAAATATACAATATTACTTGAATATAAAATATAAATATAGCACAAATTTTTATTATCAATATCATGTGATATGGTGTTCCATCTTCATATAATAACTAGAGACATTGTAAAACTAAAAAGATGGTTAATCACATAGTCAACCAAAGATGGCTTGCTCAAACTGCGAACATAACCGATCACAATCTAACTCGGTGAATCACAATTAATTAATGTGGTCAATGATTAGCAACCCTTTTAAAACATGGTCAAATACCGGTATTTATAGTTGAATCATACTTTGTTAATATAGTTATACTCAATCAAATATAGTCTAATGTGGTGGAACATAATCATAATTGAGCAAACATATTTATACTTTGTTAAATTTAACATATATCGTCTATCATGCTTAAGCATAGTAATAACTGATTAAACATATTTATTTAAAATTTGTATGTTTTTTTTTGTTGACCGGGGAATGCATTGGCACTCTACACCCATTCATATACTATCATTTAAATCACTACATCTACATTCTACAGGATTTAAACTTACAATTTGTAATTAAAGGATACACTATTCACCACTAAAATGTTTTTTGTTATTTATTGATGCTACATTGGCTCGTGGGTGAAACTAATCCTTTGTTATTAAGTGTCATTTAGAACCAGGTGGATGCACTATTGTGACATACAAGTCACCGAAACATAACTAAGGTACTCTAATAGGGACCAATTTGAGTAATGGGAAGGGATGTTAATGTGATGAATACTTGTTTAACAATTATTGCTGATAACTCTAACGTGACATAAAAAATCAAATTTTGGATTTGTAATCTAACTATCGACCTATTTGTTTAAATCAACCATCTCTAAACTAATAAATAAAAATAAGTTAAGAACTTGTCGTCATTTTAGGACATGTAATAATTGGTTTATAGTCTCTCTCCTATATCTAACCATCAAGCTATTTGTATCAATTTTAAATATTCACGTCAGTTTCGGCTTTGATTATGTTCCCTTATAATAAGGGGTTGGATTAGTGATATAGGGATGACAATTAGATGAATTTTGGTGAAATCAACCCATAATTAATTATAAAAGGTCCATCCCATTGCTAGAGCAAAACTCGTCGAGCATCTGTTACATAATTACAAATCGGGTATCAATCGTAACTGTTAATTTATTGAGAATAACTTAGGGGTTGTTTGATGTCGTCAGTAGTGGAGACTGTGTCAGAGGTCTCAAAAAATTGACTGGGTCAGAGGGTAAAACAAGGATGGGTCAGAAGCATTGACTCGGTCAGAACCTATTTTTGCAAATCAACACATTCACTGGTTGACCGAGTCAGCAGTCAGAGCATCAGTCAGATACAATCAAACAACCCTTTACACACCAAAGTTTGTCTTAGACGTCTTAAAATTAGGGTGAAAATATTCCTTCCTCAAATGATCTATAAAATAGCGACTTACAGAAGAATTAAAGTGTATTTTATTAAATATAAATGTAAACAGAAAATAGTCGAAGAAGCCAAACACCATTACTTGAGTTGTGGCATCAATTTTGTCTTATTTCAATCCATGCAATAAAAAAATTACCCTCATTTAACCTTTATTCACATGGTTTGACATGTCCACATGTATGCATATTTATAATAAGAAAAATGACAAGAATAAACATCCAGACAAAACGTGTTTTTTAAAAAATAGTAATATTTGAGTTGTTTTGAAATTACAAATTGACCATAGTAATTAGTTTTTTTGAACGGCAAATATACGACACTGTTTCGAAGAATAGATGTTATTTTAATCGGACTCACCTATTCGTTTCCCAGCCAAAACCGCACCCCCAACCCTCTCAGAAGGAAACTCATTGTTGAGAAACCCATTGACTCAACTTTAAATATTTTTTACTCAGAGTAAAAACTTGAACCCATAACATTTCCTTTATTTACATGTAATGAGTGTCTCACATTAACCAGTTGGGTAAAGGATCATTGATGACCATAGTAATTAGTAAATGTGTTACAAGAAAAACCAATCACAATTATACAAGTAATAGCTTGCGCCAAGTGGTTGGATTATTCCACTAAAGTACACCACTAACAGAAATTTTTGCCTCCATGCCTCTTTGTCATAAATATGATAGTTCTTTTTGCGTTGTTCTATAATCTATGTAAAAGTAGTACCACTCCCGGGAACAAATAACTAAGTTGGTCTTAATTGGTTCATTTGTCTAGTATTAGTTACTTTACTTTAATTAAATGATCTTATAACAGCTATATCGATGGAACTTAAAAAAACTAACGTTGGTAATACCTGCCTTTATCACCTACTAATGTAAATACATCTTATAATGCCTTTATCATTCTACTATGTTATTTCTTATATCGGTCCATTTTACTTTTTATTTAATCGGTCATTTTACTTTTATTTCATTCAACATGGGTCCGTTTAAGGCAGATGATACATTTAAGACTGAGTGTTGTGGGATAGAGTCTTGGGTGGGGTTATCCTATAATATTACGACATGTTGCATTAACTAGATGCTGATTGGGCACTGGATAAAACCACTAAAAAATAGTTTTACATTGTTGTGAATTAGGTGATAAGAGGCCCATTCACGCCCTCGCGACCTCCCTCACGTCCTCACGATCATGCCTTTGATCACCATTGGTTGCGGTGTGCGCGACAAGGGTGGCCGACCATGTCGCTCGCACCCTTGTTCATGGCTCCGGCAACACATAGCCTAACCAGCCCCTTTCTTATTTTAAACTAACATGGGTATGTATAAAGTAATGGTATGTTTAACTAACCCTTTCTATATTAATAAGGGAGAAAGGGCCACAATCCTCCCTGAACTATCCTGAAACTCCATCAATCTCACACAGCCACGTTATTTTTACCCTAAACTACCCTGAAACATTTAAAACACTGGAACTGTAACCCTCGACTACCCTGAAACTTTCATTTCACTCGAAACACCCAAAACCACCACAAACCGCCAAGATTACCTCTCACTACTACTATCCGGATTCCACTACCCGCCGGATACCCGTAATGGATGGCAGCGGTGTAACCTTGCGGGTACATGCATACCCGAGAGGTACCGGAAAGCGCCCACTCCTCCCAGTTTATATGTATGATGAAATGATGTTTTGTCAGGACAATATGCTGTAGGAAGGCAGCACAGTAGCAACAGAGTTGTTGCAGTGCTCACCAGATCTCTGACACCAACAGTAACAGAAACGCTGCATATAATCTCAAACATTAACCATTACTTTTTCATCTCTTCATCTGCTCATTCTCCATCTTCTTCTTCTGAAGCTCAATATCAAGAATTTCGAGGGCTTTTTCATTCTGATTCACAAAGAAGAACATTATCATCTTCCTTAATTCACTTGTTTCTTGATCTTCAATGGAGATGATTACACACAATTCTCGATTTCCATTCACATCAATTCAATGGCAAGAGTTAGAACACCAAGCACTTGTTTACAAATACATGATCTCCGGCATGCCCATACCTCCTGATCTCCTCTTCTCCATTAAAACAAGCTTCGATTCTTCTACAAAACTCATCCTGCACCAACACTCTCCTCATCAATCATGTAAGTTATCTCCACGTTCTTGAACTTAAATATGCACACCTACTGTTTGATGTTATTCCTCTTTGAAAAAAGAACTCTTTTTACTTGTGTAAACAGTGAATAGTTACAGATTTAAGTTTTAAAGATTCAAAATACTGTGAAATAGACTAATTCCAGATGGGTTTCTCCTAATTTTGAAGAACAAGTGATGATTACTGATTGGTATGTAATATGTTGAATCTGCAGATGGATGGGGCTATTTCCACATGGGATTTGGGAAGAAAATAGACCCAGAACCAGGAAGATGCAGAAGAACAGATGGTAAAAAATGGAGGTGCTCTAAAAAAGCTTATCCTGATTCAAAATACTGTGAAAGACACATGCACAGAGGCAGAAATCGTTCAAGAAAGCCTGTGGAAGCAAATTTGTTGACGAATTCAACACCCAATGCACCATTTTTATCATCACCATTAATGTGTACCAAATCATCGAAATGCCCTACACCAGGTTCTCATTTACCTTTTGTTCATTCATCTAGGTCTTGTGGTGGTAATGTGTCATCTCAAGATCGCTTTTTGTTGGAATCTAGCCCCTACTCACGTTCAGAAAAAGATCGCAGGTTTGTTCGTGTCATGATACTTTTTACAAGCATTAACACTTTGTGATGATTTGTACACATGCATATGCTGACAGCCACAGGCCACATGCTAATGAGCAGTAGCATATAAATGATTCTTTCTGGACAGAAATCAGATTATGAGATTATGCTTTTGAAAACTTGTACTTTTGCATGCTAACCAGTTAAGTTGTCAGGTCAAGATGCAAAAGTTAACATTGACACAGTCATTAGTTGGTTCTGGATCATCTTTTAGGTATTTGATTGTACTTCTTTGAATAAACAGGATAGGGGTATTTTAGTTATTTTAAAGTTTCATGATCTTATCTAGTTTAGCATGAAGAAGTGCTATTTTTTCCTGAAATATCTATTAATTGATATTTAACATGATTTTGACATCACAGTAATCCAAAATTTAAAACTTTATTTTCAATTTAATATGAGAAAATCATAAAAGTTTCAAGGACTAATAGATAAGTGATGACATCTGGCAGATGTCTTAGTATTTACATAATTAGTTTATGTGCTGCCTGACATTGATTATTACCCTCAGAAAAGTGGTGTGGATTTGAAGTGTAAAGTTATGTGGTAAGGGGTAAAAATATTTGGTGTTAAAAAATAATAATTCTTGTTATGAAATAGGAGAATCAACATCATCAAAAGTTTCAACATGGTTTTTAAAGGTTGTGTTAATATTAGACAGAGATATCACCCTTTTGAGAATTTCAATATGTTTCATGAAGTTGAACTGATCTTGAGACTTTGTTTCAAACAAAAAACTGTTTATGTTGTCTTAAACATGTTTAGTGGTACTACTGTCACCATTGCAACAAATTGGGTTCAATAGTGTTATAAGTTCAAGTTCTGAGTTTAGCAATCAACATAAATGGAATACTAGTCAAATCATCATCGGATGTAAGAGTGGATGTGCATCTAATGTGATTGTAAAAGTTGCACTATGACGGTACTCACCGAAGATGTGTCGCCAAAGTTTGTACTTTGCCCCAACTAGGAGAAGCACACAAAGACAGAGCGTAAACAATTGGCATGGTAAAAGGCTAAATGAAAATAACATTAGATGAATAATAACGAACAAAAAGTTCAAATTAGATAGTTCACCCTGGTAGATGAAGTTTTGGTGGAAAAAAAAGAGGAAAACAAACTATCTAGCTGACGACTCTAGCGGCAATAAGATGACTTGGGTTTGGATCGTCTTTTCAAGGTATCAGGGTGTAAGCGACATGGCCGAACTCTACGTAAATCAACAAGACTAGCCCAAATGATTATGCAGTAGGTACAATTTTAGAGACCCATAAAGAGAATATATAGATACATATCTTAAAGGTATAACTTTAGACCATTTTATGTGGGTTCTAGTGGCCAAACCGTGACATATTGTATATATATTTTTAAAATTTTTGTAATCATACTAGTTCGTTTTTATTTTTATTGTATCACACGGTTAACCTAATCGTAACATACGAGTTTGTGTTTTGTGTTTATTATTAATTTATCATATTACAAGTATTTTTTTATTATTAATGTGACGGTTTTGTGTTTAATTTATTTTTATCAAATTACGAGGATGTAAAAATCGGTTGTTATTATATTACATAACAAGTTGGTTCATACATATACAATTAACATTATTAACACTACAAATATAAAACAAACAAACAAACACAACCAAACAAACACAACCGAACAAACACAACCAAACAAACACAACCAAACAAACACAACCAAACAAACACAACCAAACAAACACAACCAAACAAACACAACCAAACAAACACAAACAAACACAACCAAATCAAATATAGAAGCCATCATAATACAACAAAAGCACTATAACTGAAACTACATATATAAATACAACGAGTTTGTACATACAAAAATAAATAAAATACAAACAAAATATCTATCTAATCTGTCATGTCTGCATCACTGCCCTGACCTGACCCGCCTGGGTGGCGGTGACAACAACGGCGTACCTGAGGCGGCATAATCTGCGACCATGTGCTGGATGACCCAGTCCATCATATCCTCCAGCCTCGTGACCCTGGGTCGCGTGTCCTGAAGCATATCTATAATGTGAGCAGGCAATCGCACGACATGGTACACGCGCTGAGGATGCTGGGGCGGGTCCCGGTCTTGCGGCTGAGGAATGGGTTGATCCTCCCCGTCACTAACCGGCTCGTGAGCAACCTGAACCTGGACGTCAGCCCCCACCAACTCGGGTGGGTCACCCAACGGTTCGGGCACCCATGCCACTAGCTCATGGTATCTAGTAAGCAGGTGCCATGTGCCGTCGTTGAACCTCCGGACGATCTTCATCCCAGTGGCGGTGGACCGGTTTGCCACGCGCACAGGAATCATAGACAGTGGGAGCTCGGACATGGCATGCGTGTACCCTAGGCCCCGAGCGATCCGGGAGACGATGTTGCCGCCCACCAACGCCCCTCGCGCCTGCCTGTGATAATAACTAGCAAAGTAATCCGCAAAAGCATGCGCGAAGTGGCTGTGTCGGTGAGAAAGAAAAGGTCAGCGGTGTTGACCCTGTCGGTCCCCGCCCCACGTCCAGCGACGGACGTGGCGATCAGTCGGTGAATGTATCGATATAGAGGTTGTCGTATGTGAGAGGATCTCGAATCTCCATTGTATGGTCCGTCGCCGATCGCGGGCCACCAGACCTGATCCGAGTCATCAGCCCCACGAATCAAAGTCATGTTGTAGATCGGCTGTTGGGTCTCCACCTTCGTATAGAGGCCGCTGACGACAGCGAACCGTCTAAGTGACATGCGATGGAGGGACACAAACATCCTGAAAGACACCTCCGCGGGCTCACGACCATCTGCGATGTCGTCCTCATCCAGCTGCAGAAGCTCCTGCGCACGGGGATGGAATATGAACGTGCAGTAAAACTCCACCGTGAGCTCTCGATGTGCAGGGTCGCCCATCCTGAACATCTGCTCCCATGGGCCGTCCTCGCCTATAATCTCAAAAAAGCGATCGCGCTCCCCAACGAGCTCTAAGAACTCAACTAACAAGACGGTCACTGTTGCTGGCGGTCGTCCCCTCTGGGTCCTGAACCGCTAGACGTCAGATTGTATATGTCCTGAACAATACAGACGTTGTGGAGAAACTGCTCCCTTACGGCTGAATGGATGTGTCGTGGCCGCACGTGCTACCTGTGTAACTTTTCGACAAGAGCAATTTCTTCGGCGGTCATCTTCCTAAGATGCGCGTGGCCTTCCTCGTACACAACAGGATCGTGGTTGTGCGTCTCGTTTCTCACCTCTAACATCCAACTGTCACTCTTTCCTACGTACTTCCTTACGAGTTTAAAGGGACATCATTTCTTTATGCTCTCAGTACGCCTACTTGTGCCAGTGAATTTAAGTTCACTACTACTACGATTGCATAATAGTTCCACCTCCTTTTTTCGTGACCGACCCACCACAATGACGCACCCGTGCTCGCGTCCTCTCATTTTAGCCACTTCAAGTCCTCACGAGAATTAAAATACTGAAAAGTTATAAAGCCAGACATAAAAAACAATATATAAAACAAATAAATAAATAAAATAAACAAAAGAATGAAAACTCTTCGTACTTTATCGGTTTTATAAGAAACCGTAGCCTCTCTTATCCGATCCTCATCCCCATCACGATCCGGGTGTCCCCATGGTTTTCTTTGAGGTGAACCGAACCGTCACTCTTATCTATGTCATTCCTATTAAAAGTATCTGACACATGTGTAATTTCTAGTTCTGACTTGTACGGGGGATGTCTGTAATCCAGCTCTGTTTGCGAGTGGTACGTGTTCGGGGCATGTTCGTAAGAATGGTAAGGGGATGTCTATACCCTTCACCGTAACCCGTCGGTCCAAATAACAAGTTGTACACCTCTTCAACAAATGTGTTCGACGGTTTGGTTTCCTCCTCCCCCCACAGAGCGTGACTCCCGTATACGTAATATTTCTAAAAAATATAATGGTTAAATATTTCAAATAAGAAGTTATAATAAAACAAATACTACATCAACCTGGTTCGAATCTTCGATATGTGGGTCCTCATTCAAATCTAGAAGCTTCTGCTTTTGATAATGATCTCCCGAACCCGACATTGTTTTCGGATTAACGTGTTTTTGGAACGACGAAGTCTATTTATGTTGAAAACCAGAAGGATATTTTTGTTGAAAAAAATAAAGATAAATATAGTTCAAAAAATTGAAAGACGGAAATGGTTGTTGAATGAAATCATAGAGGTATTTATTGTGAAAATCTGGGCGACAAATAGTCACAGTTAGGCCTAACCATGACGGTTCAAACTAGTTGACGCGAGAATCCCGGGGCCTTTTGTCAACATCAACAGGGTACCTCGTACTTTAAAGCTATACCTGGTACCCTAAATGTCAAGGTTAGGGCAAACTGTGACGGTTGTGTGACTGTTTTTCACTTTACCAGTGTCTTTTTGTCGTTTTGTTGTCACGTGGTGTCGGATGACTGACACAGAAACCGTGACGGCAAGGCCTTGCGGTCAGGGTTAGGTTGCACAACGTGACCGTTAGCCTTAACCGTGACCTTTAAGTCTGGCCTCCCCCTAAAAATCCCTGCGGGTTTTATGTCTGGTTTTAAAACTTTTTCAGTATTTTGATTCTCGTGAGAACTTGGAGAAGTGGGCTAAAATGAGAGGACGCGAGCATGGGTGCGTCATTATGGTGGATCGGTCATAAAAAAAGGATGTGAAACTATTATGCAATTATAGTGGTGAACCTAAATTCACTGGCATAAGTAGTTATACTGAGAGCATAAAGAAAGGATGCCCCTTTAAACTCGTAGGAAAGTACGTAGGAAAGAGTGACAGTTGGATGTTAGAGGTGAGAAACGAGACGCACAACCACGATCCTGTTGTGTACGAGGAGGGCCACGCGCATCTTAGAAAGATGACCGCCGAAGAAAATTGATCTTGTCGAGAAGTTACACAGGCAGCACGTGCGGCCACGACACATCCATTCAGTCGTAAGGGAGCAGTTTCCCCACAACGTCTGTGTTGTTCAGGACATATACAATCTGACGTCGAGCGGTTCAGGACCCTAAAGGGACGACCGCCAGCACCGGGGACCGTCTTGTCAGTTGAGTTCTTAGAGCTCGTTGGGGAGCGCGATCGATTTTTTTGAGATTATAGGCGAGGACAGTCCATGGGAGCAGATGTTTAGGATGGGCGACCCTGCACATCGAGAGCTCACGGTGGAGTTTTACTGCACGTTCACATTCCGTCTCCGTGCGCAGGAGCTTCCGGAGCTGGATGAGGACGACATCGCAGATGGTCGTGAGCCCGCGGAGGTGGCTTTCAGGATGTTTGGGTCCCTCCATCGCATGTCACTAGACGGTTCGTTGTCGTCAGCGGCCTCTATACGGAGGTGGAGACCCGACAGCCGATCTACACCAAGGCTTTGATTCGTGGGTCTGATGACTCGGATCGGGTCCGGTGGCCTGCGATCGGCGACGGACCATACGATGGAGATTCGAGGTCCTCTCACATACGAGACCTTTTACATCGATACATTCACCGACTGATCGCCTCGTCCGTCGCTGGACGTGGGGCGGGGACCTACAGGGTCAACACCGCCGACCTTTTCTTTCTCAGGTGTGTACTCACACACCGACACTGTCACCTCGCGCATGCTTTTGCGGATTACTTTGCTAGTTATTATCACAGGCAGGCGCGAGGGGCGTTGGTGGGCGGCAACATCGTCTCCCGGATTGCTCGGGGCCTAGGGTACGCGCATGCCATGTCCCAGCTCCCACTGCCTGCGATTCCTGTGCGCGTGGCAAACCAGTCCACCGCCACTAGGATGAGGATCGTCCGGAGGTTTTACGACGACACGTGGCACCTGCTTACTAGAAACCATAAGCTAGTGGCATGGGTGCTCGAGCCCTGGACCCACCCGAGTTGGCGGGGCTGAGGTCCAGGTTCAGGTTGCTCACGAGCCGGTTGGTGGCGTGGAGGATCAGCCCATTACTCTGCCGCACGACCGGGACCCGCCCCAGCATCCTCAGCGCGTGTACCATGCCGTGCGATTGCCTGCCACATTATAGATATGCTTCAGGACACGCGACCCAGGGTCACGAGGCTGGAGGATATGATGGACTGGGTCATCCAGCACATGGTTGTAAACTATGCCGCCTCAGGTACGCCGTTGTTGTCACTGCCACCCAGGCGGTTAAGCCATGACGGTGCTAGCACCTCTGGCGCGGGCGGGGCGGGTCAGGTTAGGGCAGTGATGCAGACATGGCAGATTAGATAGATATTTTGTTTGTATTTTGTTTCTTTTTATATGTACAAACTCGTTGTATTTATATATGCAGTTTCAGTTATAATGCTTTTGTTGTATTATGATGGCTTCTAATGTTGATAATGTTAATTGTATATGTATGAACCAACTTGTTATGTAACTGTATAATAACAATTGATTTTTACAAACTCGTAATTTGATAAAAATAAATTAAACACAAAACCGTCACATTAATAAAAAAAAATACTTGTAATATGATAAATTAATAATAAACATAAAACACAAACTCGTATGTTACGATTAGGTTAACTGTGTGATAAAATAAAAATAAAAACAAACTAATATGATTACACAAATTTAAAAATATATACAATATGTCACGGTTTGGCCAAACTGTGACGCATGTGCACACATAGAAAAAATACTTATAATATGATAAATTAATAATAAACACAAAACGCAAACTCGTATGTTACAATTAGGTTAACCGTATGATAAAATAAAAATAAAAACAAACTAGTATGATTACAAAAATTTTAAAAATATATACAATATGTCACGGTTTGGTCAAACCGTGACGCATGTACACACATAGAAAAAATACTTATAAATTAATAATAAACACAAAACACAAACTCGTATGTTACGATTAGGTTAACCATGTGATAAAATAAAAATAAAAACAAATTAGTATGATTTCAAAATTTTAAAAATATATACAATATGTCACGGTTTGGTCAAACCGTGACATATACACCTCCAAAACCCTAAGTGTCCAACCGGACCACACCCAATCTCCCCCACTAATTACACACCCAATTATTGTAACTAATACCGAGGTATTTCTGAATCTAAAGGTCACG
This sequence comes from Flaveria linearis, assembly GCA_024085815.1. Taxonomy (NCBI): domain Eukaryota; kingdom Viridiplantae; phylum Streptophyta; class Magnoliopsida; order Asterales; family Asteraceae; genus Flaveria; species Flaveria linearis. The sequence goes on from CM044001.1 coordinate 104,776,881, forward strand.
GTTAGGCCTCACCGTGACAGTTAGTGTCTACACCCGACCTAACGGTCACGGTGAGCCCTAACCGTGACCTTTCGAATTTGTGTAACCTAAAATTCTGGCGGTGTGTGCAGAATTTCCAAATTTATTTTCTCATATCTTCTAATTATGGTAAAAATAACTACAATCAATCCTGACTAACATATTATCTCTAATAAAATTAACTCCCAAGATATACCCGTAATATTACTTGCTCCTGTGTAAATATGGGTGTGGATGTGTAGCTTCTCCTTTTTTTTGAACAACTTCTTCTAGGATTTAAGATAAATACACCATACTTGCCCCCTGCAGGATTTGAACCCCAACCTTTTCGCTATGGGACACACCACTAACCATCAGGATGTCCTCTTAGGACGTGCGGATATGCAACTAATATATAACTCAAATTTCATTTATTTGTATTTAATTGTATGCACACAATTTGTGTGTGAATATATAGGTACACAAACACATTCGAGATGTATCTCACGATAAATAGTAAACTTGTGTCTGTGTGGGTTTTATGTTTTGTATATGAATAGGATGGTGGCTATGCCTTGTTATACTGAAGAAAGTTCTTTTCTGCATATGTTTTAAGCTGATTTTCCTCGATATTTTGTTAGCTATGGGATAAAAGATGTAGATGAACCTCAGTTTTTGTCAAAAACATGTGGCAGTGACACCAACTCTGCATCAATTGGTGATTCTTGGCTCTTGGAACCATTGACTGTCAACTCTTCTTCTTCGCTGGCTCAACCAAAACAGCAGTCTTTCTCTGATTATCAAGCCGATTACTCGTATCTGCAGCTTCAGAACACCCCAACAAGACAAAAGCGGGATCAGGGACGCTGTTATGATCAATTAGCTCTGAAACATGAAGAAAACGATGAAGCCTGCAAAGTAATGCACCATTTCTTTAATGAATCACCACAGAATGACAATGATGATCACAACAAATATAAAGATTCTTCTACAACTCAACTCTCAATCTCGATTCCCAGTTGCGGTCATGACTTCTTCTTGACCTGTAACGGTAATATCACCCTTTTGATACTCTCTCTGCTGTCTTCTCAATACATAGAATACTTTGAACAACACAAACTTATCAATAAAAATGCTCGTTCTGCCGATAACATGGTTCACGCCTCTATTTTCTTTATTCTTGTTTCTGAGTGTGTAAGGCTAGAGACATTGAGTTATTTCTTTTCTTCTTGTTGCAGATAAATGAGGTTTTTCATTTCTTGGCATCCAAGGAAAGTAACTTGGCACAGTGATGGATCGGTGTTGCTTACTTTTAAGCAAGTGTATGATAAGTGGTGTTGTGTTCATCATCCTATGGTACTACTGGTATGTTTTTATTGGGCTTGTATCATATGTGTTTCTACTGTAGCAGTACGTTTTCATGAAATTTCCCACATCTTTGTCTTCACTCTTATGTAATTAATTGACCTGGAATGTTAGTCAAGTCTTCACTTTTTTCTTCCACTCATCCAATTAGGATCGTAATCATCTGTATAAAGAATGTATCTGAAGACAATTAGATTTTAGTGAGGGTAGACACATGCACATGTTATCAAGCTAGGATGTGCTTCAAAGCCTTGTTTACAAACCGGCATGTCATTATAATTTGAAACCAAAGCTAGAATCAGGTACAATTACACAAAATCAATAAGAATTCAACAAACACAATTTGGGTAAGTGAGATTGGAGTATGTGGAAGCAAAAAACTACACAAATATTGCAAACAAAATTTACAAGTAGTTTGTTATTGAGATCAACTATACCCAACCCAAAGAGTTCACAAATTCTTACCAACATTCACAAAAGCCCATCATACAAACTTTTACCAGGAAATGACTCAACAGCAAGTCAATAATGTACACTTGTATCCTTTGTTTCTTACATCTTTCTCAAATTATCTAACCTAGCTTGTAGATCACTGTCTATCCCACCATCATCAGTTGCAGATGCTTCAGCCTGTGCCACCTTATTCTTTGCAGCAGGTGCGGAAACAGCCCCCGATGGTGCATTTAACAGCTGCAAGTTCAAATTATTACATAAATACCTCTTTTGATAGATATATGACACCCTTAACAATATGATTTCAATACCCTTTATTAATTGTTTTGACCAAATCATATTATCAATACTTTGGAAAGATTGGGAATCAGAAAAAAAGGTTGTTAAAACTGTGAATGATTACCTCTTGATTGATGTCGATTCCAATCTCATCAAGAACCTGACTAACTAGCTCTTCAGTTTCATCTTCTTCTTCATCTCCTTCTAAAGCATCATCAATGGCATCACCCATCACCTCACTCACCATTTCCATCTTCTCATTTTGTCTCTCGAATTCTTGCATTATTTTCTGCAAGGATGGCAGGTTCATCTGTCTGTTCATCTGCCCCATAGCCTTTGTCACACCTTTCATCGCCTCACCCATGGCTTGTGTCGATTTTAACGTCTGAAAAGATGTTAGATTTCAAAAATTCAAACTCAAGGGAGACAGAGATCGTGCGTTCTGCAATAACACAAGGAAAATAAAGAAAATATACCTGGATTCTAAGTGAAACACCCTGCAGTTGGGATTTAAGCTTGTAAAATTTCTCAACCTGATGTCGTGTTCTGATGAGATCTTTTGCCATGACCTTAACTGCTCCCTGGATTTAATTTCAATTTTGTATCAAGTGAGAACAACAAGAATTCCATAAAATGGGCAAAATCTACATCAAATATACTAAAAATTGATATTTAACCTATTTCAAACCAAATTTTCAACTCAAAAGGACTGAATACTCACCATTTGGCCTTGTTTGGCACTTTTCTTAATCTCTGTAATCAATTTTTTCTCTTGTGCCTGCAAACCTTGCCTCTCCCTTTCTATTTCCCTGATAGATTTATCAAGCATTCTCTTGTTCTCCCGCAAGAGCTCTGCGAACACGAACTCATAGATCAACAACACTTTTGGTAAAACAATAATAATAAGTCAGATTGCTAAAAGTTATTAACTTTATCAATCCATAGTTCAACTGCACAATTTGGGTCAATCTAAACCATATTTTCTCATCCTCCTGTTAACTTTAAAGGTTTCTCATATTCATCTAATTACCACTTTCAACTCATGACTCCATATTCAACGATTATACACACAGATTAACAAAATTCATATATCATCGATGAAACAAATCACAATCAGAAACACACAGATCAACCTCGGGGTGATCACAACTCACTAATTGCGAATTGATGCAGTAAATCAAAACCAAACAGTTAAGAACTTAAGATCCATGATATAAAGAAAACATGTATAGAAATTCTTACCTGCGGGTGTCTTTTTCTTCCCAAACAAGAAACTCATTGCGATCAAGGAAACACAAAGATCAATAAACCCTAAAAAAGTTTCTTCAAAGTCTTAAGTCTTCTGTGTTTGATGACTTTTGATCGATCGATTTGTTGTTCGTATGCAGCATAGTGGTTGTGGGATCTAAGAAAGATAATCCATATACGTCAGCAAAGTTTCTGCCAATTGGGCTTTGTGGGCTAAAGATAATTGGGCCTCTACTTTTATTTTTATCTATTAAGTCCAGTATCTTTTTATAATAACAAATTACAAATGGACAACAGCCTTTGGGCTTTGAGCTTTATAATGCTATATGGGTCGCAAGCCAACCGGAGTACCGGACCCATAAGCGATAAAATGAAACAAGAATGTGAAAGAGAAAGGATACGTGAATATAATAGTTACATAAATTTGGTTCAAGACGGAATTCGAACAAGTGCTTCAAATACGTTATCGAGAAGTACTGGTTGCGAAACCTCAATATCCTTTGGTTTATTGACTCAATGTTTTGCTTATATACAACTACAAAGTAAGAAATGTTATAACTGGATTAGGTGGTTCAAGTTTAAGTCATTCATTGAGTGATAGATCATGAGATGAGAGATACGTGAATTAGATTACGGAAAATTCAATATTTTAAAATTGTATCTAAAATAACTAAAAGCGGAAACAAAGCTAGGTATCATTTGATCATTATGAACAAATTCAAAATCCTTATGGACAAAACCAAACTTTAATTTCCAATTATGAGGCAAATGAAATCTGATACATAATAGGTTAATAAAAAGAGAGAAAAAACATTAATTATATCACTTATATAGGAATTACTAAGCCCAAAAGTTAAAGAATAGCAAGTCTTTAATTATTTAAAATAGAATAACCACTTAAAATGATGAAACATATTACATTTGTTGAGAAGTACAAAATCGTATGATTACAACCCTCGTGTATTTAATTTGATTAATTGGATTGTTTTTTTTTTGGTGGATTCCTATACGATGGTTTTGTAGATGTGTTTTCCGGTACTACTTGATCATTTCCTCCAAGAACATGATTTAATTCTATGATTTTTTTTTCTAGAAATACTCTTTTCTTTGATATCATTCAAAAAAGTTTCGAATGGCAATTTCCATTTAGCTAATAGATTAGTAGACATTGAGGTTGTGCAAGGGGTGCTTCCCTGTACTGTATTTAAAGCAGTTGTTTGAATTCCGGGTTAAGTACTTCCGTAATTGTTATTGTGATATATATCAAATATGAGAAAAAGTGGTAAGTATTAGAGTGATGAGTGTTAGATAATACTTGAACCAATTTCGTGTAACTATTAAATTCACGTATAAAACATCATTTTGTCTTCTCATATTGAATGATATACGAGAAAGTTGGTATGAAATTCTTCTTGATACGATTATAAATGAACAACACACTTAGGAAAGTAACGAATAACGACATCCTAAATTTTGATTTATATTTGGAGGAATGGAGAGTGTTTTCGTCTCCTATCCCATATGATCAATCTGAAGGCACTTCGAGCTCATTTGTGGAGCTCGAAAAGTATGATGGAAGATTGGGGTTGGCTTGTAAGCCATCAAATCCAAATGGTGGTTAGGAGATTTGGGTTCTAACCACGGTCGGTTGTGGGAGAAAGAATATGTTTTCAAAGAGAGAGAAGGTAGTCGGGAGTACTCACTCAAGGCCTTGTATGATTCAGATACAAGCGTTATGATGGGTTTAAACAAGTAGGCGATAACATGATCATCATGTTGATATATAAATACGTAGTTTGGTTATGTCATTATCGTCTTAAGCTACTATGGTTACATGTGATATTTTTGTTTTGCATCTCCTTTTGTGTTTTAAGAGGTTTTAAATATACTAACCAATCAACTTCACTTGAATGCAAGAGTTTTGCTCATCACAATAAACTAAGATAATAACATATATTGCGTTATACATTGTAGCGTCCCCTGCGTGCTGCTCATTAGTTGGCACCTAGCCACGAACAAATGATGCGTGAAACCCACCGGATTTGATAATTTCAATCTAAATTTTGGGAATGTTGTAGCAAAAACATTAACTCTTCAATATCATACGTGAATCTATGCATACATGTGTTGTATCACATGCTTTGATGATAGTTAAATCCACTCTATAGGTAGTTTGTCAAGTCAATTGCTTAATATAAGATGTAAGATTGAATGTAATACTAGAAGTTCGTTATCTCATCCAACACACAGAAAAGCTTTTCCAAACCCCTTTATATCAAAATAATGAAATAAAAACTCATGTAATTGACTCTTATAACTCATCCTTATATCTACTCAAGGGCCAAGGCTCATATATAAAATAAATGGAAAATGTAGTTAAATCAAGAATAGTTTTTCAAAATTATCTAGGGGTCTTCGACTTGTAGATTATCTTTTAAAGTTTTAATAATCTACATAACTAGTCGTTCTAATTATGTAAATTACATAAATGATCTCATATTAATTAAAGACAAGTTAAACTGGGCTTGAAAAGAAAAAATATATATTTTAAGTGTTTTGCACATGGTTTTCATGACCGGATCGGACCGGCTGTTCCGACCGGTGCGACCGGGTGGTCCGACCGGTGCGACCGGGGATCGGTCCGGTGGCCGGTCCGGTCAGCTATAGTTCGGTTTTTTCTGGTCGAACCGCCCGGTTCGTCCCGAACCGGTGGTCGGACCGAAGAACCGGACCGGTTTGGACCGGATTTTTTTGATTAAAACGGGGTGTTCAACCATAAATTAGTATGTTAGATATACAAATATAGTTAAATTTATATATAACTATAAAATACATATATAAATTATATATACATTACTTATATTTGATTATATATATAACTATGTATATAATATACTATATATATAATCATGACGTCATCCGGTTTTAAATCCGGTCCGACCGGTCCGATCACCAAACCAGTAAGACGTCCGGTTCAACGTCCGATCCGGTTCTGAAAGAGTGGTTTTGCACATAATTGGATTCAATGAATCAATGCTCATTTCAACGGTCATCCATCAAAATAACAAAACATATGACAAAGCCTAAATCTAAAGGATTGATAGTCCATGTAATTAAGGAAATTTAAAGATGAAATAGAAATTTATAGAACGAAAAATGTAATTTTATCTATAAGTAGTAATTTTATCTATAAGTAATTAGTAAAATAAAAGCTAAACAATTAAATTAATTTATTTAATGTATTTACTTTTATATGATTATTATTGGTAATATATACTCTCGTCACTTAGTTAATTATAAACTATTTGAAATGTAAATATAAGCTGATATATTCAAGCGATATCATTGCAATCTTTCAACTTTTAATATGTTAATTAGTGTCTTCTGTTTTACAACATTTAGAAGCGGCCTCTCTATCTTTCTAGATAGAGGAAAGACTTGCCACCATATACCCCTCCCAGACCCTGCTCTTCAGCGGGAGACACTGGGTATGTTTGTTTGTTTGTTTGTTTTAGAACATTTTGTAAAAATTTGAATATATAAAATAAAATAAATTTTATGTATACAAATATCTTTTTGCCACAATATTTCAACATTCATTATATCTCCATGTCCTTATAATACTAGCTTTAGTAAACTCGTGTATTACATGAGTTAAATAAATAAAATATTAAAAAGAATAAAATTTTATTAATTATTAAATAATATATAATTTAAGTTATGTATGAGTAACCACTATAAGTAATACAACAATAATATCAACTTTTTTAAAAAAAGATAAACTTTTTTTGTTTTCTCCCAAAAAATAAATTATACATTTCGCTTCAAAACAAAACATAAAATGTCATTTTTAAAATATTTTGTATTTAAAAAAAGTATGATGTTAAGGAAAAAAATTATAAAAATTTGTTTCTCTAGAAATAAACATTAAAAAGATATCTATTTCTTAATTTTTTTAAAAATAATTTTTAATCAAAAAGAGAATTAAATAATATAATTAATAATTAATGAAGTTATTTAATAAGAGAGAAGCGGGAAAATTTTGTTAAGAATGAATGTGGTGTTGACATGTGGCATTCATAGTTACCATTTTATTAGAATAGGTAGATACATACGATGCTAAAATTGAATGAAATACATGTTTTGTTATAATGAAACTACCATGCAACGACGACTATTATAGCGACGGCATGTATCATCGCTACAAAGAGAGACATAGCAACAACAAGTCGTCGATATAGTAATTCTAGGATTTTTGGCCAAAGGTGACGGGGAAAAGTTTCGTGTCTTTTAATAAGATATGTTACACTCGAGTTCAATAAGTAATTAATAACATTTACTTTATCTAAGTTATCCAAAAGATATGTTACATTCCATCAATCTATTGATATAGATAATCAGGATGTTATCTATTACTATCACGCATACTTACAACTAATTCTAGATTCTAGCGGGTAACTTGCAGTTAAAGTTTTTAATCAAGATAAAAAGATATAATAATAAAACAAATACGCAAATTTAAAAGGAAACAGATTTTATTTATGTTAACCGCATTTAAAAGTTTTTAAAATAACTACACTTATCACACTACAATTAACCTGGCCCCCTAGGCCTCAATTCCATATATAAGGATCGATGACTGTAAATATAACACCTACATTCACATTAAACAACCTTTGATCACCTCTAAACACAATAATATTATATCTTCGTTCATCCCTTTAAATTAACCTCCAATCTTTAAACCCTATTATTCTATAATGGATTCCGAGCTTTCTTACGAGATGATCATGGAGATTATATCACGAGCCTCGTTAAACACTCTAGACATCATGCGTTGTACGAGCAAAGAATTCAATACACTCGCGTATGAGTCTTACCTTCTCGATCTACACAAGAAAAGAAACAACATAGTGTCTGGTTTTCTCATACAAATACGAAAAGAGGTTGGATGCACGTCAAAGAGTTCGCGCCATCCCCCGAATCAAGCGGTCTTGATCTTGGTTTTCTACCATATAACGCGTGAATTCTTGCAACATCCGACCAAGGAATCATGGTGTTTGAGAATTGTGATTATAACTTTTCGGGAAAAGATGTCTATCATGTTTGTAAACCAACGACTAAGCAAGTTTTAACATTACCGAATCCCAAAGGTGTGTGTTCTACTCGAAAGTTTGCTATCGTTGTGATGAGTTTGAAGCCATTACATTACAAGATCATTAGATTTTCTAACCGCCCTTACGTCTTTTAATTTCTTCTTCACTCTTGTTAATTTTCTTCAAGTATAGTATAATTAAATCATGTATATTATAATTATATGATATAATGTGTAGTAATGTACGTTTGTTTTAATGTGTTACATGCAGTGCTTTGAGACGGTGGAGAAAGTTCTACACGACATATCGTTGTGACATATTCGACTCGATGACATGGAAATGGAGAACGCTAAAGCACGTCACGTTGCCTTATGGTGTGTTCTTGACTGACCCGCAGCCAATCACAAAGAGCGGGTCAATATACATGCTGTTAACAAATAACAACGTATTAAAGTTTGATATGTATTCTGAAAAATGGCAAGTGTTTTCGTCGCCTATCGCGTATGATCAATATTCTGAAGGCGCTTCGAGGCCAATTGTGGAGCTTGTTAAGTATGGTGGAAGATTGGGGTTGGGTTGTAAGGCATCAAATGAAGGAAGTTGTTGGGAGATTTGGGTTCTAATGAGGGGTCATGAAGTGTGGGAGAAGATGTTATATGTTTGCAAGGAGAAAGAAGGTAGTCGGGAGTCGCTAAAGGCGTTATATGATTCGGATACGAGTGTTATGGTGGATCATAATACGCTCTTATATTACTGGTTTAAACAAGAAGACGATAATTACATGATGAGCAAGGTCGTGCTAGATGATGTCCCTCGTCAAATGTTCCCCTTCCGATCAGATTTCGAGCCAATTGATTTAATGCACAAAGAAAGTTAAAGGATCGATTGCTAAAGACTAATTAAGAGTAGACGTTGATAGATCTTATTGTTTGTTTTAATTGAGATTTGGATGGAGATGTATAGATATGACATGTAGTTTGTTATGGCATTTATGAATTGAGTTTCTGCCGTAATATCATATGTTCAACAGTTCTAAACCATGTAAATTAACCATGGATAATTGATTCATTATAAGCTAAGATATTGGATACAATTTTAAGCATTTGCTTTTGAGTTAATGAAACCTCAAAAGCTTTGAGGTTTGGAGAGTTTTTGTTTATTAGGATGCTATACGTAATTTGTAAAACGAAAATGCAAGTAAAATAAGAGATATATAAGTATAATGTAAAGATTAAAAAAAGGATTGAGAGGTCCGCACAAAAAATTAAAATGGCATTGTTTGGGCCTCACAAAACGATTGTCCAACAATAGAATGTCAAAATGAACCATAAAGACAATTAATCCAACACGGGCCGGCCCAGGAAAGAACAAAAGAAAAAATCGGTGATTTGTTGGGCTTAAAAGGAGGAGGTTGTGTTTCCGAGTTTAGTTAGCGAGAGAAAAAAAAAATTTTTTTTTCTTTTCTTTTCTCTTTTTTTTGAATGGTTGATTTTAACCTTCATTTTTCTTTTATTTCCTTATATTTCTTTCTTTTCACTCTTTAAGTAAACTCGGGAACACAAATTTCTAACAATCTTTTCAAATCCTTCCATTAAAAAAACTCTCTATTAAAAAAAAACTCTGGAACACAACTATTTTTTCTTTCCATCCACTTCTTTTCTTTTCTCTCCTTAATTGAGACTCGGGAACACAGTGTAAGAGGCAAATGTCTGAACCATTCAGACATTTACTCGTGAAACAAACAGTCTGAACCATTAATTGATGAACCATTCAGATATCTAAACCATTAAGAGTTTGAAACAAACAGCCCCTTAAGAGTTGGCCCAACTTATCGAGTCCGCATAAAGGAGTTTAACCCTTGGCTGCTGCCACACAGCAATTAGAGTGATTCAACTTTTAAAATTTTTGTTTCATTCGTTTCGATGGTTGAGCAGTTATTTCTTGTGAATTGTGATCACAAACTGGACTACAATTTGGTTTATGTTATTTAATTTTATATAGTGTATTTGTATTCGATACTTGTATATATATGAACTAGGTTAGAACCCATGTATTACATGATTGGAATAAATTTAACTTCTTAAAATCATTATTTTTATGAAAGTTTTGTATATTAGATATTATTAACCATTGGTAAAATAAGAAATAAAAAAAGTATATGAAAAAAATTATAAAAGACAAGTAATGAAGATTATGCATTATAAAATTATAAAATTATATTTTAAAAATGATATAATTAAAATCTTATAGTTTAGTAAATCTTAATAAACTCTTAGCATAAGAAGATTTACATTTTAGATATATAATTGTTTAGTTTATTTACTTAAAACCATTATCATTTAATATTTTAAAGAAACTTATCAGTAACTAAGATAATTACTTACTAATAGTTAAATCCTTAAAATAGAATTAAACAAATGATTTTAAAATTAATATTGAAAACTTTTAGGTTGCTTGATTGTGTAGAGACATAATAAAATTATTAATCTAAAATGAAAGAGAAAATACAAGAAAGGAATTGAGAAATTCATATAAGTAAAGGATAATGAAAATTTAATAAGTGTTTAAAATCATTTAAATTAAAATGGTGTATTACTTTAGGCGGGAAAACCGACCTGAGAATGCATAGAATCGCGACACGTGTCCTTAAAAACCTTGGTTTATTAGAATAGATAGATTGTGACAATTGTTCCCCTTACGAGTCAATTGATTTGATATGATAGCATACACACAGGAATACATCATATATAGACTTGAAGTAGACTCAGATGGAGATGTGTAGTTAACTCTACATGTTGATATGTAGATAGATCTTTAGTTTTGTTAACCATTTATAAGTTGAGTTTAAGTAACCTAGGAGAATGCTAGTCATCTTAAGCGACTAGCATCACATATGATATATGCTACTGTTTTGAAAACCGGACGGACCGGTCGGTCGATCTGGGAATCGGATCCCGATCTGGGAAGCGGATCTCAATCCGGTCCGCTTTGGTGCTTAAAATTGGTTTGACGTTGAACCGGTGGTCAACAGGTCAGACCGGTTGAACAAGTTTGTTTAATATATTTTTAAATTTTCCAGTATCTTTTTAACTATATTCATTAAAATAATTATAATTTTATCCGGTTCTCATATCTCATCCGACGGTCAAACCCGTCCTATTAGCGGACCAGTAAAACATATAGTTTACTGTCCAATGCGATATACTTCTAGTTCTGAACCTTTTTCTTTGTTTTAATAAGCCTTGAATATACCAATCAACTTTCCAACTGTTGATAACAGTTTTGTCCTCCACAATAAAATAAAAACAAAAACATATATGGCTTCTACATTTACTTGATGCACTTTCAAAAACATAACTCTTTAAACTCAAAGGATATATATATTACCTTACCAACCACTTGTACCAAGAGCAGCATTCAACATTCTGTTGAAATCGACTTCCGGGCCAGGCATATTTTTCGCCATCACAAGTACTGTTTGTGGATCCTTGCTCGGTTCTCTTCCCACCATAGTCTCGCATGCACCTCCCCGAATTTTTCTCGGCTGCATTTCAATCAATTCTAATGTTATTCGCTAATCTCTAAAAAAAAGGTTCACATTATTGGGTGCCAAATGAAGTGCTATATTGAATTATAGTTATGCCTATGAACCTGAATCTAACACGTTTGAGTTCCCTCGAGCCGCCTGGAAGTGCTTTAATAGTGATGTAGACTCCTGGCTCGTCTTGTTCCACCCACTCATTCTCAATGTCACTGACGTTACTGATTGATAGCTCTCCTGACCGATCAGCCTCACGTGATGAGCTGGTCCTTATAGAAGCATCCATGGATGATGTTTCTGTTTTAGCCCCACTAATGCTTGACAGTTTTGGAGTTGCAGTGAGACCAGATGAGTCCCGGTTGGACCGAACCACTGTCGAGCTTTGGTGGTCAAGTGAATCTGAGGATGAGTATCCCATTCCCATTGGGCGGTATAAGGTTCTAGGTAGCCTTTCTTTATTCAAAGGTGGTGTTATTGGACTGTCCCCATTACAGTCAAATTTCATACTACTCTGTTAAACCAACAACTTAATTAAGCTCATTATCAACATGGGAAAAGATTAACTTCAATTTAATGTGACTATATAAAAATATGATGATAATTAAAAAATATATCATGTTTTCCCAACCTCATCTTCGGATCTTGGAGTCGTTGGAAGGGGGAACGCTTGTCGGTTTAACCTTTGGACATTGTAAAGTTCCATTACTTTGTCGTAATTCTCTTGCCACCATTTTTGAGCTTGCCACTTATTAAAACATATCTCGGCTGACCAAAAACAAAAAATAATACAAGTCATGACTTTTACGGTCATAATTCTGGGTGTAACTCTGGCCAACTGTTGTCATTATAATTAGAGTAAATTACGCCAATAGTGGTACTTTTATTTTTTTGAGTAAAATATGGCTAGACATGAGTTGTAATGCTTGTTAGGCACTAAAGGATTAGTGGTTTTCATGACAACACTACCATAAAAGCCTAAAAAGTACCTTCAGGAGTAAGACTAAATTAGGCCTCAGGTCACAATATCTATGGATTGTATTATAATCCAAACCATAATAGACTTATAGTTTAGGCCATATTATATTTAGATCATGCTAATCATGTATTCCACTTAAATAAAGAAAAAAAACCTAACCACTATTGTTGACTAAGAGGGGCATCCTTCCTTTAATATTAGATCTTGTGACTTGTGATAATATGAGCATCAATATAGTAGTTTTCAAGGCATCACACTTGGAAGGCAATTTCATTAAATAATATTTTACAAAACAGCAACTAAATAGAGATAGATTAGTGGGAAAATGATACTAATAAAGCAATGCACACTCAATTGAGTGTGTTTAGAAAGCAAGAAATCCATCATGATGAAAAAAGAAATTGTTTGTCAAAGTTCCACCCATTACCCATGGGAATTCAAAGACAAAGCACAAGTGAAAAAAAACTCACTTTTTTTTAAACCATGTATCACATCAGTTTAAAGATGAATCAACTCAGTTGGGGCCCACAAACTCAACATCTAAACTATCATACGAAAATTCAATGATCACTAGATATGTGACTTATTTCAATGTTGTATATTTTTCTTGTTATTTAGTGGCGAACCTTACAAAAATATGCATCTACGATAAATCAGTACCTACCAACTAAGGGGGCCATGCATGTTTGATGGGTGATGTGCCCCTGCTAAATAAGGTACTATGTTATTTTTTATCCTAGTTAGACTGAAACAAGACAGTTTTTGTTCTTTGAGACTTCATCTTCAAACTAGATTACTATTCCAGTTTAAAAGTGGCAAGACATGTTTTTCATTATTGTTACTTTCACCATCACAAGATGACAAACCATATAAATATAGGTGGGACAAAGTATAACAAAAGGTGAGAGCAGACAGTTCTCCGACAAGGCAACAACATTTTGGTGCAAAAGCATGCAAAGAATACAAAATTTAAACGGGGCCCCGCTAAAGAACTACTAGTGAGTAATAAGTTACAATTTTTGGACTTTTTCACATAATAGATCGGAGTGCTATTTTCTAGGGGGTCCTTCTTCATCATGATGTTTGCAGTACTATTGGGACCGCTTTAAGACTAACATCATATTTGCTTACAAATCATAGTCAAGTTCACCGTTTCACAATAATACAAAGATCAAGTTAATATATGCAAAAAATTTTCTTGATTTTGAGAAGTGGTTATGAATTAAATTGATTTATAATTTTTATATTATAAAATATATGTATGAAGACACAAAGTAATATTATTCTATGAAATAAAGTATTTTAATGAATGCTCGTGAAATAACAATTTTAATTTTATTAATAATCAATCATGTTAATGGGACATGGGAACCCACCCATCTTATGTTTTGTAAGACCGGCCACCAGGAGTTTCAAAGTCTTTCTATGAATAGGGAGATATGAAATAAACTTTGATTGTTTCTATTATAATTGCGAAAGACTTTTTTTGCATGGGGTGGCCAATTTCAAAGAAAATAATGATTTTGATGATTGTGTCACCTACCAAAGAAATCACTAGTTAGTTCAAGAAAAAAAATCTAAAAGAAAATGAAACAAAATTAGCAACTGGCAAAAGAAAATTCGATTATAAGACTCATGAATCTGAAGTCTTTTCAGAACAAAAGCTAACAAAATTATGGTCATACCCAAAGAAATTATTAAAATGTAAAATTTTCTTTATACTTTCACAAACAATATCACTTTTACAACTCAAAAAGGATTAAACTTTTAAGTTGTTTTCTCTAGTTTTACATGAAACATGAAGGGGTAGAGAAAAGAAAAGGAAAGGATATTTATTATGATCTCTTGTGTTCTTAAAGCGAGAAAAAAAAAGAGAGAGGTTAAATTTTCATGGTTTGGAGTTGAATAGATATGAAAGAATATTGAATGTGGGGTAAGAATCAAACGTTAATCCTCTATTTTTATGATAATCATGTTAACTTTTAAAAATTAATCAAAATCATTAGTTTTTTTGTTGTAATAACATCATTATACATATACAACGTTATATTTTTTTATGTATATGTGTAAATTCACAAGTGTAAAAAAAGTTACGACAGGTGTAAATGTAAGTGTAACGTACACTAGTCGTAACTTTTTTACGCTTATAAATTTACATATATACATAAAAGACATATTTTTATATATGTATAATGATGTTATTTTTTAAAAAAATGATTTTAATTGGTATTCAAAAGTTAACACGATTATCGTAATAATAAAAGGTTGACATGCATTTGATCATCATCATATTGAAATACTATAACTATATTAGTCCTTGATATTTTAAGAATTTAAGGTTTATAAACCTAGAGCTATATCAAACTTCCTTCAACTCGTATGACTCAGTGGCTACTTTTAATTACGAGGAACTAGTTCTATAGACAAACTTGTGAATGAACCTCCCACGTAATCATATCTATAACAATACGAGCATTGATCCTGCATCAATAATCACATCACTCGTGTTCACACGCTAGGCCATGTCTACTTACATTTCTGAAAGTAAATCAATTATAACATTTTTCATCACTAACAGGTGAAGCTAGTAGGCCCTTCTTCCTAACATAGTTAAACCACTAATCATCATTAGCTTACCGTTTAAAATGTCATGTAGTTTAGTAAAATGTAACACTATTAATCAAACATTTACTTTACCAAAATGTTACTCCTTTGGTTAATCTAACACCAATTAACCTATTTCAATAACAGTTTTGTAAAATTGGTGATGTTCAAACACTATAAGCTATATTATTCTTTGCCGCATAGTGTGAATAGAATCAAAGAGAAGTGTACCACAGGAAACTTAACGTCAAAAAGAGGAATAACAATAATTATAAAAAACCATTAAAGCAAGAGTATGATATATAATTACCTGAACCGGATTCGCTTAAGATCGTTACCGCCACGTGGCAGGGACACAAAAGTAATGAGCACACCCGGTTCCACCTGGGCGACCCACTCCTTCGGTTCACTCTCCTCCTCCAACACAATCGGGTCGGGTCTCCGGCCACTGGCGGAGGCCGACAACGTCCCCACCGACACGTCACCTCCTCCCCCACTCCCCATCGATATCCCCTTCAATCTCGCTTCCATCTCCTTCCCCCAAACCCTACCGGAGCTCGAGTTTTTGCTCCCGTTCCGCCGGTACGACCACCGGAACCTCTCCGACGTCGACAAATCCGACTCCACATCGTTGGTCTTCTGCAACTGCTGCTGCGGAGTCATCATCGTCGCCGATCCTGTGCACGGATTGCAACTTCGGTACGCCGATCCGGACGCTTTTAGCGTCATATCCTTGATCTGTAACACAACATTTAGATATTCAATCAACAGTTCAACACCTATGCAATTTACAATCCATAAAAGCTATGATGAATGAATGCTATGTGTGAATTCGAATTTTGAAGAGAATTGAAAGCGGAAACCTGAGAAGTGAGAGTTTTGATGGCTTGTTTATTGGCAGTGGCATTAAGGCGGTTTGAATCGTCGGTTTCTTCACGCTGCTTTGGTCGAGCAATGCATGTTAGCATTTTGATGAAGAAATGTGATGGATTGATTGATGAATGGGTGTGTGAATGTTCGAGAATTGGATTGTGATCGAGGGAGAATGGAGGTTTGATGGAGAGGGGAAATGTTAATGATAATAATAATAAGTGTTGGTTTGTGTTGGTGCTGAGGGACTTTTATTGCTCCCCTTAATTCCGCAATTGCAGAGATTCCCTGTCTATTTGAGCTCATTTCGTAATTATATTGTATTTTATTACAAAAATATGTATATTCTTTTTTAAACCGGCCAACTGATTAAAACCCGGTTATCCAGGGTACCCCAACGGCGAAAAGGCACCCCATATGTCCGCGAGCACAGACAGAACTGGGTAACCAAAGCCCACCAACCACCAATTTCACGAAAAACCCGTCACCCGAAGGCCCACTGCGCTAAAACCCGACCCACCAACATCATTTTGCTGCCGGTAGGACTCGAACTTCCAACCTCCCCTAGAGAAAGTCATGAGGGTACCACTCAACCAAATGGTTGGTAGTATATATGTATGTTTTTCATAAAAGAAAAATTAAATTAAATTTTAATTATCCAAATTAATACGTGTTGGATGATAATAATCCATAATATAAATTTGACAGGCTACTGGGAACACTCTCACTTTCACTTTTATTATCAATAACAATCATAATAACATAATTTTTAATTCTTTACGTTTGATTTGGACTCGATTATGTTCGCAATAATGATTATGAACAAAATGAAGAAACATACAAGCTAAATTGAGCCTACAATAAATACAAATCGAGCGTAAAAATTTAAAAATTATGGCACTAGAACTGTTGTTGGTAATAAAAGTGAAAGTTTTGTTACAGGCCAAATAAATAGCATGGATTATTATCGGGCAATAGGTAATTGTTTGGATTATTAAAATTCAATTTACCAAAAAAAATTCTCGTTAGTGACAGAGCTTAAGCACTCTTATAAAGGCCCAGGGGCCAAAATTAAATTTTTAGGGAGAACGAACTGGATATATATAAAAAATTTACAATATCTCAAAAAAAATAAACATTACTGACAAAAAAAAGTATTATCCTTCGCCCTTGGTTCTCATTAAAGAGTAGCATCTCTATATCTATACTATATATAAAGTATATGGGAAGGGTATTTTAAGATACCCTAAATTTAAGAACATATACAATAATCAATGCATAGGATACAAGCATTTACAAGGGTAAAATAGTACTTAAAAGATTATTTACAAAATAACCCCTATGTTAATTTCATAATATCCCTACACAATAAAGTTGTTACCTTTATTTACATAAACTCCAGGTTATATAATAAAAAAACTACCTGAAAAATCTCAACTTCCTGAAAAATACAACTGCTAATATAAAAATCCTGCTGTGTACAACCAAATCCATAGTTTTTGGTGTGCTTATACCCCTAAAAGATAATCTTGTGTGTAATTGCATTTATTAGTTTTTTAAAAATAAAAACTAAGAAAGCTTATATAAATAGAAAAAAAAACATACAACCAAAACCATATTAAGTTTGGTGTGCTTATGCCCCTAAAACATAACCTGCTATGTACTTTCATTTTATAGTTTTTTTAAAAAAAATTAAAAAGCTGAAACCAAATCCCTACACAATAAAGTTGTTACCTTTATTTACATAAACTCCAGGTTATATACAATAAAAAAACTATCTGAAAAATCTTAACTTCCTGAAAAATACAACTGCTGAATATAAAAATCCTGCTGTGTACAACCAAATCCATAGTTTTTTGGTGTGCTTATACCCCTAAAAGATAATCTTATGTGTAATTGCATTTATTAGTTTTTAAAAATAAAAACTAAGAAAGCTTATATAAAATAAAAAAAATACATACAATCAAAACCATATTAAGTTTGGTGTGCTTATGCCCCTAAACATAACCTGCTATGTACTTTCATTTAATAGTTTTTTTAAAAAAAATTAAAAGGCTGAAACCAAATCCCTACACAATAAATTGTTACCTTTATTTACATAAACTCCAGGTTATATACAATAAAAAAACTATCTGAAAATCTCAACTTCCTGAAAAATACAACTGCTGAATATAAAAATCTTGCTGTGTACAACCAAATCCATAGTTTTTTGGTGTGCTTATACCCCTAAAAGATAATCTTGTGTGTAATTGCATTTATTAGTTTTTAAAAAATAAAAACTAAGAAAGCTTATATAAAATAAAAAAAAATACATACAACAAATTAATAATGGAAAAAAACGCAGAATGCCCCTAAAACATAACCTGCTATGTACTTTTATTTTATAGATAATTAATTTGTTGCAACTTTATGGGGATAAAGTTCAGTTTAAATTTTGATCTTTTGCATCTTTTTAGGGATGAAAAGCCAGAATCATCCTCTATATAAACTATGTAACCAAATCATAATATTTGTTCACTTGAATGTTGGTATAAACTGCAGAATACTACAGCTTACTTTTACACGGCAGAATACAAGAACTGTTTGAGGATTTTGGTTTCTATTAAGGTAAGGTAAGTATTATATTAGGTAGGGAAGTAATCTGCTAATACAATCATTTGTTTCATGGCTTTGAGAATTAGTTACCTTGATTTCTGTTTTGATTGTGGATTTAGGTATGGAGCAGGGTTCAAAGATGTTGAAAGACCAACCATTCAAGGTTAGTCATGTTACCTTAATAGAAGTTTACTTTGATTCATATGTTACTGATAAATGTAATTATTTGTTTCAGTGTGATTTGAACATACAAAAAAAGACTGGTGTGGTGACTTGAGTCAAAAAAATGGGGACGCTTCTAAGGTTTGTTTTCTTGATCTTATGTATATATTTTCATTGGCTCAAATAATTTTTCAAATATACTTACATACATATTTATGTTTTACTTGTGTTCTTATGCAGTTTGATGACCGAAAGCTAGAAACTCAAGCGAATAGACGCAAACGAATTGCTGAATGGAAATGGGATGAAGTTATTATTATAGAGAGTTCAGATGAAGAGGATAAAGATGACAAGTTACTTGATACTGCGGATTCAAGCCAAAAGCTTAAAAATCCGATTAAGATTCCCCGCGTATCAATTCAGAAGCGAACTAGACCGCATTTAGTTTAGTTTTCAACCCACCACTAAATAATTATGTTTTCAATTTTCTATGCATTTTATTCTACGTAAATGAATTCGTCGTCTTTATGTTTGAAATAAAAGATTTATCTTTTTTGTTAGTACTTAAAAAGTTTAGTTTTTTTAGCTTTATTAATGTCGATGTGAGAATGAAAATTGTATTTGCATTTAGCTTAGAACAAGTAGGAGCTAATTAATAAACAATAAACTAACTTTGAAATTAATTTAACAACACCTAATTAATAATTTTACACGAATTTAAAACCAAACCTATATTTCTAAAGCTTGCAACACCAGACATACATTTATAATAGAAAAAAAATTACCTTTCTTTGAAATATTATAAAAATAGCTATCTTGTAGTTAAACCATTCAACTTACATTTGTTTTAATTTTACTATAGTTAAACATCCTCATTTAGCATAATTATAAAACTAAAAGTTAGTTAAATAGCAACTTCATTTATTTTTAAGTTTGCCAATTTTTTTCCTGGAATTCAGCTTCCTACTTTCAGTTTTTCTATAACCTATTTTCTAGCAGTTAAGTTAAAAAGAACATACAAACTAACTTCAAGATAGAAGGGTCTTATCCTATAAATTTCAATTAAAAAAAAACGAATGCTTGACTTTAGACCTAATTTTATCCTACAATCTAGGTTGTTGTAGCTTTTTTCTTGACTTTAGACCTGATAGTATCCTAAAATTTAAGTTGTTGCATTTATTTCTTTAGATACTTCCATTTAACAGTTTTTTAAAAATAAAAACTAAGAAAGCTTATATAAAATAAAATAAATACATACAACCAAAACCATATTAAGTTTGGTGTGCTTATGCCCCTAAAACATAACCTGATGTGTATGTTCCATTTGTTTGTTTTTTAAAAATAAAAACTAAGAGGCTGAATCCAAATCGTTGTACATGGTGTGCTTCTGCGTTTTATTCAATATGTTGATCTGTTGCAATCTTGATCGGTGGTATTATGCCGAAGCAGCTCGCCTAACGAAAGTATCTCCAAAGTGGGTCAAGACTCAAGAGTTTGGGATCTTGAAAAAAGTGAATATCTGATCGCAATTGTTGACCTATTATCTTCTTTTTAGATTTCTATAAATTATTTTTGAAAGATCATTTGTTGCAACTTTGGGGATAATTAATTTGTTGCAATTTTATGGGGATAAAGTTCAGTTCAAAATTTTATCCTATACATTTCAATTTTTTTAAAAAAAAACCGAATGCTTGATATTAGCAACATGTAGCTGACTTTATGCCTAATTTTATCCTACAATCTAGGTTGTTGCAGCATTTTAGTTGACGTTAGACCTGATATATCCTAAAATTGAAGTTGTTACAGCTTTTTAGGGATAAACATCCCCTGTTTTATATACTATATATTACCAAAGTTGACATTCACATCAACCGCATCACAAGAAATATCAATTGCAGGTTGATATTCTTATGAAAGTTTGAAACTTTTCAGCCAGGTATATTATGTATATGTTTGCTTTGTTTGTGTATTTAGATTCCTAACCAAAAGCTAATTCATTTTTCAGTTGTTTGTGGTACAAGTTCTCGGAAATTAGCTTTTTTGTTCCAAGTTTGCACATTCACATCAACCGCATCACAAGAAATATCACTTGCAGGTTGATATTCTTATGAAAGTTTGAAACTTTTCAGCCTGATATATTATGTATATGTTTGCTTTGTTTGTGTATTTAGATTCCTAACCAAAAGCTAATTAATTTTTCAGTTGTTTGTGGTCCAAGTTCTCGGAAATTAGGTTTTTTGTTCCAAGTTTGCACATTCACATCAACCGCATCACAATAAATAACACTTGCAGGTTGTGTTTCTTATGGAAGTTTGAAACTTTTCAGCCTGGTATATTATGTATATGTTTGATTTGTTTGTGTATGTAGATTCCTAACCAAAAGCTAATTCATTTTTCAGTTGTTTGTGTATTTATTTTTAATTTACCATAGTTAAACATCATTATTTAGCATAATTATAAAACTAAAAGTTAGTTAAACAGCAACTTAATTTATTTTAGTGTTTTATAAATAAAATTTCTCTGAAGCTACAATATAGACAAACATGGTATTATCCATAACATGTTTCTAACCTTAAGCTATTTAATTTTTTTAGTAGGTTGTGGTCAACTTCTTGGAAGCTAGCCTTTTGTTCCTTTAAGCTATTGATTTAATTTTTTGTGGCTTTCGTTTCTCCATAAAGGTATGTCTTCTTTTAAACATATAAGTATTTAACTATAAAATTTTTTAATTGTTATCGTGTTTGATTGTAAATCAGTGTGTTTTTTTTGTGTTGTCGTGAAACTGCCCAATGGATTTAACTAATTTAGTGTGTAACGTCTATACTATTTAATCAGTGTGTATCATAATATCATGAAATTAACAAAACTCAAAATTATTATAATGGAATTAGGTGCATATATAACTGTATAGGACATACCTTATTGCAAGCTCCCATTGTTGAGAAACCATGGTTGCCAACTGTGTAAAAATAGTGCCTAATTCATGAATAATTGACTCAACATTGTGAAGAGCCTCAGCTCTACTCTGCATGTAAAGTAGCATACAAATCTTCAATCTTTTAAAATCAAATCATAATTCATACAAGATTACATTTAATTGTAAAGTAACATGAGACTCAAGTATATAAACATTCACAAATCAGATCCATTTTGCTACATTCACATTCACAATTCATAAACTTAGTATATAAACCTTAAAGTCTTAAACCCATACACATAACACACTAATTCTAAAGTATATAACATTCACAAATCACATGATAACAGGCAAAACATCAACCATTCACAAACCACAAACATCTACCATTCACAAACCACAAACATCAACCATTCACAAACCACAAACATCAACCAGTCACTGTGGCAAGATACTCCTCAGCAGCCTTAGGGAATCGATAGCCTTTGAACATAACACTATTGGGTCCATATTGCTAATAACAGTAACAAATAACTACAATAAAGGACACATATATAGTTTACGAACTCCAAAGACATTAACTAACTTAAGTAACAAATTCTGGAGAGTAATGTAAGTTATCAAATTCACATCCAATCCTAACAGCACAATGAAAAACATAATCCACATACTTCTAGAATCCCAAAACATGATCAAAATTGGGGGAAAACGAATACATCCTCCAGATTCCACACAGATCCATCACATACAACAGAAATCACATAAACCTAGATACACACTTCAGCAACAAATGGGGTTCAGAAATCAAAATCTTAGGTATTATAAATGATGGCATTAAGCACCAAGCAGCAACAAACCTTGGTTTTTCCAGCATTGGTTGAGTAGCAGTGCCATCAACAGCCATTTCGGACTCCTGCTTCAAATCAACCTTAAGATCCACCATAATATCTCCAAGACACACTCAGATCCACACAAACCCTCCACACCAGAATCAATAGCAAATTCCGCTACATAAGATTAGTGCTTCAACAATATCAGTAAGAATAAACCTTTTGAAACCCCATCAAAGAATCTGTCGTTATCGTTGGATCGATTAAAAACCCTAGAAACTTACACCATCGATAGAACAGAAAACTTCAGCCCAATAACCGAATTGAGACACTGTTTACCTCAAATAACTGATCAAGAACTCAACGGTGATGATGAATCGTTTAAAAGATGCACGATTGAGGTTGTTTAGTAATGGAGGGATGAAGAGATGCAAGTGAAGGTCTTTTGAAATCTAATCGAGGTGGGTGAATCTAATAAGAGGGAATAAGGGGGATATGAGCTTTTAGGGTTTCAGATTACATAGGATCTGCAGGAAGAACGGAGGAAGTGAATGAAGAATAGGGTGAGATATTTTGTTTGTTGTGGGATTAGGGTTTGGGTTTTGAAGGATACAAAGGTTACTTTGGGAAAATGATCGTTTGGGTTTGGAACACGGTTTTATCAATGTTCGATTTTAACCGATTTCAACTGAGTATATTCCAAAATGCATTCAATTCTATAGTTCAAGTCAGGTCCGAACCAGTATCTAAAATGATTACGCTCCGGCTTAAAGACCCGTTTCCGTACTCAACATTTTTCTCACAACTAACAACTCTACCACTTTTGATTAATTTTGGGCTTCACAGTTTCGTGAATTCATATTAGAGTAGTATTATTTTGGGCTTCTTAGTTCAATTATTTTGGACTCCATAGTTTTGGGTTAAAAATAGCTACGCATCCAAAAAAAATTAAATTAATTAATACAATAGTTTTTTTATTTTATATATTCCATCTTTTTAACACCATCAACTATATATTTTCAAAAATCAAATAACTAATTACATATTTTATACTTTCTAAAAATATATATTACAAGTTTATTCATTTATGTAAAAATTAACTTATTAAATGATTATTATATACACATGTGTTTTGAGTGAAAAAATTAACTAATTGTCCTTCCCTTTACTTTTGAACAACCAGACTATTTATATACACAATAGCATGTATACATTTTAATACATTCTTTGTTTTTTTAATATATTCAGTATGCCTCCAGAAATGTTTTTAATACTGATGCTTGAGACAGTTGCACGGCTACCCCCAAAGGTTATCTTTAAATGCAAGTGTGTTAGTAAAGAATGGTTAACCTACATCTCAAGTATAGATTTTCAAAGGACGCATTCCCTATACATGCGAGACTCTCCCGAACAGAAGATCATCACCACGAGGAGCCATAAGAAATCTTGTGTATCTCGGTCTTTGAATTATGAGGAACCTAACTATTTGGTAGGTACCGAATTAAATCCCCCATTTAATGTTCATCCTAAAATCTTTTATTTTTAGCGAGCTTGGACGGCATGCTCTGTATTAGCCTTAAAAACACGTGGGATTTGGTTATATGGAATCCATTAACCGGTGGCTGCAAAATGTTATCCAACAATAATAAGCAGGGCTTCTTCAAGGCATATATTGATGCGGTTGGTTTCTATGTTGACGTAACATTCGATTACAATGTTATTCACATTAAGCGTAGGCGGGGTACTCTTGCTGTATACGTGTATTCATTGCGTCGTGCATCGTGGAAATGCATACCATTCTTGAAAAAGAGGCCATACAATGGTGATACCTACGATTGGTCTATGGCAACCTTCTGTGGAGATGCTTTGTACTTCAGGGTATCCCAAAACTGGCTTGGCGCTCAAAAGATGCTTGTTCGTTTTGAAGTCAACACACACAGGTTTTCTGAATTAGCATATCCAAATACGTCGGGTTTAGGGCCTCAATTTTCTTTGGTTAGCATACGCTCAGAACTTCATTGTTATGTTTCACGTGGTAGCTACGAAAGGGCTTTGGAATTGTGGAAGCTACACAATGGTTCCTGGATGAAGTTGCATGCTTTTCGTTACGGCCTATGTCTTCCATTACCACCATTTACATCCTTAACACATTACAATATTAGTGGCACAACTCTTATGATCACAGGTTGGGGACATGTATTTGAAATCAAGTTAAGCTTCAACGAAGCGACTAACTTTATCCCTTCTACTTTTGGTGATATTAAGCGTGGTGCGATCTACTCCGAGACTATACTTTTACCTGGCTTTTAGTTACATGACCTTCTATCATGCATGTTCTTTTTTAAAACTTTATGTTTATGTTACCAATGTTTACCTTTTATAGTTACTGCCAAATACTTTTGGTATGTTTTAGAAATTAAATTTCAACTTCTTCGGATGTTTTACCATAGCTTCATTCATAAGTATCATAAGTATTGGCTTAGTATTTTATTATCTAAGTTAGATTTGCCTAATTCCAATATATGAATATGTCAATACATAATTGTTGTATTTGATGATATGGTAATTATTTTAATTTAATAATATGCACCTTTTAAATATTATAATGCATATTAAGAACGTATTATCCATTCTTAATATATATATATATACAAACCATAAAAAGTTGAACATTAAATCCAAGACAATAGCAACTTAATTTTGTTTCGTTTAGTATTAAAGTTTTCAACTTATATTTTCTTTTAAAATTGAAGGTATCATTTATCATGGATTTGCATACCATTGTTGATGATTTTTCATCAGTGACATAGTACTCTCTTTGGTATACTGTCTGTTTCGTCTGGATCGATTTTGTTTTGCACATCGTGTCTGAAAACAAACTTTTGGTGGTTTTCCTTGACCAAAACGTAAGATCCTTTTTCATATATTTAAGATTTTAATATTACAATGTAGTTTGTTATTTAAATCACAATCTTTATTTTTTTAGAGACAAAAAATTATTGGTTTTGTCCCGGCACCTATCATGCATTTATACAAACATAGGAATCTGGTGGGTAACATGTTTGTGCTACACCATTTCCAAAGAGAGAGATTCAATTACCAGGAGTGGCCAAAACATGAAAACTACCTATTGGTTTGGAGTGAGTTCAAAATTGTTTTTAACGAGCACACTAAACTTGAGCGATTTTCAAGTCACACACCGACATGGTTCCGTGTGTATCCATTATTACCTTCTACTAAAAATCTTTTGGAAGACAGAAGATGTGAAAAAATATTTACCGGTAAGCATAAGTTTTAATTGATAGATAATTTTTTATTATGCTATTTATTTTTCCTATAATTTATCAAGAAATGTTATTGGTTGTAGATGTTGTCGGAAAGATTATAAAGGGTGAGCGTCGATTTCGAGAGTTTCATATGACTCTTCAAGATTATACGTAAGCATTATCCAAATATAAAAATAATGAAATTACTTTTTAGTTGCCTAATATATTCAATTGTATTATTTTTCTAATATATAAATTATATGCGACAGCGGTTACAATATACAATTATCTTTATACGATCCTCCGGGGATTCGTATGATGACCATGTTTCGTGCAATGTTAAACAAATCTATTGTCTACGTATCTCGATGCAAGTTGATTCGTTTGCCCGATAGTATGTTACATTTTACTTTTTTTTAAATAATTATTTATATTAAATAAATCATGTTCTGTTCTACAAACTTATACATCTTATTTATAATTTGTAGGCAATATTTTACGTTCAACTGATTTAAGTACGATCGTGATTGAACCAAACATGCCGGAGGCTCATGCTATTTAAGTTTTCGATTGTTCTTATCTTTAGTCACGTGCTCAACGATATTGTATTTATTAAATTACATTACATCTTCGTTTTTCCAAATTTTTATTGGTGTTTCGGTTTTCATTACATTTATATTTTTGTTTCTTAGTATGTTAGAAATAAATTACGTTGTTATTTCTTACAACCTTGCAAACTGTTAATGTTAACGTTTTTAATTTTGGAAATATGAAATTATCAAAGGGGTATTTTATGACAGTGAATCTCAAACCAATACAAAAATTCAATCGAACTATAAACAAATATAGAGCTAAAAATTAATAGCATACCACACAGTTTCAAACCACATCAAAAATTACAGCTTGAGTGTAGAAAAAAAAACTTATGACAAATCTTTAGATAGATGGTAGGCAGATTAACATTTATTATTATGTTTGTTTGCTTGCAATACATAAGAAGTAGAGATATATTCGTTTATGTACATTAATTGTGTATTTACATAATGAGTTTGCTTAAGTTTGTTACTTAAATGTTACTTATAAATATTTGTAGTTGTATATAAACTGCATAAGAATATTCACGATATTATTATTCATTACAAAAGGTGTTCATCATTTTTACTATGAGGAACGGGCAACCAAAAGATAGTAATGACATTTCGTCCTCAACTGCATCTACGTCACGAGCTGCAAAACGGAAAGAATACAACAGACGATACTACTCAAACAAAGAAAACAACAAAACAACAAAAGTTTGTAATGCCAGTGTCTCTCAAAGCACTCCATTTGTATTGGCTACGATTAATCAGTCACGCGAAAGGATACCCTTAAGCACATTAAAACCCAATGCCGGTCACACGATACAAATGATAAATGAGAGTGTTTCTTGTACTTTGGCTGAAAGACGAAGGGAGGCGAATAGACGATATTATGCTACACGGAGAGATAACAGAAAACGTATTCCAAATGGTAGTCAACCTACGCAGATTCCGGACGGTGATCAACCACCTGTACGAGATGTGATAATAGAAGATGATCCATATAAATTTGTTTATGACCATGTACCTAAACACTCTCTCATCTTAAAGGAACAGAGTCCTTGTCAGAAATGTTCAGCAAAACGATTTGCATCAGAATTCCCTACCTTTTGTTGCATGAATGGGCAAACCAAATTAGCACCTATAGAAATCCCTACAGAATTGAACATGCTTTTCACGTTGCAAAATGAAATTGGCATAACCTTTAGGGCGAACATAAGGGCTTATAACACTAATTTTTCTTTCGCCTCAATGGGCGTCACGTTGGATGATACACTAACCAATATGAGAGACGGGGTGTATACCTTTCGAGCGCATAAAGGGATATATCATAGAATTGACCAGTTGGTCAGCAGAGATGGAACACCCAGATACTTACAGCTATATTTTTATGATCCTGAAATAGAGTTAGAACACCGGCTCCAATGGCCAAATCTTGATCGGAATATTACTGAGATTTTGTCACGTGTTCTTTCTTCAAATCCTTATGTCATTACATTCCGTAGTCTTTCGGAGCTGGGTCCTCTAGACAACTATAAAGTCACTTTGAACGCTTCAGCTGACGTTGACCAGAGGGTGTACAACAGACCAACGACATCAGAGGTTTAATTAATATTATTTTATTTTTAAGAACCATGATATATTTAAGATCCTTATTATTTATTAAACACGTTTTCTTCAGGTTGCTGGTATCTGGGTTGAAGGGAATGACAATATCACCGCCTACAAAAGAAGCATTGTGGTGTATGGTAGGTCTGAACGTAGTCAAACTATTCAACCATACTTTGGATGTTACGATCCATTATGTTATCCGCTATTTTTTCCTAATGGCGAACCGGGT
This sequence comes from Flaveria linearis, assembly GCA_024085815.1. NCBI lineage: Eukaryota > Viridiplantae > Streptophyta > Magnoliopsida > Asterales > Asteraceae > Flaveria > Flaveria linearis. The sequence goes on from CM044001.1 coordinate 104,805,498, forward strand.
TGGCATCCTGACATACAACGTGAGGTATTGTCAACTAATCAAGTTAATAATAGTCAGGACAACATCGACGAAGACAATGAAGGTACCAAGAATGTTCTAAGTTTTAAAATTTCTAACAGCAAATACTATGAAGTTCGATGCAGTCTACTGTTTTAGTAAGTATATTTTTTTTATCCAGGGTCTAACACACAAAATGCTAGGACAACCGTAGCTATGCGAGAGTACTACTGTTACAGGTTTCAAATTCGTCCAACAGAGAACGTGCTTTTGTTAGGTGGTAGATTGCTACAGCAGTTTGTCGTCGATATTTACATAAAGATTGAGACATCACGTTTACAATATTTTGAAAACAACCAACGACGGATAAGAGCTGACTTATACCAAGGTATTGTGGATTGCGTTCATGCTGGGGAGGTTCATCCAACTAGAATCGGACAACGGGTTGTGTTGCCTGCGTCTTTCATTGGAGGGCCTCGTGATATGCGACGTCGTTTTTTAGATGCTATGACTTTAGTTCAAGATGACGGAAAACCAGATTTATTCCTAACGATGACGTGTAATCCTCAGTGGCCAGAAATATGTGATAATCTAAAACCTGGTCAAACTCCACAAGATCGTCCCGATCTTGTTTCTAGAGTGTTTCGTGCTCGATTAGATGAGCTTAAAGAACATCTATTCAAGAAACATATACTCGGTCATGTTAAGGCATACGTTTACGTCATCGAATTTCAGAAACGTGGTTTGCCGCATGCACATTTCCTCCTTATCATGCACGCCCAAGACAAAATCAGTAATCCAGACCATTATGATAAGGTTGTATGTGCTGAGATTCCTGATAAATTAAGACATCCCAATCTGCATGAAATTGTTGTTAAGCACATGATTCATGGTCCTTGCGGTGCTTTACGACCAAACAGTCCTTGTATGCAGGGTGATCCAAAGATATGTCGATTTCGTTATCCTAGACATTTCAATGAGCAGACGACACAAGGAGAGGATTCTTATCCATTATATAGAAGGAGAGACACCGGAATTCAAGTTGATGTGCGAGGAGAAACACTTGATAACAGATGGGTTGTCCCTTATAATCCAAGACTTTTGATGATGTTCAACTGCCACATGAACGTGGAGGTTTGCTCCAGTATAAAGTCTGTGAAGTATTTATTCAAGTATGTTTACAAAGGACATGACAAGCAGGTTATTCAGATCGATGAAGATGGTCCAGAAGTTATTAATGAGATTAAAAGATTTCAAGATGCACGTTACGTATCGCCCCCGGAGGCTATGTGGCGTGTTTTTTCATTCCCCCTTTCTCAAATCCATCCTTCGGTGTTGGCCTTACAACTTCATCTCCCAAATATGCACATGGTTAGATTTAGAGATGATGATATACTGAGTGAAATTGTGGATAGGGAATTAGATAAAGGAACCATGTTGACTGCATTTTTTGATACAAATAGATTGAATGCCATGGCAAGGCAACATTTATATAAAGATTTCCCTAAATACTTTACATGGAATGGAGTCCAACGCAAATGGAATATTCGTAAAGCGAAGCCACAAAGAGGCCGTATTGTTTTTGCTAATCCAGCTGAAGGCGAAAGGTACTACTTGCGTTTGCTTTTGTTAAATATCAAAGGACCTACCTCTTTTGAACATCTTCGCACAGTTAATTGTGTAACGCACCCCACATTTAGAAAAGCAGCTCTTGAGCTTGGGTTAATAGAGAATGATGATAGTTTATCGCAATGTCTCACGGAAGCGTCTATATTTCAGTTTCCCGGTTCTCTAAGAAGGTTATTCGCAACAATAATGATTTTTTGTGAACCTGGTGATATTCGTAGGCTGTGGGATGAACACTTTGATTCGCTTTCTGAAGATCATCGGTTACATTGTCAAAGTGAAGAACGAGTTCAAAATATGGTTCTTACTGACATAAGGGTCTTTCTACAATCTATGGGTAAACATATTCGTGATTTCGATCTTCCATATATAACACAAGAAATCATACAACATGCAAGTTCCCGTGAGGTACAGGAGGAGTACGAGATAGTTGTCGAACCTGAACACTTACGTGCAAACCATTTGCTCAATTCAGACCAAAAAACTGTGTTTGATGAGATCATGACCCATGTTGATAATCATCATCCAGGTGTGTTCTTTATAGATGGCCCAGGTGGAACGGGAAAAACATTTTTGTACAAAGCTTTGCTTGCTCAAGTTCGTTCACGTGGTCTTATTGCTCTCGCGACTGCTTCATCCGGTGCTGCAGCTAATAATATGCCAGGAGGTAGAACCGCGCACTCAAGATTCAAGATTCCTATTTGCCTTAACAATAATTCGATGTGTAACATCAAAAACAAAGTGGTGCGGCTGAAGTAATTAGGTTGGCTAAACTAATTATATGGGATGAGGCATCTATGGCAAAGCGACAGGCGATAGAGGCCGTAGACCGAACAATACGGGACATTGTAGGCGTTAGTCTTCCGTTTGGTGGAAAAATAATGGTTATGGGAGGTGATTTTAGGCAGGTGTTGCCGGTCATTAAACGGGGCACCCGTGCACAGATTGTAGACTCCAGCCTACGAATGTCACCTTTGTGGTCCGTGACGAAAAAGATGCAGTTGACCATAAACATGCGGGCGCGGAATGATCCGTGGTTTTCTGATTTTCTTTTAAGAGTAGGTGATGGAACCGAAGAGCCAATCGAAGGAAGCTTCATCCGCATACCAGATGACATGACAATTCTATGCCCTAATAAAGAAAACTCCGTAACAGAATTGATTAATGCTGTTTTTCCATCGATTCAGGAAAAAGTACATTCTTCTGATTATATAATAAACCGAGCAATATTATCCACAAGAAATGAGAGTGTTGATGAGATTAACGATCAGATGATTGATATTTTTCAAGGCGAGGAAAAAATTTACTATAGTTTTGACGAAGTTGAAGATGATCGCCACAACTTTTATCCGGTCGAGTTTTTAAACTCACTGACTGTCAGTGGTCTGCCGCCTCATAAACTTCGTTTGAAAATTGGATGCCCTATCATATTATTACGGAATATCGATCCATCACACGGTCTATGTAATGGCACACGGTTGATATGTAGAGGCTTCCAACGAAACGTTATTGATGCCGAAATAGCTGTCGGTCAACATACTGGAAAAAGAGTACTTTTGCCTAGAATCCCTCTATCACTTTCTGAAGAAGATATGTTCCCGTTCAAGTTGAAGCGAAAACAGTTCCCCATTCGACTTAGCTTTTCCATGACAATTAACAAAGCTCAAGGTCAAACGATTCCGCATGTTGGTGTTTATCTGCCGGAATATGTTTTTTCACATGGACAACTTTATGTTGCTTTATCAAGAGGGATATCACGGGAAAATACAAAGGTGTTAGTACACCCTTCCAAAAAATTCAAACGAGCCGGAGTGTACACCTCAAATGTTGTATACCGGGAAGTGTTACGTGATAGGTGAAATGTACGTTTGCCAAAACCTAACACTATGTTTTATTAAATTAAATGGCTTATGTTTATGTTCGTGATGTCTTTTTCAGTAGTAATGTTTTCTTTTTTGTACGGATAAAATTTTTAATCAAAGTAAACACGTGATGTTTCTAATGAAAAATACGATCAATTTACTACATATTAACTTATCATATTTGCTTTTGCATAATATAGAATCTAATATAAACAATAATAATTTGAAAATGTGTCGGGTGTCATTTTAACTTCTAAAACTCTAATTTTATTTCCTTATCTATGTTATTTAATATTATGAGTTATGATAAATTCACATGTAAAAACTGAACATTTACTTGTTTTTCAGTTACCAAACATGCTGCGACGAAGGATGAATCTGTCAAAGTGAAGAGTATTTCTAATAACCAAGCTACATAAGATATGTCATACAATCAAGAACAAATACCTTATATTCCAAAAAATCATCCTTCATTAGATTTAGCGGTGAATGAACAAAATATACCGGACGTTCATGGGCTTGCTCCTGATAACGAATGGTGATTACCCAACATACTTTAGATCATTCAAATATTTGAACCTTTCGATTAAAATGATATCATCACGATGAGATCACTTCATCACTGAATAAAAATGAGTACCGGATAACTTTGCTTCAACTTTAATGTTAAAAATTATATTTGTTTATTCGTGTATTACTTTGTTGCAAAAATAATTTTCTTGAACTAATTGATAACTTCAATGCATATATATTACTTGCTAGGTGTGCGTATTGCATATCACGTATATCAACCACGATAATTATAGTCACGTAAGAGGTTACGAAATACTTAATATACTTTTGTATAGATAATACAATAATACATCATAAACCATGTTGGATGAAAAATGTCACCCCACCACATTACGCCCGCCGCATCGCGCGGGCACCTACTGGTCTCATTAAAAAGACGTAATGTTTACGTTTATCTGGCCGTCATCAAGTCTTATTGTATTAGTAGGATTTGTGTTGGGTAAGTTATAATTAATGCCTAAATTCGTTACAAAATTTAAAGTTTTTTTTATCAAGATTTGTTAGTTTTTTTAGCATCAAAACGTGTTACTTTGCTCAAACCACAACTATTATTGTTTAATTTAACTTTAATTTTTATTATTCTTTTAGTTATTTTAACTATTTTTAATAACATTTTTTACTACTAAACACGTCTTATTCGAAAGCTTGTTCATTTATTTTAGCAAAAGATATACATTAAAGATCAATGCATCATTAGCTACAATACAAAGAACAGTCAGCTAACAACGAAAGCAAATTGCAGTCTTTTGATTTTTCTTAACGGTCAACTAATTAAAGACCGGCTACCCGGGGTACCCCAATGGCGAAAAGACATCCTATACATCCGCGAGCACAGACAACGCTGAGTAGCCCAAGCCCACCAACCACCAATTCCAAAAAAACTCACCACCCAAAGCGTAAAAAAACACGGCCCATCAATAACATTTTGCTTTATATGTTTTAACTTATGATTTTAACCATCAATCTTTAGCGACTGCCTCGTGATTATTCATTGATTTTACCAATCCAGAAATAATTTTAGTTGTTCTTGCACACATGCGAATATCTGCCCAAGTAACTAAGCCATGTTTTGAATCCTATTGATGAATTTTAGAAATCTAGGTGGAGTAATTTAGGTTAAAATAAAGAAATTTCAAATTTGAGCTACACAACAATGGAACCAAAGGCTTGTGTTCGTAGGAGTCCATGACGTTCGAATCTTAGATGGTGACCCTCAAGAACAAATAATATTTGTGAGGTCTATTGAAGACACTAGGTTAGAGTCCATGTATTACATGGGTAGAATAAATAAAACATAAAATTATTAGTTTTATGAATATTTTATTTTTTAGATGTTATTAGTTATTGGTGAATTAAAATATTAATCTATATTAAAAAATACTATATCAAAAAATAAAATTACAAAATTATTAATCTATATTAAAAAATAAAATATGTCTGAAATCATATAATTTAGTATGTATTATTAAATTATTAAAATAAAAATATTTATATTTTAGATGTTTGATAGTTAGTTTACTTATTTAGAATAATTATCATTTAATATGAGAGAAACAAGAAATACAAATATAAATATATTTCTTTTAACATATTTAAAAAAAAGTTAAATTAATTTTTGTTATACTTTCCGTATTTATTATGAGAGAGATGCGGGAAATCATTTTTTTGATATGTTAAAATGATAATATGTGTCATTTGATATGCTACAATGATCACACGTATCATTTAATATGCTAAAATAATAACACGTATCATTTGACATGCTATAATAATAATAATACGTGTTTAAAAAACTTTATTTTATTATATGTTATAAATTTGCTAATAGACCAATCTGGATGATAACGGAACCTGACTCTTATAGTGATTTGAAATGTAAAAAATAAATGAACAAAATGCCCTCAAATGCATGTCGCGTGGGGCTTATTTAACATAAAAAAATATCATCGTTAAGCTCAATGACAAATATGGCAAAATTCACAAAATTTAGCAGAGTCAACAGTTAAAATGACAACAAATTAGTATAGGGACAAAATTAACAAACGTCAATGATAAAAAATAAACATTTAACTCTTATTAAAAGAATACATACATACCCACCCCAAAATAACTACTTTGTATTCTTTTAGTCTTCTAATTTTTTTAGTTAATGAAATGTTATTTTATATTTAAAATTTAATTAATATTATATTATTATTACTTTATCTATACTACTATACAAATCATTTGAGCATGGCACTATTGTAATTTACCTCAATAACTACCACGCCCGTCGCCAACAACTACCCGTACCCCGCCGCTGCCGCCACCCCACCAACCGATCGCGGCTCGCCACCGACAATTGATAATCACTATCGAGCCCAACCAAAACCAATGTAGTCAGTGACGACGGTTGGTGGTCGGCCCCAATGATCCGATGTTGGCCACGGGCCCAGTCGGTGAAGACATTCGTTTTTTGGGGCGGGCACGGTCAACGACGACTGTCGATTTTCAACAATGGCGATGGGCACGGTTGGTTGTCGGTGGGTTTGGATTGTCGAGGACAAGGTGACAAGCGGGAGCTGGGTGGGGCGTCAACGGTTTCGAGCAATCAACGATTGTCTCCGGTTAGGTTCGACGAATGGCGGAGCGGCGGTTAGATATTGGTGGTGGCGGTCAGAGGTCGATAGAGGCGGTCGGAGGCGTCGGGGAGGGTCATCGGCAGTGATGGTTAGCGGTGGGGGGTGGTCAGTGGTCGGTGGCGGTCAATGAAATTTGAAATCCTTTAAAATTTGAAAGGAATTTGAAATATTTTCTTTGAAGGAATTTGAGGGAATTCTTTTCGATTTTAATTTCAATTTCAATTTATTTTTAATCAAACACTTTAAGATTGAAATTAAAATTCCAATTCTAATAAATTTCTACCAAACAAGCACATTAACCAATGAAATTCAGATTCCAATTCTAGTAATTTTTTTTGAATTCATGCATATCAAACACACCCTTAGGTAGGGGTGTTCAAATTCAGGTATCCGAATTTCACATAGTGGACTTCACTATCCGAATCCGTAATTTAGGATTAATTCAAAAAAGATTTGTATATATTTAATAAATTTTAAAGAAATTTAATAAATTTTATTGAAAAAGTTTTCTGATATTTGAAGTTTTTATAAAAATATCTGAAATATTTAAACATATTCAAAATTTATAATTAATATATATTATTTTATAATTTTTATAAAAATATGTCGGATATACGAAAATTCTCAAACTTACTATTCGAATCCGAAATTTCAGATTTTCGAATATTTCGGATTCGGTTTTGGATTCAGATATTTGTTACCACCCCTACCCTTAGGGTAAAACTATGTGTAAAATTAATATTTGTTTTAGTAGTATATTTTTTTTGTTGTAAATTAATCTGCATGTTGAATGTAATTTCTAAATTTGGTATGCACTATGTGTAACATCAACATTTGTAAATACTTTTTATTTATAAAGTCTATGAAAATAATAATAAAATGTTTTTATCGCAGATTACGTAATTTGATTTCAAACAACTGCAATGAAATCTACTATAATACCCACAACAATAATAATAAGAATAATAATAATAATCTTTCAAAACTTTAGAGGTTAGAAGGTAAAATTATTTAACACTAACACAAAACTTTGGTTTTTATTTGTAAACCTTTACAAACCACAGGGACCCAATGTGTAACATTACAAAACACCCAACCCCACCCCCCATTTCCCTTCGCTGTGCCCCGTTTTCTTTTCTTCCATTGTCGGCCAGCATCCACGAAAAATCAGGCACTACATCATTTTAATAATCGAACTAATTCTGCATTATCGAACGTTGGATCAATTATAAGCACCCATTGGTTTCAATTGCATCAAAAATCAACAAAAACCAACCCATTCGAACCTCTCAAAATCACGACTGCAATTCGATGGAACACCATCAACCGAGCTTCAACCTTCAAAATTAACAAAGGGCTTTTAATCTAGATTAACATACGAACTTCCTACCAATTTAATTTGGTTTTCATCAAGGATTGGTCACCATCGAGCACCATCTGTGCCGCGACCTGTTCTTCATTCTAATCGTCTTCAATCCGTCACCAAACAGGTAACTAAACACATGTTTAAACTCGATTGTAGTCGAGGAATGAAAGCCCCAACATTAATTTGGGTATAAACATCGATTTGGGATTCAATTGGTTCGGATTCGAACCTAGGGCTCGAATGGAAAATTGGGGTTTGGCTGAACTTGGGTTTAAAACAATTTGGAACCCAATCCATTCTTTGGTTCACCGGTTCTGCGCTCACACTATAAACAGTTGGTCCCGAGTTCGAACCGGGCCACCTACACATTTTTTTTAAAGCCCTTTTTAAACTTTAAAAATTATGTAAAAATTACTAAAAATTATAAATATTCTTTTATAAACTCTGTTCATTTTTTTAAATCATCAATCTTATTTCTGTAATTTTCTTTAAGTTTAAACCTTTATAAAACAATATAACAAAGGCATTTAGTTTAATTATTTTTATGGATTTCTTTTAAATAAATTGTAAAAATCTGATTAAATATAAAATTTCTTTTATAAAAGTACCTAATTAATTTCTGTAAATTAATTTATTAAAAAACTTAACAATTCTTATATATATATGTTAACAAACGTTATAAATAGTTTATTTTGTTTAAAAATAAACTGTAAATAGTTGATTTAGACCCGTATTTTACAGCCAACTTACTGAGGCCATAACTTGTTCATAACAGGTTCAAATCAGTGAAACCTTATATCCATGATGAAGTTCGTCGAAAGACGAATCTGTTGATATATAAAACATCGAAAAACTCATCCGTTTAGACCCCAGACAGTCGTTTTCGTAACAGCTAGCAGTTCTGCGCAGCTGTAAAAATTCACGTTTTTCTCATATTTCGGTGATCCAAATCAGGAACTTTTCTAAATGAAAGTTGTTCAAAAATCACTAATCTAGTAAACTGGAGATTTTCAGAATTTTAAGTGTCGTTTAGTATTTTTAACGAGTACGAAAAGACAGGGGCAGAACTGGAACTTTTCTAATCTGAAATAAGAAAATCCAAACTATAACTTGAATTACAATATCGTAGGTTCTCGCGGCGTTAACCGAGCCTAGACCTTGTTTCTGATTATTGTCATTCGTGTATAAGGTACGGATTCTGTTTCCTTGTTATCACAATATTCAATTCTGTTGCTGTTACTTGTAGTACGAATTCCTGATTCCTGTCTCATATTTGATTTCCGTTCATTTCTAAATTTTAATTCCTGTTATACGTAAATAGTGTGTTTTTGATTCCGTTATAAGTAGTTAGACTACTTTATATTTCTGAATATGTTACCCGAGCTCTCCCTATCTTGGGGGTGACCAAGACGCGTTATTGCGGCATCGATAACGTGGCACCAACCGTGGCGGTAAGCTGAGATCACGGCGTCTCTAAAGAGGACTTTGAAATTATGTTGGTCGTCTTGTTATGTTATTATTTCCTCAGAGGCGTATGGATAGATCCTAGGTTAGTTCTGTGTTTCCTGATGGATGGTTACACACCACTCTATTTAGGACTCTGGTGAATGGTTTGTATGTCTGCCCATACTCCATTTCACATTGGTTCACGGGCTAGCTACCTGTGTTCCCTCTGTTCAGTTATTATATGATATGATTATTAGCTCGGGTTATGTTCAATCTGATATATATTTTATGTTGTTATATTCTCTGATTATCATTGTGTCCGTTTATTTTTGTTATCTGCTATTCCGTTCACTGAGTGTTATGCTCAGGCGTGCTTTTGTTTTCATACACGTCAGATATGCAGGGTCATCCGGGAGGGGAGTGAAGAGTGGAAATCTGGATAAAGAAGCTTGATGTTTATTTATCTAAATTGATGTAATCGACTCTTCTAGTAGGTTTTGGAATTTGAACTTGTAATCGTTATTAATAATGGGATTGTGTTTGGATTTTGATTACCGTGATAGTGACACGTCAGCCTTGTCGGGTTGGGGTGTTACATCTACTATCTACTATCTACTACTATATAATACAAAACATTGGGGCAAACTTGGAATTTCAATCTTTTTTGTAAGACACGCCATTTCGTTTTCAGTTGAACGTGTGGAGGGGAGGGGAATGTTTTGTATTATATAGTAGTAGATAGTAGTTGATTACCTGCACCTCTTCTTGCATGTTCTACATTTTGTTGATGGTTTAACAAGATAACCAATGTCATAATCTTGTTCTCTTGATGTTGAGAAAGGCACCGAACACTCCAACACAAACAATTATACTAAATGCAAAGAATGAACGAGGGAAACTTTGGAGGGAAAACAATGATAGAACATAAGGATTGCATTATATTGTCCAAGTACATTCCTATATATATACACATACACGTCGGTTAATAGGGTCAACCGTCATTAACTGTTGATTGACAGTTGCACTATTGGCGGGTACAATTTTATTACCCAAACTGACCCATCTACCTAATACTTACAATATACACATTGATTAGACATAACATACTACTTACATACTATCAATCTTAATGCCAATATTATATTCCAACAATCTCCCCCTTAATTTTGGCACTAAGAAGTAGCTTGAACTTCATTCTTCACTTGAACTCTTTGATCGTTTCTTGGGAGGTAGGTCTGCATCTTTCCACTTCTTGTATCCATTGTCTTTTGTAGACTTGTTGTTGCTTCATACTTCAATCACGATTTCCCTTCCTTTGTATTTAAGGTGATACCACTCGAGCATTTCCAAATACCTAAAATAAATGATCTTGATTGAGTTAATGAGGCTGTCTTGTTTTTCACGACTAAGGCTGTTTAAGTTATAGCCTAACTGTGTGGTTACTTCAACCCATTTTCCACACATGTTGACACCACTATATCCACCATACTTCTGTACTATCATATACAATTTCATGAGATTAACTTGATGTCCAAATACATCTCTTGGCGGCATTGGATTCTGAAGTTTTACTTTCAGAAAATCAGTTATAAACCATTCAACCACCTTTTCAAACTCCACTTCGAACTTCTCCTTGTGTTCTTTGATCTTTGATGCTATATGAATTAAATCCATAAACACTATGCAATCTTGCAAAGATGAGATGTTTGTCGGGTACATAATTGGCCCTTTGCTTTTGTTGATCCTCGATTCATTCTTGTCTGCCTCGACCGTAATGTCTTCGAAGTGTCTCCATAACTTTACTCGGTCATTGACTTCATCATCCTTGACTTCTTTTCCAGATCTATCTTTCATCTCAAGACACATGTAGGCATGGTGATTCTTGTTGCATCGCCAACATTGAATTTGATTCTTTTCTTTAATTTGGCATGTATCTCCATCGATCATAACTTGAAATCCTTGTTTGTCGAGTTTCTCTATACTCAACAAATTTCTTTTGAGTACGGGTATGTAATACACATCATCAATTGTGTATTCTTCTCCACTGCTGGATATCTTCACTGATCCTTTTCCTCTGAAGAATTCTGGAGTATACCCATCCGGTAATGTTTCTATCCCAAACGATGTTCTGAGTTTCCTAAACATCCTTTTGTTTCCTGTTCCATGTTGATTTCGAGTGAGACTTGCATACCACACATCATTCCATCCCTGGTTATCGGTTCCTTTGATTAGAAACTCTTTGTTTCTAAGTCGCTCCAGACAATTACGTCTGAAATGGAAAGGTTGTTTGCAGAAACTGCAACATATTCCTCTCGGATAACCGTTGAACATCCCTCTATTCTTGCTTTGTCGATCGTACACACTTTGGACAGAATTCTTATTTTCTGCCATAGATCGACTGCCTTCACGCGGGTTAGAACCGTGCACTTTGATGCGGTGAGAGGCTTCACGACTACTCCCATATTGATCACAAATCTGATGATCTTCTGCCATACGTTGTTTACCGAGACCCTCCTGGTCTTTATACATCGATGGAAACAACGGGGAAGTATCACACCCATCTATACTTCCAGGCACGAATGCATCTTCTAGTTCTAACAAGGAATCATATCTTCCACAGGTCTTTAATCGTGGCTCTGATGCCATGTTGAGAAAGGCACCGAACACTCAAACACAAACAATTATACTAAATGCAAAGAATGAACGAGGGAAACTTTGGAGGGAAAACAATGATAGAAGATAAGGATTGCATTATATTGTCCAAGTACATTCCTATATATACACATACACGTCGGTTAATAGGGTCAACCGTCATTAACTGTTGATTGACAGTTGCACTATTGGCGGGTACAATTCTATTACCCAAACTGACCCATCTACCTAATACTTACAATATACACATTGATTAGACATAACATACTACTTACATACTATCAATCTTAATGCCAATATTATATTCCAACACTTGATTCATCTTTGCTGCATGTTTAGATTGAATGGGCCTGATCTTATGCGTGCCTAAGCTTGAACATTGGCCCTGATCCAGGTAGTTTTCATTATTTTGCAGGTATGTTATATGCTTGTTTATTGGGTATGTTGCTACGAAATTTGCGTCACATGGATGGAAACATAAGGAGAATCCAATGCTCGGGTGGAGATGCAGGGTTATGTCTGTCATTTGATTGTGTTTGCAGTGATTTTCTTCTTATTAGGGTAAGATCATATCTAAAGTTCTTTAATTGTATAAAACTTGTCATTGTATGATGTAGATGCAGTGTTATTAGCAACCTGCAATGGAAAACAATCAATATTTGATGCTTAGTCTAGATAAATGATTGTTAAAGTTTGTTAATTCAGTGCATTGTATCATTAAAGTTCAAACTAAACTGTTTTTATAATACGTTGGAGGATTAAAATAGTACATTATGGTGTAATTGTATTGCAACATCATATTATTGATTGCTATATTGTTATTTAAATGATGTAGCAACCATTGGATTAAAAGGGAAAACCTGCTGCAATGGAAACTGCTCCTATTTTTGTTGCTAATCATGTATCAGACATTTATCCAATTTACTTTTTCTATGAATTATCTCCAACAATTGTTACATCTAAGTGACATGATTCCATGCCATTTGTTGGAGTTATAATCTTATAATCAGAGTAATGCAGGTAGCTATTTAATGTTTTATAAAATCATGACTTTGTTTCATTAATTTTGACTTTCTTTGTTATGCTTTTCATTTTTTCAGGTGATATATGTGAATTGGTTCTCATATCAATTACAAAAGTAGGTTGTACATGAAATAAAGGTAACCAGTCTTCATTCCTTATCTTTCTTTTCACATATTATTTGATTTGTTGTACAAATAGCAAATATGGTATACTAGCTTCAAGCTTTCGCCTTCAAATTACTATTAAGTCATGGGTAAGTAGTAAATATCACATACTATGGTGCTTATAGTCATAATTATTATACGAAGGCTTTGTATATAGTAGATGAAAAACGCCTTAATTAACATATCCTCGAGTTAAAATTTGTAGCTTATCCTTATCTAAATTATACATAATGCTTGTATCTTTTGCTAGCCAAATATACCTACAAATAACCAATGCATGTTGTATAGTAACATCATTGTAATAACTTAGTTAACCCTCGACAGTGTATATAATCTGATATTTTTCTCATTAACTTTCGTTTGTTAGTTTTTTTACTATATTTATATTGCACGTGCAGGTCGTAATAATGTTTTCTAACTATGTTACAATCTCCGTAAATGACCGGTCGCAACTTCATACATTTCTTTTAATCGTATAGTCACGTCACAAACTAGCGGGTAAAGGATCATCGTAACTTCATATGTTTCATTTAATTGTATCGTCCCATCGTAACGCGCGGGTAAAAAAACTTGTTTGACTTATTGTACACTGATGATGACTCGAGATGTATATTTTCATGACATACAATACCAACTAAAGAAATAGTGCGTTGGCATCTTCCGGTGAAATAGATAGAGATTATCATAGAAGTTTAAGATTGTTTTTTCAATGATTATTACTTGATTTGGAATCTAATTTGGATGGGTGATGGCATTACTATCTTTGGCTTTATGTTGCACTAATGAATGCTTGATGATTTTGATGAACTCAAACATTCTAATTCTTTTTCATTCAAGTGTGATTGTTAAAATTTATTTCAATTTGTCTTTCTTCATTTGAAGAACAAATATTATCATGGTTATTATGATAAAGTTATGTTTTTTTTTCACTTTTATATACAGCTTGCTGTATGAGTTAGGATTTTATGAGAATAGTTTTGCATATATAGATGTCATATATGTACTATAATTTAACCCTATTTCCCCAATTGACTTAATAATTTGGTTGTTCTAAGTTCTAACTCTAAATCTTGCTATGAGACATTTTTGGTATTTAAGAATTTTGATGTTTTTGAAATAATTTTATTATTAAAAGATAACATATTAATTCTTATATAATTATACTTATTATAATTTAATTTATTTTGTTATTTAATGACATATTAATTAATGAATCATATTTATTTGTAGTATAGATAATTATTGAAATTCAATTTTCAAATATATAGATTTTTTCTAAAAAAAAGCCACATCATAGAATTTAAGAACAACACTACTAACTTAGTTGTTGCTTTCTACTTTACCCTTCATAATAAATAACCTACAAACATCATACACACCACAAACCCTAACAACAACAACGAGGCGATAAAACAAACGCACCCGCTGCAAAGCGCGGTCGTTCCCACTAGTCTTAAAAATACATAACTATAAATTAAAAAAAAAACTTGATTTATAAAATGTTAAATCACATGATGCAAGTTGTTTGAGTACATTGATTTAAAAGTAGTTACTTTCGATGTATTACATATAATTCATAAAAACCTTGACTCAAGTGCAATTTTATAAAAAATTAAGACACCTAATATATTTTTTTAAGAGTAAATTACACTGATGGTCCCTGTGGTTTTATGCAAATTTTGGATTTGGTCCCTGAAACCTTTTACTTATGGATTTGGTCCTTATTTGCAAATTTGATTTACGTATTTGGTCCCTGAAATAAACTCTAGTTAATATAGTAAATTAGTCAGGGTCTTTTTAGTAATTTTGCATCACGTAATGTATGTATGCGCATGTTGGGTCGAGTTTAACAAACCTTGAAAATCCTCACGTCGGTTGATCTCCAAAAGCGCTAGTTGCATATCCAAAACCGCAAGCCTTCTGAATCTAGGTCGCTAAATCGTGAGTAATCAAGAACAATGGTGATTATGGTCTGGAGTATTCGAAAAAGCAATGATGATTTTGATCCTCTTGAAGTCTATGGTAAGTTCTGATTCTACTGTTGTATTCCTTTGATTGTATTCCTTTTGATTCTAAAACTCAGTTAATAAACAGGGAATGATAGTGTGTTCTTCTCATTACAAATCAATCATGGTGGGATGTTTACGAACCTTACTCGTAGAAGCTATGTGAATGGAAAGGTTACTTATGTTGATTTAGTAGATATGGATCAGTTTTCAGTGCCAGTCTTAGATGAAATTATCCAGGGTTTAGATTATTCGGATGAAGAGATAATTTACTATTCTTATAAGATTCCTGATTGTGACCTTGATTCTGGTGTGAGACCACTTGCAAATGATAAAGATGTCATAAGCATGTTACAATATGTTACTAAGCATAAGGTCATTGAGTTATACCTCGAGCATGGAACTTCAATATTGGATAATAGTCTTGTTTAACCAATGTTTATTGAATGGCATAATAAGCAATCAATTCTTTCCAATGAAGTTGATGATTTTGACCTTTTTTGGAAGATGAGCATGAGAATAATGATGACAGTGATTTTATTGTTGATGAAGATAATATGGTTGAAAACATTGAAGTAGACATGGAAAATTATATGTTCAACATTGATATAGATGAAGAATGGGTTGGAAACAATCAAGAACAAGAAGATGACTATGTACCTGGAAATGATGATGATACTTATATTGATCCTGATGATTTTGAAAGTGGATCAGATTCAGACAATGATGAGCAAACAAGAGCATTGAAGAAGCTTAGAAAAGAAAAACAAGCACAAATGGGTGGCAATTTAGGGAGAATTAATTTCTATGTTGGGCAAGTTTTTCCAAATAAAGAAGTTGTGAAGGATATGATTTCAACTCATGCAATAGAGACTAGAAGGCAGCTGCAAATTATAAGGAATGACAAGATAAGATTTAGGGTTATTTGTAAAGGAAATATCCCCACTTTTGAGAATGACCAAAATAGTAGTGGGAGTGGGACAAAGAACGATGAGGTAGATGGGTCAAAAAGGGTGTTGGATGGTGCAATAAAGTCAAAAGATAAAGCCAAACCCACTTGTCCGTGGGTCTTGTATCTTTCCAAGGGAAATAAAGATGAAACTTGGACCTTGAAAACTTATGTGAATGTTCACCATTGTCTACAAACAAGGTCGGTAAAGCAATGCACAGCTACTTACCTTTCTAAAGAAGCACAAGAAACAATACAACTCAACCCTGATATACGAGTCAAAGCACTTCAAGAACAACAGCAACGGAAGTATGAGGTACATGTCTCTGAGATGAAAATATTTAGGGCAAAGGTTATGGCAACTAAGAAGATCCAAAGAGATTACACAAAGCAGTATGCACTATTACGGGATTATTGTTTGGAGTTACAAAGAACCAACGTAGACACCACGGTCAAGATTGAGGTGGAACCATGTTGTGATCCGGCTAGTGATACAAGGATGTTTAGAAGGATTTACATCTGCCTAGGTCCTTTGAAAAAAGGATTTGAATCAGGTATGAGACCAATATTAGGGTTGGATGGGTCTTTCATGAAGGGGCCATGGCCTGGTCAGATATTAACAGCTGTGGGTATTGATGCTAACAATGGCATATATCCAGTTGCATATGCGATTGTTGAAGCTGAAAACACTTCCTCATGGACATGGTTCTTGGAATGTTTGGGTGAAGATATGAGATTGACTTTAAATTCAAACTTCACTTTTATAAGTGATAGACAAAAGGTTTGTATTTTTTCCTTATATATTACATGCATAACCTTATTAGAACCTAAGTAGTTTTCTTCTTTAAATCTAGGGCATAATACCTGCTTTGGCAAAGATATTTCCTTGTGCTGAGCATAGATTTTGTTTAAGACATATCCATGAAAACATGAAACAAAGTTGGAAGGGAGAATTGTATAAAGATTTCTTGTGGAGAGCTGCAACAGCAACAACTATCCCACAGTTTCAAAAGGTTATGGAGGAGTTGAGGAAGATCAGTCAAGGTGCATATGATTGGCTAATTAAGATCCCTCCAAGACATTGGTCTAGGTCTCATTTTAATGGTTAGTTATGCTTCTTTTCTTTTAAATTTTTATATACTTATGGCCTAAAAAAATTTGTTATATACTATGAAAACAGGTAGATGCAAAAGTGATGTTTTGTTGAACAACATGTGTGAGGTATTTAACAAGCAACTTATACAAGGAAGAGACAAACCAATTATAACTTGTTTGGAGTACATAAGGGAGTATATTATGAGGAAGATTGTGAATGTACAAAAGGTTATTGATAAGAGTGAAGGACCTCTTTCACCTACAACCACTAAACTTTTCAATCAAATCAAATCAGAGGCTTCAAAATGTAAAGTGTCTTGGAATGGTCTACACAAGTATCAAGTTAGTGTTTGGGAAGACCAATATGTTGTTGATATGCAATAAATATGTTCGTGTAGAAAATGGGAATTAACCAGAATCCCATGTAAACACGCAGTGGCATGTATGTACAACATGGCTGCTAATGAAATATCAGTTGGGATTCCAGAATCTTGGGTTGATCCAGTGTATTGGGTAGATACATGGAAAAAGGTGTATATGAAGAAAGTTGATCCAATCAATGGTAGACAGCTATGGCCTAAATCTTCTTGTCCAACAATTTTAACTCCACCTAAGCATCACACTCCAATTGAAAGACCAAAAAAGAAAAGGACCAAAACAGTTGATGAAGTTGAACGTAATGGTAAGATTACCAAGCAAGGAAAGTCGGTCACGTGCTCTAAATGTAACAAACCAGGGCATAATAAAAAACATGCAAAGGTCAAGAAGCTGTTCGTACAAAAAGGGTGTCTTCTCATGGGACCATCAGTGTAATTTACTCTTTTTTTAAAAGGTTTCAGGGACCAAATCCATAAGTAAAAGGTTTCAGGGACCAAATCCAAAATTTGCATAAAACCACAGGGACCATCAGTGTAGTTTACTCTTTTTTTAAACATTAGGTACAAATTTCTATGCAATAATTCCTATTTTGCCCCTCAACTAATAAGCTTCTTCTAATTAATACGTTAATTAATAAACATTATTAATATATTATTTAATTATATAAGATTATTTAATTAATATATTATTTTAATTCACTATATTGTATATTATATTATTTATAATCATTTAAATTAAAATTAAAATTTATTAATAAGTACTATCTTATTTGAATACTTGAATACTTTACTATATAATTAATAAATACTTATATAATAATAATAATAATAATAATAATAATAATAATAATAATAATAATAGTAATAATAATAATAATAATAATAATAATAATAATAATAATAATAATAATAATAATAATAATAACAATTAGAATTATAGATAAGTTTGAATACTTAATTATACAATTATTAAATACTTTTATAATAATAATGATAATATCAATTTGTATCTTTATTATGTATATTATTATATAAACCATTTGACAAGAACACTTTGTAATTTTGCTTCAAATTTAAGACACCTTGTATAATTTTAAACATAAGGTACAAGTGTTATATACAATAGTTCTTAATTTGCTCATATTTAATAAATTTCTTTTGATTAATACATTATTTAATCCACATGATTCATAGATCGACTTACTTATTTTTTTATATATTTTACATTTTATCCACGTGATTCAACCTTTCTACGTTTACTTTTCGTTGTTTTTTATTTTTTATTTTTTATTTATTTTTTAATACAAGTTTTTTCGATACAGGTGTTCAATGTCAGCACTGCCTCGGAACACACAATATTACTATGGGGAAGAAAGTCAACAGTCAAACGTACGGATGCAATCAAGTTCGTTATAACGACAAGAATAAACCACAGCCCAAATAAATGGAGGGTTAATAATATATCCAACCCACAAAGTCTCAATATTACAGATTTTGAATTCCTTTCATATCGTACGATCCCCATTCTTGATGTCTTGTGTTTTTTTAATATTTTTATCATTACATTTTCTTCTATTTCCTTTCGGTTTGTACATCCATACGCGATCAGGGTGTATGAAGTATAGATTCATGAATATGTTATGATGAGAAGATGTCGACCACCGAAGATCATGTAGAAGAAAATTCATATGGCCAACGACGATTTTCGAGGGTGAAGCAGAGGTTAAAAGATCGATCAAAGGTATGCGTTTTATTTATTTCTATGGTTGTTCGTGTTGTATAGATTTTGTATCGATTAATCCACCTTTTTGTTGTTTATTTTGGGATAGAAAGTGGCTCAAACAAGAGAAAGAACAAAGGAGATATTATCCAAACAAGCTGTGTTAATCGCCAAACATGCCGAAGAACATGAAAGCTTCATCACCAAGGTACGTATGCATATACATAATACATAAATACATATATAGAATATAGTACATTTCATGGGTGATACTTCCTTTACAATCGATTATACTACTACAACGTGTTAATTTTAAGAGTCAAACTACAAAAATAGATGGCATTAGATGCCCTTATAATAGAAAATTTGACTCGTCGAAGGGTTAACATGCACCTTAGACCCCTTTTGGTTTATAACTTATGATTGTCTAAGGATATCGTTTCCTATTGTTTACATATTAGTATTGTTTGAATACACCTTTATTTTCTGGTTTTGTAGGTAACTCATTTTCTGGGTGTCTTCTCATATGGGGCATTTTGTTTCATCTTGGGTGCAAGTGAGTATATAGGTTATTATAGGACGAGTACCGGATGTTACTTTACTTGGTTTTTTATTATACTGTATGTTAATCTCTTGTGATCGTTGGTTTTGATCAGGGCCACAAGATGTTCGATACATATATGTTTTGTTCTACATCACCTTCGTGCCTCTCCGATGGATTTATTATCGATACAAGAAATGGCATTACTACCTTTTGGTATGTTCATCTCCATCACTCATTTTGTTTATTCATTACATGTTTGTTCCATATATGATGTAAATACAGAAAATCATGAAAACTACATAATCACTTATATATAGTTGTTTAACTACAATACATGAGGTGCTATGTAAACATGCATGTAACCGCCTCTCTTTCTCTATCTCTTAAATTGTTATTAGGATCATAAAGTTAAAATAAGTACATGTTAAAATGTGTGTTGGCACTACATTATGTATTTCTTGTGTGATGCAGGATTTCTGCTACTATGCAAATACCATCTTCTTGATCATGCTTTTGTTCTTCCCTAGAAATCAAAAGCTTTTCATGGTTACCTTCTCGTTTGCAGAGGCAAGTACTACATCTTCACTGTAACACCTAAAGCATATAGGCAACAAGATCATATCCCCAATAAACTTGACCCGTGATATAATAAGATACATTTGCAGGGACCGCTAGCATGGGCATTGATTGTTTGGCGATGTAGCTTGGTTTTTAGCTCTGTTGACAAAATTGTAAGCGTCCTAATACATCTTTTACCAGGTGAGTTGGATCAAAGATCTTTTAATGGTTCATCGGTCATGCTTATAGATCATGATCAATTTAATTTCAAGGGTTTATGCTTGTTGAAGATGATGTGATGAAATAATACAGATTGTAACCTTATGAGAATGGAAGAAAATCTTGTTTTTTGGTTAATTTTGGGTCATGTGCAGGTGTTGTCTTCTTTACGATTTGCTGGTGGGACCCCGCTTTCTTTGAAGCCATGCATCCGGAGGGAAGGGCCAGCGGATTTTCATGGCGCAACATGGAAAATAAATCATATCTATGCAGATGGCTATTCACAGTTCCTTTGATTGCTTACGTTCTCTGGCAGGTTCTTTATTTTCTCATAGTAAATGTCCTTCGTCGACAACGACTGCTAAAAGATCCTGAAGTCATGACGTCCTACAGGTTATTACAGTTCTCTACTTAAAATTGGTTCTACATTGAACATCTATCTATTATATAGTTATATACATATATCTGTGTGTGTTTCTTTTTTACTCTAATGACAACAGAAGGCCTTCAGATTTCGTTTTCTTGTTTCTGATACCATCAATGGTGCTGATATACAGGGGACTATCAAAAAAGGCCCAAAAGGCAAACAACATATGGTGGCGTTTAAGCGGGTGTCTTGGAGATCAGAACCGTTTGTTTATGTATATTCTGCTGCAAGCCATTTTCACAGTAGCAACAATGGCACTCACAGTCCCGATATTCTTGTCATATGAACTACACCTTATTTTCCAGATACTTAAAGTTTCTGCAGCTGTATGGAACGGAGGACAGTTTTTGGTGGAAGTAATGCCACGTCAAGTTGTTCTCAAGGAGAAGAAGAAACTAGAGGTGGCTGCACCGCAAGAAAACCTACACCAAGATTGATGTAGATATTCTTTTTTAACTTTTTTGTATGGTTCATAGTGGTTTGTTATGTCTGTTATGACTACATGCTTTAGTTGTCTTCCCGCTCAAAAAAAAAAGGTTTCTCCTCTATTTGTTCTATTTTAAGATGGTAGAACAGATAGGCCGCCTAAAATTTTTTAGGACTCCTAAGCAAAAGTGGAGTTCCTTTTAACTTCACATTCTGGAAGTATTACTATAATATGTATTAAGATGTAAATTATTCCTGTTTATTGATATGTTTGAGAACATTTATAAGTATGCTTGAAGTTCTTACAATCCATGGGGCTGAAGGGCGCCCATAGTTCTCGACAAAAGTTTCCAAATCATAGCTCGTGTTCCGGTAGACCAAAGAGCTAAAGATTCAAGTTTCATACAAATTAGTCCTCACCCCTCAGGCCTCATGTGTAAGCAATGAAAACTTGCATCATCTTAGAACACAAGTCTGAATCTAATCATGGATTAAAGTGAAAAGGGTCTGTATACATATATATAATAAGGATTGTTACTATAATTTATAATTTTAAGGCTTTCTTAAGAAGATTTATATCTACAGAGGGTCAAAATGTGCACCTAGAATATAAGAATTGCTGCTATGATCAACACCACAAGAGAAAACCCCATTGCCTGCAATCAAAATCATATTGTGTTTAGTAAGTAAGTTAGCCCATGCGTCACTGGCCCATGTAGGGAGTGTTTGGGATTGCTAATTAAAACTATTTATCTACTTATTGCTTTCTGAAACACCATCTTCTAGTTGTTTATTCACAACAGCTTATTTCACTCGCAGAACAATCTAAAATGTGGACTTACAGCAATTGCAGAAGCAGCAAGACCGACTCGTTCCCTTGGATCTCTTTGGTAGTAATTTCCAATATACAGAAATGTAGCATAGTACCACATCAATGGAAATGCAAATCCTACTAAAAACCTTAAAAAAGGAAAAATAAAAAACAAACAAAATCATGAGAATTGTGCCTGTGTAGATTGTAGTTCACTTGTTCAAAAAGTGAAAAAAAGTGAATACTTACGAAAACCATCCGACTCCACAGCCAAAGCAAGGAAGAGGTTTATCGTAAATCCCTTGTTGAAAATCACCAACATCCCTTATAAGGGTATAACTATCTTTCTCACAGTCTTCATTGTTTGTTGTATGCCCTGCATCATTAGCATTTGCTTGTTTTGGTCATTTAGTATATTTAACTTATGGTTTTATCAATCTCCATAAGTGAAAAGATATGAGAGGAAACATCAATACTTAAAGTTGTCTTCTTACCTTTGAAAATTGAGAAATAGCCGGCCGAAGGCCTAAGATCAAGGTGATTGTCTGAAAATGATTTCACAAATTCAAAACCATATTTTGAAACCATTCCCTCTTCCATAGCAGCATCTGTAAACCAGAAACTCCCATTTTATCATCACCACTAAAAACTTCAAGCATCCCCTATCAAAACCAATTACAACATCCATCCAAATCCATAACTTGAAAGATTTGCAGTAATGACAACACATTCTCATCATAAAAGTACGAGAAGCATACGTCTATAAGTGCTTACAATCATCCTAAAACTATGGTAAGAAATCTACTTCAAAAAAACAAGATAACTTAAACAAATAACAGAACAAAGTTTATGTAATGTTCTCAATTTTGGGGATCCTATCGGTATTTCTCCATATTGCATCTTTCATTTGTCCAGATATTGATGAGACCCACAACCTTGAAAAGCTAAAGAACGAAAAGAAATAGAACCTAAGCAAACACAAAAACGAAGCATCACGTAACATATCATACATTCCAAAAGGTTAAGATTGATTACTCTTATCCATTTGCATTGATTCAAAACAGTAGTATCCAGCAGGCTGGTCTTGATCACTTGCTAGCTGCTACAACTTCTAACACCTCCTGTTTTGTGCACCAAAACTTAATAGATTGAACCAGATATTCGTATTTCGTAATTGTTCTTCAGTTCGCTTTTGGATCAGATTTGTCGCATAATTGGTCCAATCGATCGAGAAAGAAGAAAATTGAGACAACAAACGGTTCCATTAATGGACTGACTCCATGAAATGAAATCAATAATTTATTTGTATTTAAACAGATGCAACTTTAAATTATTTCATACGTCCAATTTTAAATTTAACCAAATTTGGTACTTTCAGTTATTTACAATATCAAATTTCACATTCAGATTGCCGTTTCTTCCGGCCGTCCATCTTTCTTTAAAATTAAATAATAAACATTCTACTCTAATAAAACATTAATCATAGAGGGTACGTGACAACATCAAATTTATTTTCATAAAAATTTTCTAGTTCTCTCATATTAAATAATTATCTTAATTACAAATAATATTATTTAAGTTTTTAATTAAAAAAATGGTTTTCTAGTAAATTAATAAAGATATCCTTTTATTAATGTTATTTTTAAAGAAACAAATTTTTATAAAATAATTTTTTTCTATAACATTAAACTTATTTAAAAATATAAAATATTTTAAATTTTGTGTTTTAAAAAGCAAATTTTTTATAAACTCAAAATCATTAAAAATGTGAGTTCTAATAAGGAAAATTATAAAAATGACAACTTTTTTAAACAAAATGTTTGATTTTCTGTTTTGAAAAAAATAATTTAAAAAGTTAATATTGTTGTTTTATTACTTATAGTTTTTACTCCTACGTAATTTAAATCATATCTTATATTAAAATATCGTTTTATAATTAAGTAAAATTTTATTTTAATTAATCAGCACGTATAATACACGGGTTTACTAAAACTAGTATAATATAAAAAACAATTTGGAAAACACAATAGCAAATTTCCCAAACATTATTTGCTATGGATGTTTGTACGTCCTAGCATAGTTGGTTGTAATCCGTGTGGCGCCCTTCTTGATACGAAGTATACGGAATACACGGGTTTACTTGACACGTGTAATACATGGGTTTACTTGACACGTGTAATACATGGGTTTACTTGACACGAAGTATACGGAATACTTAACACTAATATCACTTTGTACGTGCTAGCATAATTGGTTGTAACCAAGCACAACACCAACCCCTCGAACATGTTGAATTTACCAACACTTGGTAAGAAAACAAGTTACAATTATACACGGTTTCCTAACAGGATATTATTTTACAACTTCAATGATTAATATATTTAGTAATATAGAAAAGTTATGCACGCGTATGTATATATTAGCAAATCAATCAAACCTGACATAACCCGTTTCGTTATTAGTGAAAAGTTACTTTAAATCTCTGTTGTTAAAAGGCCACAAGGCTTGCACCTAGACCCTTAGACGTAGCCTTGCCGCTTCGCATTTTCTGGTCATATTCCAGCTAAAATTGTGTGAACATGTCTGAAACAATTATAATATCCGTAAACAAACCTGTAATCAACTTAAAACAGCCTAAACTAGCCCAAAACAAACCAAAAACAACCTTAAAATCTCAAATTTTAGTTTTTTATACTATGTCTCGCTTAAAAAAGTCCTAGCTTTTTAAGCACCTTGCACTTAGGCCCACAATCACCTTTGTAACTTGAGTGTGCCTTGCGCCTTCGACAACCATGCTTTAAATACGAGCCCACCTCGACCCATCTCATATCTTCATATCTAGTTAGGGTCCAAAAATGCAGACTATAAAGGACAGATGGTGAACTTGATAATGTATGCTTTTATGCCCTAAAAATGATTGAGCAATGTTGACGGGTTAGCAGGAGAATACTATTCTGTTACCTGCAAACGTTTTCCACAATTCTATGTCAAGTGAGAGAGAAGAAAACAACACTGTAGATGACTTTCTAACTAATTATATTCGCTACAATGTAACCATTGCACTACTCAAAATACAAACAAAAACTATATAATCATCATTTATTTTTTCTCTTTATATAATGGAATGGTTACAGAAGAGGAGGATGATACTGATGATCACGGTGGCAATTCTCAGGTGATAGTTTGATTTCTCTTTTGCATCATAGTATTCTTTGGATGTGTTTCCACACACTTTAACAATCTAACCATGAACATGTCAGCTATCAAACTAGTAATCATTTGTGTAGATTCATTAATATGAATGTAGTTTACACATAAAAAGGTGATGTTAACAGTGGGAAAGTAGTGAGAATTCTTGGTTTGCGATTGTCGGAAATGATGGAACAGAAGTTTAAAAACACAAACACACAATATAGTCTTTCTATATATTTGGTGACTCACAGAGGTCCCAAAAACATGAACATACTATTATTCTTATTTGGGGATTTCAAAATTTTCTGCAATATGTGTTAGTACATGTAAAACAAACAAACAAACATACCCAGAACATGTAAAAATCATTACCAATTAGGGATATTGAATTATTGATTATTTCAAAGACCCGTAGTGGAAGGCTGAACACAGTTTAATTTTTTTAGTGCAAGCTTCAGTTCCCATTAGTTCATACTTTCTTCGTCCTGCTTTATTAGCTCGGCCACTTCTTCTCCTGTGCTCTCTATTTTTTTGTGAAGAAGAAATTGGGAGAAATAAGCTAGAAAGGCCAATCTTTTTAACTCTTAGTAGTTTGCTTTGTTAGTTACCATTAGATCTAAAGGCCAATTTCTCTTTCTTTTATAGTTTTCATTTGTACATGGGTAGCCTGTTTATCTCTTGGGATAGAGGTGAAGGTAAGGTTTTCCCCTATCACACCCTCTCCAAATCCTGCTATATTAGTGGGATATTTGTTAGATATGTTTGTTTGTAAAATGGATCCTTTTCCTTGTTGATTTCATGCAAACCTCTCTAATTTCGCTAGAGAGAAGGCTTTATGTGTCATCTATGTAATCAAAAGTGAGCGGGGCAAGGCTTGGCCTAGGCACCAACATAGATGCAAGCAGTATCAACGATCACGCACAGTTGCGCTAGTGCCTTGATTTGTTTAAACTCAACAATTTTTTATTAGTGTTTCTTTTTTCTACTTTCTCGTATATTCTCTATCCTTTTTCTTCGCTCTTCTTTTCATCTGAGCTGTAAGAGAGTTTGGGCTTTCTCTTCTTTTATTTTTGTCTTTTTTTTCTTAGTTCCAAACTTTTGTAATTTCTATGTTGGGCTTTTGTTACCCTCTTTTTTGTTTTTTGAGCTTCGTTTGTTATATTTATGTAGTTTTTTTATTTTATTTTATATAGTAGTTGGATAATTTTTGTTAAATGTAATTGCTAGTATTTTTCTATTAAGATTTGCCCAACTTAGGTTTCTAGTTTGTTTTCTATAAGTTGAGGGTTTCCTTCTATTGAAATTCTTCCGCAATATAAACCTTGCCACCACCGCCATGTGCTCATCTTTGTTTCTGTTCAAAATTTGTTTCTTTCGTTATCCAGAACAACCCTGTTTCTTACCCTGGTGTTACTGTTCAATTAATGGTTCAACGCTATGCACCAAGTACCCAGAAGTACTGTTCGCGTTAATGTTCACAACTCAGTACTGCTCGCAAGAACTCAAGAAGTACTGTTCACGCTACCATTCAGCCGGAAGTTGTAGTCGGATGTCTTTTGCTGCCGCTGGAGTCTTACCTCCGACCACCGTTTGACAATGCTGACTTCTCTTAGAACCGACGTCTACTGCTTGAGTTTGCTGATGCTTGTTTTTTACCCGTGATTTTGTTCTGATTTCATGCTCGTGTTACTGTTCTCGCTCCCATTCCTCATTTATTTTTTGTCATGATCTAGTTTTCTGATCCCCTTTCTTGCTTTTGTTATTTGCCCCAGATTCATGTTCTTATTCTTACAAGAAGCCTGTTCTAGTTCTTGTTCTTGTTCTTGTTCTTGTTTCTACAAGTATGTTCCAGTCCATATTCTTGTTCTTATAAGAAATCCTGTCCTAGATTCCAGTAAGCAGCAACACTTTAAGATGCAAGTTGGGTATGATTACCATCTATGCTTTAGTTTGAGAAGGGATGTTAAATTAGTTATACTATAACAATATTGAATGATCTGATTGAATCAGTGCTCTCTCTCTCTCTCTCTCTCTCTCTGTGCTCTTCCAACGTTCAAAAAAATTTTGCACAGGCGACCTCCGCCGCCGACCCACACCTCGCCGGCGACCTCAGCCGACGAAACCCCACCAGCGACCACACCGACCGCTGACCAAACCCCAACGACCGGCGACCACTCTCTCTCTCGTCGGTAGCTACCACAGCCCTCACCGCCGACGAAACCCCAACACCGACCATACCGCCGGAAATCTACCCACCCACCGCCGGAAGCTTCATCGCCCGGAAGCTTCATCCCCGAAGCCGGAAGCTTCATCTACCCACCGCCGGAAGCTCGACCTACACGGACTCATTCTCAGTGGAAGTGGGACTCCATCAAGGATCGGCATTGAGCCCATTTCTCTTCGCACTAGTGTTGGATGAGATGACCAAGTCAATACAACAGTCAGTCCCGTGGTGTATGCTCTTCGCGGATGATATTGTCTTAATATCAGAATCTAAAATGATGCTTAACGACAAGCTAGAGCAGTGGAGAGCAGCGCTAGAGAGCAGAGGATTAACGATAAGTCGCTCTAAGACGGAATACATGCATTCTAACTTTGGTGGCGACGACGAAGAGGACACCCAAATCAGTATCCAGGGCATGCCGGTCCCACAGACATCTAGGTTCAAATACCTGGGCTCGTACCTGCAGGAGGACGGAGAGATACACAGCGATGTAGCTCACCGTGTCCAAGCAAGATGGTGCAAGTGGAGAGCAGCATCAGGGATCCTATGTGATAAGAGGTTTCCAGCAAAACTTAAGGGAAAACTATACAGAGTGGCGGTACGCCCAGCTATGCTATATGGAACAGACTGCTGGGCCATAAAGAAATCGCACGAGAAACAAATAGAGGTTGCGGAAATGCGAATGCTAAGGTGGATGTGTGGCCATACAAGACTGGATAGGATAAGAAACGAAGTGTTTCGACAGAAGTTAGAAGTGGCTTCTATTGCAGATAAAATACGAGAGGGAAGATTAAGATGGTATGGACATGTCAAGAGGAGACCAATGGCAGCACCGGTCAGAGCAGTGGAGAACATCAGCATAGAGGGTAGGAAGAGTAGAGGACGACCTAGGTTGACTTGGGAAGAGAAAATTAGGCGAGATATGGAACACTTGCACCTCTCTGAGCACATGATCGAGGATAGGAGTGACTGGAGACGTAGAATTAAAATTAAGGACTTTTAGTGGTTTCTGTAGCTAGGAAAGGACTTTGTTTACTTGTTACGGGGCTTGATGTGTATGTAGTTCGCGTAGACCTTCTTAGGGGAAACTTGCGGCTTTTCTGATGCATGCTTGTTCATTTATACGTCCTTTTGGTGATATCTTAATGCTTTGAATGCTTGTTGTATGATGTGTGCTGTACAATATACCATATGTCATAAATCGTACGTTTGATTATATGATTGATTATTTGATTATTTGATTATATGTTAAATCGCGAGCGTTATAGCTTTTGTATCGAGCCAGGGGTCTCTTTGGAAGCGGTCTCTCTACCTATCTGGATAGAGGAAAGACTTGCCACCACCTACCCCTCCCAGACCCTGCTCTTGAGTGGGATATACTGGGTTTGTTTGTTTGTTTGTTTTATTTTTTTCTCTTTGAAAGAGAAAAAAAATTAAGAATTGTCCAAAATATTTAGTGCTCTCTTTATGCTTTACCTAGTGGCAACCAGTACAAAATAAAAAGTGACATCATATATATTTTCTTCTCGATTTTAGAAATCAATTTTAAATTAATTGCTAAACATAATGAAGATTTTAGCAGCCGTGTTAAACACCTGAACTCACCTGTTATGAAAGATGATCAAAAACGTACAATCGATAGGCAAACACAAAGTTGGTTGCTAAAACTGGTAAGAGGGTCTAACTGTCTAAGTGTATATTTGATCACATATAGAGGAACAAAGGTAATTCCTCTAGAACTAAAATACAAAACCAGGCAACTGATAAATAAATACTTGCACATCATGCTAAAGTTTGTACAATGCACCTGATTACTTGATCAGCAAGTTTTAGCTCTAGAAGAAACTAATGTAAGGATGTTTCTTATTTTAGGACTAACAAATACACACACACACACACAAAGAGGGAGGGGAGGGGATGTTTAATACATAACCAATTTCAATGACGAGAATTGTATTAACACTAGTATATATTGCATTTTGTGTGGTATATAAGACAATTGCCTCTCTCCCAGTTTATGCAATTATCTTCCATGCACTATGTACAAGTGATTAAGTGGTTTTCACGATTCTCTACACATTTATAGTGCTAAGTTCAAATAAAAACCACTAAATGTTTTGGAACCATTTGATTCCCGGTGACTATATGTGTTCATCCTTGAATATACTATCTGTGAAATTATCAGCAACTTTAGTGCATTCAATGACCACGAGGAATACACAGTCCTTGAAACTCTAGTATATTCACTAGTGAGTCCATATATGCATAAAATGACTCCCAAATACTTGATGGTTGTCATTTGAACCCATCACTCACTATACATATACACACACATACATATATATTCACACATACATACATAAGCGTCCATTTCAAAACCAATAATAAGATTAGAACAGCGAGAATTGCTTTAACACTTGTACCATTTATTATATGGAATAAGTAGAATGATGTGGATTTCATTATGCTTGAGAATGACTTTTAATAAGTATGGTATCGATAGCCTTTTCTCTTCCACCAAAAATAATTTCTATAGATCAAGTGAAAAGATGCATACCGATGCAACAAAGAATAGGCAAGCCGAAAAGAACACTTCAGATTATTTCTAGCCGTCCGTGAATCAAGTTAGCCTCCTCCATGTCACTGTCCAAAAAACCTGCAGAATAAAAAACATTTGAGCTTACTAAAGCCCAAGATGAATGTGAGAAGAAATTCCAGAAAGAGAGATTAATCCTTGTGACAATAAAGATAAACATATCCATAAAATAGCCAGCAGAAGAATATACATAAAATAAAGATTAACTTATACATAAAACTAGCACAAGAATATACATAATGTTCAGATTAAGAAACCAATAAGCCAAAGGCATTATAGCCCAGCATCTTGGTGGTGGGATAAGACTTAGGGCCTATTAGGTCATGGGTTCGGATCTCACAAGGGGGGTTCTCATAATTATGAGTTTCCTCCTGAATTGATGACTTGGTGGTGGAATATGATCGCGTGGTAACACTGGTGGCACGATGATACTCCAGTGATCCGTGAGTGATTCCAATTTAGCCATTCAAAAAAAAAAAAAAAAAAAGAAAAAAAAAGAAACCAATACGCCATAGACAACTGATTAACGAAAAGAATAGGCACCTTTGAATTTCTTTACACCTAAATCCACAATTTATGGCCTTCGTACATCAAGACTTCAAATGCACACCAGAAATCCATGTAAGGGGGAATAAGAATACAAAAAGAATTTTATTTTTCCCAAAACTGTCAAAAGACGTGAAATACTTGAATGGAATAAGACAAAGCCTATTCGGTTATTCTAATGACTATTTCCAGAATGATCAAATGAATTAGTAAAGGCTTTATCGCACTAAAAGAATTCAAAATCACATACCTTCGAATCAATTCTACAAAATGCAGTCAGAGTGTCAGACAAGAGTTGGTTCTCTTTCCTGTAAGTGTTACTATACCTGACAATGGATAGAAACTCAAAGGAAGAAAAGATATCATGAAGAAAAAATAATCATAAAGAAAAAGATGAGATTGATACACATGAGTGGACCTAAGAATGAACTGATTTTATTGAGAACATAATTCGTATGTACAAGGGGTATTGTCCCCTGATCTTTAAATGCTACAACCAAAAATTGTGTTTCCTAAGATATAGTGAGCTGAAAAAAACTAGCTTATACGTCCGTGGAGAACAAAAAGATTTGTACAAACCCTAAGTCACTATATTAAATAGCCAAAATCCATAATATTGAAGACCTTCCACACGTGTAATGATTAACTCTTTCAAGGATTCTGAAAAGAAATCTGTAAGCCCAATCACAGGCTGGGATTTCTTGAGACCGGCGGTTATGCTTCTTTCATTTGTGAGTGGTATAAGCAACATGTCTATACAACATAACGTTATCAGCTTTATTAGACCATCATATTCAAACCTGCTAAATCATCCATTGGAATCTCAAGTCCCATAAAATCATCATCTTGTAATATATCATCATCAATGTTCAACCATGAACCTATGTCTCCGCCTTGCTCACCAAGAACATCCATTTCAGGTAATTGCAGATGGGAGAAGTCAAGTGGCTCCTCAATGTTGTTCTCCGATAATTTATACTCATCATTCTCATTGACCTTATTGTTATTTGTCATATCAAAAGACTTTGGGACTGTAGAAAATGTTCTATTTTGATCAGACATCTTTCCAACCGGACCATTGAGTGAAGCAGATAATTGAGTTGTTTTCTGCTTTAACTTTGTTTTGTTCTTTCTTTCACCCTTAACATTACCGGATGTGGGCCGACCAACTTTCGGGCCTCCGTTTTTGGATAAAACGTTCCCTTTACCTTCTCTGTCCCTCTCACTTCTCTTTCCTTTCGCACTATTTAAAATTGTTGTTCCAAAGCCTGAAGAAAAACCAGCAACAACATCATCAAGATATAGTTCTCTCTTTTTGACCCTGCTTGACCATATATTTTCATCTTTGCCAATAGTTTGCTCAGAGAAGTGGAAGGCATCGGGCGAATATATGTCATGGTTGTTTAACGAAGGGCTTAGTTGTGTACCTACATTATTTGCAAAAATCCAAAATCACCATATGCACAAACAAAAGAATAGATGCTAGACAAATTGTAAATGATTTGTAATACCTGACACTCGTTCTGTGGATTTCCCATTTATTTTACCAACTTCATTATTGGTTGCAGCATCTAATTGTGTGTCATTTAAGTATGATGATCCAGAATGGAACATTTCCTTATATAAGGGTTCAGAAAAGCATGTTCTGCCTGTTGATTCAAAATCGTGGCATCGATCCACTGTTCGCCTCACAAAACCTAAAGCAGCTTGCTTGGCTACTTTGCTACCAACACTTTTAGGTGCATGAGGACCCCAACAACTCTGATGAACATTTATTGGAAAAGAAAAAAAAATCAAAAACATGATTTTGGCAGTTCTATAGGAATGTGTTTGCACCAACTGATTGAAGAGGTGGTGTTTTCTGTTGAACTTGTAAGGGACAAAGTCGGTACCCTAGAATTAAAAAAACAGATCATGAGAAAAGGTCACAAAAAAACATTACCATGTATTTTTGATAAGCCATTGTAGTGTGTTTGTCCATGCAAAGTTGTTCAAATTCCCTACAAACACACAATTGGTCATATTAGAATCCTCATGCAGACACAGTCGAGCAAAAGCGGCAATACAACAATCACTTGGTGAGATTTAAAAATGAATCCCTACTTTTCTTGCAGCTCTCTTGCTTCATTTGTGGACACCAAAAGGTTATCAAGCAGGCATTTCTTCCTGGAAACCTGTTAATCAACTAGATCATGAGATGAGGCTTTTTTTATACTTGATGTTCAAAATTTTTCCATCAATTATGAGAAATACAAAATCAAAACAAAGAAAACAATGCTATCCTGATTACAAAATTGTGCATTATGTAATTAAACTGTAGCCAAACACGGGATAAAAAAGATGCTGGTAAAATTTCCAAATTTTGAGTAGCAAAAGATTGCTACCTGTTCATGATGTTTTTCTTCAAGTCGACAAATTTCTCCACTAACGTCCTCATTCCCATTGTGTGGTGAATCAGGCTGGCCAAAAGAAATTGTTTGCGTATTAAATTACTATATCAAAAAGTTGACCAAAATATATAATAACCCTATAAATCTTATAGCACTGCATAGGGATTGAAATAAATTTATCATCAAGGTAAGAATGCATGAAAGTGAGAAAAAGAGAGAACCTACCACAAGTTCTGGATAGAGTCCAATACGTTGAATCTCTATGAGAAGCCTTTCGTTTAATGGCATGTTGGCATACTGATAGTCCGAAAAGTTGATACCAGATGTCATTACTGGATCTGAAAGTAGACTATTATCGGAATGATCAAAGCCGGTACCAACCGTCGAGTCTGACATGGACATAATTCGATGATCTGGAGGACTGTGGATGGACTCTTTACAAGATCTCGGTGTAGAATTAATCTTGGGGACTCTAAAATTACCACATCCACCAAGCTCATACTTCTGCAATAGCCTATTATTGAAGGCATTTGATTCTACATCTGTTTCAAACTTAAATGCAGATCCATAAACATCAAAGTTGTGGCCATTAGTCCCACTAAAGACAAGCTCGTCGTTTTCTTCTTCTGAGATTAGGGCAGCAAGTAGTCTCTGACAAAGGGGAATTTCCCCGGGACCAGTGGTTCCTGAGGCAAAATGTCCGGGACTTGATTCAATACTTATGCTTTCTTCTCCATCAATTAGTGTCCCAAAACTATCAATGTCTTGAATGTGGTTTTTTGTGTTAACATTGGTCTGGGTGCTTCCCTGTACATGAATAGAACAAGAAAAATATATTTTGAAATTTACAACTTTTAATGTCGTCTTTTCAGCCCTGGGAATAATCATGTCATAGCTTATACAACCGATGGAAGAAACATCACCTGTTGCTTTAAATAGGACAGGTCCACATCAGATACAAAACCAAAAAGTGGTTCCATCTGCCTCCATAATGGACTGGACAAAGCATGATCTGGAACCTCCAAATCCAGTAATTAGAATTAACAAATAACATTTTTCATTCAAAAATAAATAAAGAAAAGATGGTGATATAGAACAGTACTAGTATTAATAACCGCTTTAGCTGCCGCCAGAAGCTCTTCATGTCCATCATCAGAACCAACTAAAGAATAACAAATTTCAGAAATCTGTGGTCATAGAGAAAATCTAAACTTGAAGAGTCGACATTTCATTTACCAGGAAAATCTATCGCTGCATTGAATATAGTATGCTTTTGACGAGTATAAGCTTTGCGATCAGAGAGTTTCCTAGTGGGGGGCCTACCTGATTTGCTGTTGAAATATCAAGTAATACAAATTTCAATAACAAACATATAAAAAACATATAAGTGTGTAGCTACTTAAAAAAGAATCTTTTATATCTTAAAACAAAGAATCTACGACCTTTCAGACTTATCAAAACCTTGTCTGGCAGTCCTAAGCTGTTTTGCAGTCCCCAAATGACGGATCTTCTCTAATGGTGGTGTAACACCACGTGAAGAACCAAAGCCCCGGCCTGTTCTGTATTGCCTACGAATTCCGTCACCAACTTCTTCCCCATTCACCATCTTATTCTTTCTTACTGGAGCAACTAAAGTTGACATCTTTTGAACATTTTGTGCACCTTTCTCTTCTGCCTCGTAAGATTTCTTGCCCTTATCTCTAGATCTGATTTCAGCAGCCCCAGACTCCTCACTTTCAGATAACGTAGATGATGGGAAATGATCCCCTTTTGATTTGAATTGCTGAGGAGAATTTGCAGGTAACCGTTTGGCAAACCCGGGTCCACTTTCACTACCAGTAACATCACTGGCATTATCCAATGCAGGCACTTGATCACTGTTGGATAAAATAGGGATAAGATTTGTTCTCCTTGCTGAGCGTGATATCTTTTGGGGCCTACGGTCAGCCCATTGTGCTACTGGCGGAGAAGAAGACCGTGTTGCGGGTGTACGTTTACGATTACTGGACCCAAACTGACCAGGGTTCTTGCTTACCAGGTCCCAATCACCGGAAGCAGTTGCCCGTTGAACCATCGCTGATGATTTAGGCACAACACTTGAACCTGATCTTGGACCTCGAGCTGGACCGTGCAGTTTTGTGCTAGAGATAGGACTACCAGATATAAACTCTTCTCTGGCATTGGACCTGGTACCATGAAGAGAAGATTACATGAACTAACAAATCAAACAAAATTATAATAAAGTATAATACAAAGACAAATAAACATGAGAATACAATGCCATACTTGTTAACTGATCTGAGATTCGTCCTTCCCTTTTCAGAACTAGTACTCCTATCTCTTTTGTCATGATGAAGAAATGTAGTTTCTTGTTCAGGCCTTGGGATGGAAGACCGTATGCCCCCACTTGACTGTTGAGCTGGACCATCAGCTTTTACACCTCCAATTGATCCATTAGCCACCCCAAGCCTACATCAAAACTAAGCATAAGCATAAACACTGAACATAATTGATCTATGACTTGTAGGTATCATAATTGATACCTTAACCCATGGGAATCATTTAACCGTGACATGCAATCAGAATGATGCCTTGGATGCATTCCTTGTTTGGGTTCCGTGCCATTGGTAGCTTTTGTTGACATTGAGCTTGGACTCGAGACAGTATCAGCTTTTATTCCAGTACGTTTCTTCTTCATTTTTGTTTTTTCCCAACCATCTGCTACAATGTGCAATGAACGGTCCTCGCCCTGAGGAGCATTACCGTTTGGAACTCTTAACGCTTCTTTATCCCTATCTACATTCCCTGATGATCTAGCAGGAGTGTTTGGACGCACATCCGCCTATATTAGTAAATTTCCCAGATTAGATTTGTATAAAAACAAAGTAAAAGTGGAAAATTACTAAATTCTACAAACCCTTTGATCAACCATTGAAGTTCTGGTTCGTTTGTTAGGAATGACATTTTTTAACCTTTCTTCGACCTTCTGCTGCTCAAAGTCAAATGCATTTGTGAGAGAATGAATTTGGGTACCCATCTTAACAACACCTGCCCCCATAGGTGCACGATTCAAGAGTAAACCACTAGATCGATCACCAGGTGAAGCATCTGGCCTTGATCTCTTCCTTGAAGGAATACTTGGGAAACACTTGTTAATCACCAATAATGTCTCACTAAAAACCTTCACCCGCTCCCTATGTACATGATAAAAAGAATTACAAAATGTATACATCTTTGATCCTGCAAATATAAATAAAGCATATACCTGGATTTAATGGTGGATTCCCGCAAACCAGCCTTTAACCGTTTGAGATCCTCGGGCGAGGAATTAGGCACTTTGCCTTTCAACGAACCAGATGGTGACTCATCTGGTGAACCGAGGACAGCACTTGCAAGTCGTTTAAAATCCCCATATCGATTGAACTTATGTTCAGCAACCATTGACTTTGGATCAAACCGCAAGCATTGAAAAAAATTGGTTACATCTACTTGTGTGACAGTTGAGGTGCTTCTTGACATGCTTGGAAGAGATGATAAAATTGGATTTTCCATGTTGTCACGGAAACTGGATGATCTGTCCAGTAAAGCAGCTGAGTAGGACCCGCGCTGTGCAGAGTTGTACAATGGCCTATCTGGGCTAACAGATGAAAAGTCGAATTTACCAGATGACGCCATTGCATCAGTTTATAAAGAGTCTCTGTGTTGCAAGATTTGTAAACACAGTTGTGCATGACAATACTGTTATGTCACTGCACATGGAAGTAAGCCCAGTTTTCCCAATGGCAAAAGAAGAATAACACCTGACAATTTAATAAATGGTACAAACCTCAGGTTTCCAATGATAGTTCAAATCAAATAGAAAATGCATTGTATTAATTCCCTTTCAGATTGGGTTCTAGTAATTGGCAAAAACCAAAGCTTTGAAGTCACTCGCTTAAAGATTAAGTTCTTGCAATTCGCACACAGTGCACAAAAATGTTTATAAACACCCTGAAAACCTTTAAATAAACAATAGTCCGTATACACACAACAGTATGTCAAATTTATGTTCATTTAAACACAGATCCATAATGACACAACGTAATAGTTATAAAACTGTCTATACGTCAAAAGCACTGCATAAAAAACTCCACAATCAGTTGATCTAGATGAAAGTGATGGTTCCAGATAGATAACCAAACCTTGATCCCTCCAATATCTCTTCCAAAACTTTTAGTTCAAGTTAACGTCAATCCAAAAAATACAACTACTCCATATCAATACCTCCTACATCTATCATCTTAATTATGTGAGTTGATCAACACATTTACAGTATATATCCCTCGAACACACTAATAAACAAATCAACACCATAATTAAACACAAACAAAAAAGCGCTAGTGACTACATCCAAGCAGAGTACAACACAAACTTCCGATCTCCAATTCAGCAAAGCACTCAAAAAATCAAACACATGCAACCTAATCTCCGCGAATTGAAACCCTAGAATCCCAATCGACGAGAAAAACCAACTCACAAGAGATCAATTAAGCAGAATCACAAACAAACACAAGCTAAACCGATCAAACAAATCTAATTAAACAACCAGAAGATCAAGCACACAAATACCTCTAGCTGCAACTGCAAATCGCGTGCAAAATTCACGTTTTCGGGGGTTTATACGAAGCTGATCGACTTTTGAGAAACAATCGGTTAGGTTAATTGTTGCAAAATTGCGGATTTACCTCCTGATTATGATTTTGAAAGATTGTAATACAATAACAATAATAACAATAACAATTATTATTATTATTAATAAGATGTGTTGTTGAGTTTGGGGCTGAAGAAAATCGAAGGTTCATCCGAAGCCATGGCAGCGCCTCCCCAGTGTTATGATCGGAGATGCGTTGGCCATGGGGGAAGTTACGGTTTTGCCCCTGGTTAGTGTCGCGTGATGGGGGTGCAACATGGGTTTAGATGATGGGTGTTATTGGAATAACGAGATTCAAGTCGGCTTGAACAGCTCAAGCCTGCCTTTTTATTATTTTTTATTCTGTTTATTTTCTTCTTTAGTTCTTCGAATGTGTTAATACATGGATAGATCATTGATGTGTATACACACACTATAATTTAGGGAGGTTTGGATATACTTTGATTTCACGATACGACGTTGGTTAAGACCATTTTTTTGAACTAAAACCACTATTTTGGTTAATACCACTTTTTAACCGCAACGATAATCCGGTTAACTATATTTCGGTTAACCGTTGGTTATTGTTAATTTCGGTAAATTAACCAATATATTTAAAATATGTTTTTAAACCAAAAATTTATCTAATAAATCATCGTTATACTAGATTTGAACCAATTTAAGGGTGTGCACGATACGATTTGTTTTTAAGGTCACGCCAAAACAGAAACCAAAGTCAGGGTGTGCATACAACGATACGATTTGTTTTTTTAAGGTCTCATCAAAACCGAAACCAAACCGCAACAGCCACCAGGATCAAAAAGCATTCATCTCCTTCATCTCTGTAATTTCCACCGATGATTCAAAAAGAAATAGAGATAACTACGAGATAGATACCTAAATACCCTTGATTGCTTTAGTATATCACATATGAAATGATAAATCAATGTTCATGGAAGTTTTAAAATCGTATTATACTTAATCATGATTAGTAGTTATATAATCTTAAATGACATATGTTTTCGATAGCTACATTAAATTTTGGTACATAGCAATCAAGTTCATAAAATGATGCAATGCTCTTTATTACGTGTACAATACTTGTTTTCGTGCTATTCTAATCAATCCCAATAGCATTTTGCATGAACACTCACGATGTCCACCGGGAAGTCTCATTCATGACAAGAACAGAGAATTAAATCAGAGACCAAAACTTGGATAAAATCTCAGAAACGTGTAACACACTGTCAGATTAAACCATTTGACCGCAATAATCAAGTGTTTAATCGGATTAAATCTGAGATTTTGAAGAATCTATATTTCTGTTGTTTTGTTCGAGAGAGAGATTACGACCGAGAGAGAGAGTTTTTTCAAAAGAACCGAGAAATAAAATCAAAACAAAACTGTTCAACCGACAATTAACTGTCGATCGACCCATCCTCATAGATCCGATCGGACGATTTCGTCCTCCGACCAGCAGATGACCCAAGGTCTGACTGAAACTTGGGTTTTCTTCTTTGTTCCTTCCATTCTGTTCTTTTCTATTGCTTCCTTTCTCCGATCTGATATATATTTTTATTTGGACTTTGTGTTTTGTTTATTGGGCTTAAGAATGGGCCTTTGTCTTTTGTTTACTAGAACATCTTTAAACCCAATTTAACAAAATCAATATGTAGATATATACATATAAATAATTAATCGTATTAATATAAAACGAGTCCGCACTCCCGCGTCACCTAACTCGTTTAATTACTATTACGATTCATCATATCAGTAAGTTAATCCAATAAGACTAAAATTATTGATAACACTAAAATTATCAACATTCCTCCCCATTTTAGTGATATCCATGATTAACTTAAATTTCTCTCACATAACACAAACTTATGCATAAATGAAAATGTCTCATGGATTGAATTTCCATCTTAGTATATTATATTCAACTATTAGGATATCAGGGTGTCACAATGGATTGAACCCTTGCTATCCATATAAATAATTGAATTTAATATACACATAAGTTTACAAATTTAGATTCTCACTTGACACAATGTTTTACTAGCCTGTGTCCTAATCCTTCAAAGAATACATCGAAGCCAAGTCCAAGCTTCTTGAATAAGCTAAACTTCATATTCTTATAGGTAGTTTCTTTTAATCTTGCACCTGCAATGCAATTTATCAAAGAACTATTAAGAAGATAAACTTCATCCTACTTTATCTTGCAGTCAGAACACAAACCTTGGGATGATGTATTGATGTGTTCCAATTTCCACATGACAAGCTTTCCACATTGAATTCAGCATCTAACATTGTATTAGATGGGAATTGGGTGTCTTGACACAAGAAATTTAAATGGACTTTAAACCCATCCCTATGGCTGATCTTTTCACGAGATCTCTCCCTAACCCTTTTGTTAGGTGATCAGCCAAATTAAATTCAGATCTTACAAACTCAACAGATATCAAACCATTCATGATTAATTCTCTAATCATGCTATGTCTAACACCTAGGTGTCTAGACTTCCCATTGTACACTTGACTATATGTCTTAGCCAAAGTAGCTGCACTATCACACCTGATAGAAATAGATGATTTCGGTTTTGGCCACAATAAAATCTCAAAGATCAGATTTCTTAACCATTCAGCTTCTTTACCAGCTGCAGCCAAAGCAATAAATTCAGATTCCATAGTCGAATTAGTTATGCAAGTTGTTTCTTTGATGCCCAGGCAATAGCACCACCACCAAGTAGGAATACCCACCCACTTGTAGAAGAATGATCTTCCATATTTGTTATCCAACTTGCATCTGAGTACCCTTCTATAACTGAAGGAAAACCAGAATAACATAAACCATGATTTATAGTTCCTTTCAAGTATTTAAACAACCTATTCACAGCTTGCCAATGATATGTGCTAGGATTACTGGTAAATCTACTCAGTTTTCCTACGGCATATGCTATATCAGGCCTTGTGCTTATCATAGCATACATCAAACATCCAATTGCTTTGGAGTATTCTAACTGTGAAATAGAATCACCTTTATTAGGCATAAGCTTGATATTAGGATCTATAGGAGTACTCACTGGCGAACAATCAAAGTAATTGAATTTCTTCAATACCTTTTCAATGTAATGAGATTGAGTTATTGATATCTCATTGTTGCTTCGTTTTATCCGTATACCTAGGATAACTTCTGCCTCCCTAGATCTTTCATATCAAAATTAGAAGACAGTAATTTCTTAGTCTTATCTACCTGATCTAGGTCAGTACCAAAGATCAACATATCATCAACATATAATAATTACTCCTTTTCCAGAGGAATTGAATTTGCTGTATACACACTTATCTGCTTGGTTTAAGAGAAAACCATTAGATAAGATAACCTCATCAAATTTTTGATGCCATTGTTTGGGAGCTTGTTTTAGACCATAAAGTGATTTAATTAGTTTACATACTTTATGTTCTTGTCCTGGTAAAACAAAGCCCTCAGGTTGTTTCATGTATACTTCTTCATCCAGTTCACCATTCAGAAAGGCTGTTTTTACATCCATCTGATGAATTATAAGTTTATGAATTGAAGCTAAAGCAAGTAATAATCTTATAGTGGAAATTCTAGCAACCGGAGCATATGTATCAAAGAAATCAATTCCTTCCTTTGTCTAAAACCTTGGATAACCAATCTGGCCTTAAACTTGTCTATGCTACCATCAACTTTCATTTTTCTTTTAAATATCCACTTACAACCTAGAGGTTTACATCCAGGTGGTAAGTCAGTCAATTTCCACGTATTATTATGCATAATGGAATCCATCTCATCTTGAATTGCCTCTTTCCAGAAAGCAACATCTCGAGATGCCATTGCTTCTTTATATGTCTTTGGATCCTCTTCGATATTAAAACAATATTGATACTGATAGCTGATATCACTCCTGGATCCTTCAACCAAGTAGAGATGAAAATCAGAACCAAAGGATTTAGCCTTTCTAGTTCTTGAACTTTTCCTTGGTTCAGAAGGACTAAATACACTGTCAGCATTTGACGATGCTTTAACTGAATCAACTGCTCTATTCCCAACGGGATCAAGAATCCTTGTTTGAGAATTGGTGATGCTGTCCTTAGGCTTAAGCATAGAAGTGAATCTATCTTCATCAAAGATAGCATCCCTTGATTCTATAACAGTGTTTACAGACACAAAGTTGTTGGGTTCTATAACATAAAACCTATAGGCCTTTGAGTTTTCAGCATATCCAATAAATATACAGTCTATTCCTTTCTCACCTAAGTTCTTTCGTTTAGGTTCAGTAAGGCGAACTACTGCTCTACAGCCCCAAACTTTTAAATAGTTTAAATTAGGAGGCTTCCTTTTCCATAACTCATAAGGAGTTATTTATTTCTTTTGTTAGGAGTTCTATTTAATAAATAGCAAGCAGTTAGCATCGCTTCTCCCAGAATCTATCACTCAGACCAGAGTATGATAGCAAGGAATTAACCATTTCTTTTAATGTTCTATTTTTTCTTTCAGCAACACCATTCTGTTGTGGTGTATAAGGGGCTGTTGTTTGATGTATTATTCCAGTGGACTGGAAGAACACTGGATCATAATACTCCCCTCCCCGGTCAGTTCGAAGGGTTTTAATTAGATTACCATGAAACAATTCAACCTCTTGTTTATATACTTTAAATTTATCAAGTGCTTCATCTTTAGTATTAACAAGATATACATAACAATATCGAGTTGCATCATCTATGTAAGTGACTACATACTTTTTATTACCAAGAGAAGGTGTGCTATGAAAGTCACATAAATCAGAATGAATAAGTTCTAATACCTTAGATTCCCTCTTAATATCCTTAAATGGTTTTCTAGTAATCTTGGTTAATTTACAAGTGTGGCAATTGTTATCATGCATGTCAAAAGCAGGTATCAAACTCATTTTTGACATATCTTTCATTCTAAAAAAATTAACATGACCTAGTCTAGCATGCCATAATTTAGAAATATAATCTACTTTACTAGAGAAGAGGAAACAACACATGCCGATTCATTATCAAATGGAACATGAATATTAAGTTTAAACATGCCATTGGATAAATACCCAAATCCAACAAAGGTTCCATGTTTAGATAAGATAAACTTATCTGACTCGATGACCTGTTTATAACCACAACTGTTCAACATAATTCCAGACAAGAGATTCTTTCGAATCCCTGGTACATACAATACATTATACAGTATTAATTGTTTTCCAGAAGTAAATACAAGTTTGACATTTCCAATTCCTTTGATAGGCTCAGTTGCCATGTTTCCCATTCTCAGCACGGATCCATCTTCAATTGTTTTAAAATCCTCGATCCACCTTAGATCCTTGCACACGTGACTTGTAGCACCCGAGTCTACCCACCATGCAGTTTCATCATCCTGGACATAGAATGATTCAGAAATCAAGGAAACATAATTCTTAACAGAATTAAAAACTGAGACAGGACACAAACCTGGTTTTCCATTTGGGTCTTTTGACCCGCTAGGACCGGCTATATTAGCCTTACTTCCACCTGCCATTTTCACCCGACAGTCTTTCTTGAAATGTCCCGGTTTTCCACATCTCCAACAAGCAGGTTTTGCCTTCTTATTAGGATGTTTGTTATCACTGCTAAACTTGCG
This sequence comes from Flaveria linearis, assembly GCA_024085815.1. Taxonomy (NCBI): domain Eukaryota; kingdom Viridiplantae; phylum Streptophyta; class Magnoliopsida; order Asterales; family Asteraceae; genus Flaveria; species Flaveria linearis. The sequence continues at coordinate 104,849,238 of CM044001.1, forward strand.
TTTATTACCCGTTGACTTGTTGAACCTTTTGAATTTCCCATCATCTTCAACATTATTAACCGAGGACGATGTTGGGTTTTTACCCTTGGTTTTATCCAATTCTTGAGCCCGAAGTGATTCTTCAATACGGATATGACTACCCAATTGAACCAAAGTCAAATCCTCCTTTTGATGTTTTAGAGTATGTTTAAAATCCTTCCACAAAGGTGGAAACTTGTCGATTATACTCGACACAGAGATTGACTCATCCATATGCATATCATGTTGTGCATATTGACCCAAGATATGAAGCAGTTCATTATATTGTTCCATTACTGGCCTAGAATCTGTCATTTTGTAATTATTGAAATTACTTACTAGGAATTTCTTGCTTGATGCATCCTCGGCCATGTATTTTGCTTCGAGTGAATCTCAGAGGTCTTTGGCAGATTCTGCATTCTGATATACATCGAATAGTGAATCAGTCATCCCATTGAGTATGTGGCCTCTGCAGATGTAATCATCATTTTCCCACTTGAGTCTCCTTCGTTGTTGATCCAAAGTTTCATCTTCCACTATGTCGGGCATCGGCGTAGAGAGTACATACGCAACCTTCAATGTTGTCAACAAGAAATGCATCTTCTTTTTCCATCGCCTAAAGTCTTGACCCTCAAACTTTTCCAATTTTGCAAATTTGCTAGACATGTCACGAACAGATTCTCCACTTCCCATATTTAAATCAGATTCCTCTTTTGTTCAACACAAAATATTGTTCCAATTAGATGTTCTAATGAACATACAACCGACTCAATCAATTGTCAAACAAATTAACACAATTGAGTATATTGAGTCCCAATTTCTAGATTACAAATAATCTAGACTTCAAATTGCAAACAATCCCTAAATTTCAGATTATATATATAAAAGAACCCAAAATTTCAGATTATACAAACCCAAAATTTCAGAATATAAATAGAAAATGGTTTAATCTTTGTTGAAAACTTTGGAATCTAAACAATCTGAAGTTTATAGAATATGAACTTGGTTGCAATCAATTCTAAAACAAGTTACCTTTTGCTTTCTTTCTTGCAAACCACGATGAAGAACAAGAACAGAGAATCAAATCAGAGACCAAAACTTGGATAAAATCTCAGAAACGTGTAGCACACTGTCAGATTAAACCATTTGACCGCAATAATCAAGTGTTTAATCGGATTAAATCTGAGATTTTGAAGAATCTATATTTCTGTTGTTTTGTTCGAGAGAGAGATTGCGACCGAGAGAGAGAGTTTTTCAAAAGAACCGAGAAATAAATCAAAACAAAACTGTTCAACCGACAATTAACTGTCGATCGACCCATCCTCATAGATCCGATCGGACGATTTCGTCCTCCGACCAGCAGATGACCCAAGGTCTGACTGAAACTTGGGTTTTCTTCTTTTGTTCCTTCCATTCTGTTCTTTTCTATTGCTTTCCTTTCTCCGATCTGATATATATTTTATTTGGACTTTGTGTTTTGTTTATTGGGCTTAAGAATGGGCCTTTGTCTTTTGTTTACTAGAACATCTTTAAACCCAATTTAACAAAATCAATATGTAGATATATACATATAAATAATTAATCGTATTAATATAAAACGAGTCCGCACTTCCACGTCACCTAACTCGTTTAATTACTATTACGATTCATCATATCAGTAAGTTAATCCAATAAGACTAAAATTATTGATAACACTAAAATTATCAACAACTAAGAGAGCATAGATACCTAAATACCCTTGATTGCTTTAGTATATCATTACATATGAAATGATAAATCAATGTTCATGGAAGTTTTAAAATCGTGTAGATTATAAATAAACTTAATCATGATTATCATTTATAAACAATAAAGTAGTTATCTATAATCTTAAATGACATTGATTTTTTTTTTATCAAATTACAATGTTTTCGATAGCTACATTAAATTTGCCATAAATTACGTACATAGCATACTACTTCGTTTCATTAGTTATATAATGCATAACATGCTGCTCAATGATGCATTTTTTCTTTCGTATGCTCTTTATTACGCCATGTGTGTATAGAGAAAAATAAAGATCAATACTTGTTTTCGTGCCATATTATTAAATAAGTCTCACTAATCAATTTTAATGCCCAATAGCATTTTGATTTTGAATTGAATCATGAAAAAGTTTGGTAGTGTATCACTCATGAAAACGACACACATGTCCACCGGGAAGTCTCATTCATGACTCTCTTGCGGTCATGGCGGGTGTAGCACCTGAAGGATCTCAATTTGATGCTCGACGATATGGCCAAAATGAACGATTTGTAAGTTCCCAATATTTGTTATTCTTTTACTAGCTACTTATAATTTACACGACTCTATATATTGAATGTTGCAAGCTTTCAGTTGATGGATAAGATTTCTTCATATCATAAGATGAGGCCTATGATAGTTTTGATGACATGGGTCTACAAGAGAATCTTTTGAGGGGCATATACGCATATGGTAGTTCTGAAAAACACTCGGTGTAGAAAGTTAGATGTGGTTTAATTTTAACGTATAATTTGGTATTGATATACAATATTTTTATGCAGGTTTTGAGAAACCATTAGCAATGGGGAATTGTACCCTTCACCAAGGGTCTTGATGTAATTCAACAAGCACAATCTAGGACAGAAAAAACTGCAACTTTTTGCTCAGGCGTCCTCCAACAACTTGATTATAATGTAGCGGAATGTCAGGCTTTGTATTTAGCACCAACTCGTGAACTTGCACAACAAATTGATAAAGTCATGCGATCCCTTGGTGACTAGTGTCAAGGTCCATGCTTTGTGGTTGGTAGGACTAGTGTCCGTGAGGATCAACGCATCCTCTTAGCCCGGGTCCATGTTGTTGGTATACACCAGGGGGTGCTTTTGACATGTTGCGCAGACAGTCTCTTCATTCTGATTATATCAAAATGTTGTTCTTGATGAGGCTGATGAAATGCTTTCAAGAGGCTTTAAGGATCAAGTATATGATAAATTTACTTTAAATTTACTTTCGCTTAAATATGTACTTATTTATTACAAATCTTTTTTGTGGTTTCAGATCTATGACATCTTTCAGTTGTTGCCATCAAAGGTTCAAGTTGGGGTTTTCTGCAACAATGCCACCGGAAGCCCTGGAAATCACTAGAAAGTTCATGAACAAACCTATTAGGATTCTCGTGAAGCATGAAGAACTCACTTTGGAAGTAATTAAACAATTCTATGTTAATGTAGCGAAAGAGGAATGGAAGCTTGAAACACTATGTGATCTTTACGAGACCTTGGCAATCACATAAAGTGTTATCTGTGTGAACACACGAAGGAAGGTTGACTGGTTGACCGATAATATGAGAAGCCGGGACCATACAGTGACATGGACCAGAACACACGTGATATCATCATGAGAGATCTCTGTTCTTGCTCTCTTCGTGTCCTCATCACCACTGATTTGCTGGCACGTGGTATTGATGTTCAACAAGTTTCACTTGTTATAAACTATGATATTACCACCCAACCTGAAAATTACCTTCACCGTATTAGGCGTAGTGGACGATTTGGAAGAAAAGGTGTGGCTATTAACTTTGTGACATTGGATGATAAGAAGATGCTCGGTGACATCTAGAAATTCTACAATGTTGTTGTCGATGAGCCGTCATCTAACGTTGCTGATTTGATCTAGATGATTTTCGTCGTCTGCGGTTTTGAATTTGATTGTTGTTTTTGTTTAAGTTATTGAAAGATGGTTGGAGTTGATCTTTTTGTAGTCTGGTTTGAAACCATGTTCGTTCCCTCGAGCTTTAATTTCCTGGGACTGTATGGATTCGTTTATTTTAACTTCAATCTTTTCAGTATCCTTGCAATTTTGATCTATACTTTTTGTGTGTTTTCAATTAAGTATCGATTATTGCCACTAGAAGCCCTAATAAGCACCGAGCGGTTTATGTTTTCAAGATGAACTTGCACATCAGATTATTTTGAACATAGGATGTTCAAAGGGTAGTGAAGTATCAATAGGCTCTTGGTTATTCAACCTCTCTAATCAACTTAGGGATGACAATGGGTTTTACCGTGAGACAAGTTTGCTAATCCGAGTCCCATGTCCATAAAACCATGTCTCATGTTCAATCTCATTTTATTTTTGAGAAAAAATTACTTCTTACCAGCTGTGTTCAAGAGTTTTCAGTGAGGATCAAGTATAAACGTTTATAATCTTATGTTGGTATGATTTACCTAATTGATATGATATTTTCTTTTACCTTTTATTAGATATATATTATAAATAATTAGTAAGAGCTCATATGTTTTTTTTTCTTATTTTATAAAACGATGATATGACCATCCAAAATGTTTATCTAAGGAATGTTTGAACCTGAGGTTTTTAAGAGATCTTATGGGTGTCTTACCGGTCGGTCTATCTTGTGATGATGAATTTTTCTCCCTTTTAACTTGTTCTATTGAAACTAACTAAAGTCGATAATTATAAGAATGTATTATTAAAAGCTTGAATGTATAACTAACAAAATATAAAATTGAAAACTTCTCTAGTAATAAAGTTTTACATTGCTTCGTGTTACTTAACTTTTTTTTTATTTTATTTTTTTAAAGTCACTTGACTTTCATTAAGTGTACCAATTTTGTATATTTTCCTTTACAAATGTAATTTTTTTAAAATAAATTTAGCTTGATTAATAAAACATATACGAATGTTAATTAGTACTAGTTATATTACTCCGCGCATTGCAGCGGGATTCGTTTTGTCTCTCGGGTGGCGGGATTCATTTTGTCGCTTGAATCTTAAGCTCAATATCCTTTAATATTATGTTAATATTCTTTTTTCGCCTTGGTATAACAACCATATTACAAAAAGAAGGTGTCCACTATACAAAAAATTAAACTTGTTTTTCTATCATTTCTTTAGTGTATCACTGATTCCGTCACCTCCACATACTGTAGATCAAGGAAAATATCACAAATGTACTCATAAAAGTTGCATAATTTGATTTTTACAAAAGATGATGACATGCAAATTATCTTTAACCCTTCCACCGAACACAAATCGAAATCATGAACTAACTACCTTTAAAGCAAAACCAAATATTAAAGTATACCTTTAAAGCAAAACCAAACATAAAAGTGCCTGCAAATCCATTTTGGATTGTGTATTCATCCAGTGTTGGCCCTGCAAACATGAGATAATTCCAAGATCATTTGTATATATAATTTTTTAGATCTCAACACTCTAGTAGTATTGAGAGTTTGTAGAGGTTCTAGTTGCAACTTTTTATTGGTATGATACCTATTGTAGATGGATTCATAGTCAAATTGAGTTATTTTTTAAATCTAGTTGTCCTGAGAGTTACACAACCAATATTACTTGGGTCCATTTGTATTTCTCAAGTAAGTATAAAACCATAATCATATCCTTTTGTACTCAAATTGTATAAATTAACAGTTACACTCTTGGCATCCATGATATGTTAACTTTGTAATTAGCTCTTAATAGGAAAAAAATACTACTGTATCATCATACACTAAGGGGGCGTTTGGTTGGAAGGAATGAAATGGAATTGAGAAACTAGTATAATTTTCAAGTAAAATTATGTTTGAGTGAGTAATGAAATGTAAAACCTAAGTGAATGTTTCATCTCAAATTCCCTTGATTGTGGGATTTCAAATTCAATCTCTAGGTGAAAGGATTTTGAAATCCCACAATCAAGAGAATTTAAGGTGAAACATTCCATTGGGTTTACTTTTAATTGCTCTCTCAAACACAATTTTACTTCAAAATTATTATAATTTTACTAGTAGTTTCTCATTTCTATTCTATTCCTTCCAACCAAACGTCCACTAAAGTTTATTATAATAATCAAAGCAAACTACCAAAGTATAGAAACCTAAATGTAAAGGATCAGTAGCTCGCAAATAATATTCAAAATAAATTCATTTGAAGTTATTACACCAAACCAAACTACCGAAGTATAATATGGTTTCTTCTCTAAACAGACTGTTTCAAATGCAAAGTAAAAAGAGCTGGCAATATGACATTTATATAAATAAGTAACTCAACATTAATGTCAAAAGTGGAAGTTTGATGTAATTTGTGACATCAATCGAATGCCCAAACATGCCCCCAACATACTCATCAAAATCTTTGCTGAAATAAATTGTTATAACATAATAGAAATAACAGGCATTCGATAACTTCAATCCATTGACCAACTTTGTAACTTGTTAGTTGATACGTGCCACTACCCACGTCCAATTGCATAACATCCATGTTTCATTTGTTTAGATTCATGTTTTAATTATTTGTTTCTTAATTTGTTTTATTTGTATACGCATGATCTCCATCATCTTAGGTAGTGGGTTTAGTTAGTGGGTTTAGTTTTCATCTTTTACATATTTAAGAGTTTGTACGTGAATTGTTAAAGGGGAATATTGTTGAATGAAACTTCAGTTTTATGTCTCTTTTCTTCTCTGGTGTTCTTGGGAGTTTGTAGGTCCGTAAACCTATCATTAGTCATATCTGATCTATTACATGTACTTTATTACTTAACCAAGAGAAACATGCATGTCTTTCATACTTTTCAAATATATAAAGAAACGATAAAAAGAAATCAAAAACAAAAACAATTGCATAAACATCATGAGATGAAACTAAAAATACAGAAGTTTATAAGATTATTGCTGCTTATTTATGTTGTTGCAGCAGCAAAACCCAACTTCCAAAACCACTCACAAATGTACAATTATGTCAAGACCAAATAAGAAATGCATCATGTTTGAATGGGAAATTTATAAACATATAGGATTATGTAGTTACCCCTTTCTAGAACTTTTCAGTTTCACCATGTTCAAAGTTAAATGAAAACAAAGATAATTCAAATAACGAAGAGTAAGTACAAATGCATACATATATGATATAGTATCAGATCGGTAAACAACGTTGAACATGTTTCCATCGAACTGATTGATGAAAGCACCTATCAATCAATGTACATAAAATAAACTAAAGAAAATCAAACCCACATACCTAACGTCGAAAAACAGGATTTGATTGTGCTTGCATGACAATCGAACCTTTCTAGCGCCAATCCAACCGAATTCTTAAACACGCAAGCCTCTCCTAAATCATATTCATCATGGATGCCAAACCCACGGAGAATAACTGACTTTGCACTACTAGCTTCACTTCTTCCCACAAAAGGAAGAGACTTAGCTACTAGTCCGCCTGTAGGTCCATCGTTTCGGACAATGCGAGCTGCAGTTAGCAAAAAGATCAGGAAGAGAAATAGACATCGGTGACCATGAAGAATAACTTACTTAGCATATCAAACATGAAACACCCAAATTAGCCCTTGGTACTATTCATTTCCTTTCTACATTAATAATCTATATCTTAACTACTATATAATACATATATGATGAGTACCATTGTAATTTCTACCTTTTCGTAAGACGCGCCCCCTTCCCTACCCATCCCATCCGTTCCAATCGTCGGCCGCTCCCCCACCGGTTGTTCCTTTCACCTTCGGTTGTGAAGGCGTTTCCTTCTCCCTACCCCCGTTCGCCTCGTAATTTCACCTTTATTGCATCTGCTGTCAGGTGTATCCTCCCTCCTTTAATGTCGACGTCTGTTACATGGATCTCATTCAATTCCACATATATATCGAATTAAAGACCCATCCGCCCCGAGTCATCTCCTCCGTTTAAGAAGCGACTTCGACACACCCTAGTCCCACTCCCGGTACCATACTTTGCTTTGAAACTTGAAATTGGATCACAAGTTTCACAATTTCTCCAAATTTTACAGTAACTTAGGGTTTTGGCAATGTAATTTCAACGTCAACATATATCCATAGAGTAAAGGCCAGGTGCACCGATTCAGGTATTATTTTCTTTTATAATGCTTTTATTAACATTTCAACAGTGATTACCTGCAGCTTGATGAACCGTTCTAAAGTAGTTGGAATTTATGGATGATGAATTGTATTACCCACTTCGTGTCACACCCCGACCGATGGTGGAATCATCGGAGCGGACGAGGGAATGATTGATTGTTCATGACACATGATTGTCTAATAGTGGAAATAATATTAAAATCAGATTACAAGATAACATGTGTTTAACATAAGCAAATACAACAGTTGAAATCACAAATAGTAATTGTCTTTTTTTTGACTAAGTTCGAGTCTTAAATGAGCATGTAGAAGTCCACTAACTTGCTTAACCTGAAATCATGTGAGAAAATAAAGTCAGCTAACGAGTTAGCTGGTGAGTAATCACAGTTTTGAATATACGTATAGATTGATTGATTGATTGAGAATAATCCAATTCACAAGGTAACGTTAAGACTTATATTACAACAGTAAAGCATATAGATAAACCGACACAATATAAACCCCTTGACTTGACACTTGCATATAATAGACTTCACACAAACACCATAGATTGACTAATTGCCTCTGGCACAATCACCACTCGTAAGCCATGTGGGGTGGGTTATCCAAACCAGTAGATCTACCATTGATACCAGGATTGATTGATTGAATTAGGGTTTTACTGTCGTCAAGTTTATCATAGTATGTTAACATAAATGCAAGTAATAACATAACCTGTCTTGAATTGAATTTAGAATGAAATAACAATAGAATATCATGATTGAATATATTGTATCACATGATTTCCCCCAAATAAGAAATGATATAAAAAAGGGTATGAATACTCACCTTGTAACGTCATGTATTTTTTGTGCTAATTAAAAGTTAACGTCATTAATTTTTGCAAGGACCATCGTTGTCATTATTGAAACTCACGTGTTGCGTATGTCTCTAACTCTTTAACTTGAAATTTAATAATGTTAATTAGTTCTTAAGAAATAAATAATCACCATAATAATAGTTTAATTATAAAAATGATAATAATAACTAATAATAATAATAATAACTAATAATAGTAATAATAATAATATTAGTTTAATTATAAAATAATAACCATAATGTTAATAGTTTAATAATAATAATAATATTAATAATAATAACTCGGAATTAAAGTGCAGGGGGTTGTTTTGTTAATTTTGAAACTTCAAAGGAAAAGTTTTTACATGAAATGACAAAGTATAAACATCAGGGACCATTTGTGTAATTATTTCAAATACCCAACCCCCACCCCGTTTTCCCGACCACCGCCGGCCAACCTCCGGCCGATCGCTCCGGCGATCACCAAAACCCCTAAAATGCCCGATTTAATTGCAATTGAACCGCTTCACGCATCAGTATCGAATTAAGCAACCAAAATAATTTAAAATTCGAATTGAGTAGTGCGATCTAGACCCGATTTCGTTCCATGTTCTCGGCCACCTTTCCAGCTCCATTCAATCGCACTAACCGATTATAATAATTCAAAGTAATCACGCACTAACTTAGTTTAATCGTTTATAAACTACTATCGAGTTCAATTGCACCAAATCAAACACATACATTGAATTAAATCCTCATTCCCTGTCGCAACCTGCAAGTGAATCGAAATCTATGTTTGGAGCGATATTAAACCAAAATGATAGAGGGCTTTGCATTAAAAACCCCATTCGAAGCTTCCTGTAAAGCGAATTCAAGTATTATCAACGTTTGCAACCCGAATCAATCCTTCCTTCGCCGCGACCTGTTCTTCTCTGTTCTCAACGATTTGGTTTCGAAAAATGGTAATTGAATATTTTAATACTCGATTTCATCTACTGAACAAAAGCCCTATGATTGATTTCACTATCAAGAACGAAATTAGGTCCAATTTGGGATCGATCGAATTAGGGTTCTTATGTGAAATTGGGGGTTTCTGTTATTGATGTTAAAAAGAATTTGGATCCGGGTTTAAATCGCGGCTGCATGCTTGGCCTACTGGTTCCCGAGCACTTTGTTAAGTTGGAGGTCCCGGGTTCGACTTCGGGCACCCCCATATTTTTTTTAAAAGGTGTTTTCTTTAGCCTTAAATCAATCTAAGAAATTTTTATTAAATATAAAAATAATTTTTAACTTTGAATATTTTTTTAGACACCAAATAACTTCTGTAATATTTTTAAAATTTAAATAATTTTTTTTAAAAGGTTACTCATGGATTATTTTTATGGATTATAAATAATTAACAAATTATTAGTGACCCGAATTTTCCTTTAATCTTTATCGTTTAAATCACGATATTTTAAATGGAGATTCATTTTAAAACATTATAAATTCTTTTATGAAATTTGAATAATAAATATATTATGGTTCAAATTTAGATTATTTAAAAACTTCTAAAATCATATGTTTAATGACTAATTATTCGTCTAATCATCTTATATCATCAATAGTTAATAAAGTTATTCGTGAATTTTTATTTAACTTCTTGAAAATTTATAAAACAATATTCTCTTTATTTTGATTTTTAAGGTTTTGTATTATAAAACTTTTATGATAAAATGTTCTAAAAGCTCAAAAGTTTATTAAATGAGTTTAAATAAATTTTAAAGTCATTTAATAAGTATTCGATTAACCACCCTTATCAAGTTTTAAATTAATTATTTCTTGTCACCCGTTATGTTAATTCAATAAATTTAATTATTGAATCATTCACTATAATTATTGGTTCATACCATCATTGTTAAACCAAATATAAATGACTCATTATTTTATTTAATTATTTGAACCCCCAAATTTCCAAACGAAACCCGGATTATTATTAGAACGTTAATTATATTATTAATCTTTATCTTGTAAATTATATATGTTAGGTGCCTTGTAATGGATACTTTGGATTATCTTTTGATCTTTTATATCATCTTTAATGCATATATCAAAGTGAGTTTTCCTTGCCCCTTTTTACTTTATTTCACACCGTTTTGGGGTGAAACATGATACTTATACATCATACACTTATAAACGTTTGAGACTTATGAAGCACTTGCAATTCACCTTTATATCTTGTCATGGTTATTTGTGTGTTGTAAGTGATTATATAAGATACATAGTTTGTTACAATCATTAACTATTGCTAGTCTAGCGACGTCTTAGATCTTTGGGCCTGACAAGCCTATTTGGTGTTAAAGTCGATGAACTGCCGACTCCTAGGAGCCGTATGCTTGTGCACTAGGGAACCAAATACACTTAGCCAATCTTATATACTTGTAATCAATTCGAGGTTTGATTGTAAAGATATGTGTTCTATAACCTTACTAGCTTATAACCTATGACATGAATTGCTACTTGTAATCTTTTCGTATTATGTATGAAAACCTTGGAAACTCACCAACTATTTTTAGTTGAGCTTTTATTTTTATCATGTTTCAGGAAAACCCGAAGTTTGAAGTGAACTTATGTTGCTGGCATAATCTAGGACTTGGACCTAGATAAATATATAAAATGTTATGTTATGTTGAACTTATTGCATATTCAAGACTTATGTTTGTAATTTCTGTTGAAACTATTAATTTGAATATTTACATTTAAACATAGCGTTATGTGGCTGTGAACAATTGTATTCCTCACACCTCGACGTTTCCGCTATCAAGGTTGGGGTGCGACAGATTGGTATCAGAGCCCATAACTATAGGGATTCAGGTTATTAGAAATGGTGACCTAGACTATAGTTGCATGAACCTCATAGAAAGATCCTTATACTTTTGTGCTTACATATTGTTTGAATGCTACATAATGCTATGCCTTTTGTGCAATTTGATGCCTTAGCATAGGATTACCTTATGTATGCTTAAAACTTAGTTACTTGACTCCCTAAACTTAAATTTGACTTTTGACTCTTCCCGAAAAATAATGGTTAATCTATGAAAATCTCATCAAGGTTTTGATTCTATGAACCAAAGAAAATTTATGTGACACATAGACACCTGTATTCTGGATTCCTGGCAAAAGGCCTTCGGGCTAAGGCAAGCATATCGTATAAATCTCATTGTGAGACCTGTTATGCTTACCTGGGGATTTCTGGGATGAGTGATAAACTATGGTCAATACACAAGTCTTTAAGGCAAATGGGTCAATTTACCTTGACGTGTTAACGATTCCAAATGGTAATGCGTTACCAAATGGAACCATCCTTTGTATCTTAAAAATCCTTGAATCCTTGAACTGGTTTATCATCAAAGTTTAAATATTTTCTCATTCTTAACCTAAACAATGTTCCTGTTAATATTGAACCTATCCTACATTTCAACTCCTACGTTTAAACGCTCAACGTGTAACGTGTAACGGTGTTAAACTCAACGTTTCATGTAATTATCTTCTTACCTTGACCAACGTGAACATGGATTTTAATATACCCAAAGATATTGGGAATCTAAACCGTATGGTCTTTAAAACTTTAAACCGTTACTTATGGTTCTCAAATCTTCTTAAAGATGTGTCTCACAAACATGCAATGTTGTAGGTGAAATTCCTACATCTCGGGATACTTTGCTAATTGAATATTAACTTTGTTAATTTAAAGTGGTCACTCATCTCAATGATCGAATAAACTAATTATAACTTTGTTACCACCTATAAGTACGTGTGTCTTCGATAAGGTTATGACTGACCTCATATCTTAAGAAGTCCATGTATTCCTTTCAATTGTGAATCGAATGTTCACATCTCATTGTGATGTCGAATCATTTTGTCCTTGATATCGTCTTCCCGACTTAAACCATCCAAGATTTGAATACCATCATAACAAATCCGGTTACCTCGAACTGTGACCTAGAATTTTGTAAGTATGATTTTCCTTTTGGTTATATTGTTGTAATTTGAAATTTTCTAAATTTCTAAGTGATATTCTTTTCCTTTCGTTGTTAAGTCGAACCTTGAACCGTCTGCACCATGGGAGATATAAGGGTTTGTAAGTCAATCTATGACTAAGAACGCTCGTACCTCCTAAACAATTCTAACTCATCAAAGCAGGGGTGATTCCCTTACTTTGATGATTCTCTATTCGTTTCGATAAATGGTTTCCAATTGTGTATTTTATGAAATTTCATCCTCTGGATTGGAGTGATTACCTTATCTTGAGGATTGACTCCTGTAACATCCGGTTTCTAAATCCGGACTTGTAAATTATATTATAGTTATAATTAATTAAATTAAGTTGAGTTGTTTGAATGTTTAAGTGTTCAGTCGCATAAGTCATGTGCGAATGAACTTCAGTCGCATTCCTTACGTGCGATTGAGACTCAGTCGTATGAATTGTAGGCGTATGAGCTCCAGTCGCACGAATCAGTCGTGCGAATGGTTCAATCGTGCGACTGAAGGAGAGGCGGTTAAGTTATGTGTATGGATAAGTAGAGCGGTGCAGAGAGTTCAGGAGCAGATTTCTATCTGCATCCACTCTATTTTCTTGTTCTCCTTACACCCAAACACCCCTGTTCTTGCCAATTGACTAGGCGAAACCCCGTTTTGGTAAGTTTTGGAACATCACGGATTAATCCGGAGATGTTATAAGTTGTGGGTATGATTGAGTTTGATCCAACAACCTGTTTTAATCAGTAAATTAGTCTGGTTCATTCTGAATTTAAAATCCAAGAATTCAAATCCAAGTTTTTATGAAGTTTTGATAAAATAATGGTCCGAAACCATTGTAAACGATGTGTATAGGATCTGTTTTGAATATGGTATGATTTGGATGGTTAAAACTCAAATTTTGAGTAAGTTTGGATCAAAAACGTCAAAACACAGCTGCTGATTCGTTTCAGGCGAATGGGCTCAATCGCATGGCTCAATCGCACGAATGAGAGTTTAATCGTGCGATTGAGTGCGAATGGAGGTTCAGTCATGCGGTTGGAACTCAGTCGCCTGGTTAGAAGGCCGAATGAAGACGAGTGAACACTGGATACGAATGAGAACTCAATCGTGCGAATGAACTGCTAGTCGTACGACTGAAGGTTCAGTCGCATGGTTCATTCGCATAGGTCCAGTCGTATGATTGCTCATTCGCATAAGTGTTCAATCGCATGAGGGCCTGTTTGAGAATAAGTTTATTGAATCAGGGTTTATTGCTTTAGATATACCTTGATTAGAGGAAGGACTAGTTATCTTGGGTACGTGGATTGTGTAGACTGTGGTAAGAAAATTGATAAGGTGAGTTCTAAGCCCTTTTCAAATGTTTGGTTTTTAACATTCGGGCTAGCACACATATAATGATAAATGAGTTAAATGTTTTAGTACTAGATTTGTGATGTGTTTCTAACAGTTTGTAAAGCTGTTAGAGGGAAAGTGGGAAGTAATAACTGATTACCTGAACATTGTTAATCATTACGTGATGGTAATGATTGCAATGGGTCAGGTAGAGTGTAAAAGATAGTCATCTGAACATTGTTAATCGTTACGTGATGGTAATGATTCCAATGGGTCAGATGGGGTGTGATGATTAATGAAAATGTGTTAAAACTGGTGCTAAAGGAAAGAACGTGTGAAGTGTAAATGAATGTGATAATATTGGCAATAAATAAAAGAAATGTTTTTAAAATGGTAATGTGATGTAAATCTCAACAGGCCAGTTAGGGTAAGATGCCTGAGTGTGAAACTGTACAGTTTGATAGGAGTGATGACGATCACTCAGCTTTGTGAACATCTTGTGGTGACGACCCTAGATGATTATTTGGCTTCATACTGGATGAGAGATAGTAACCGGTAGTTGCTGGATGTGGGCAACCGACGTTACTGGGTATGGGAGACTGGTAGTTGCTGGATGTGGGCAACCGACGTCTCTGGGTAGGGTAACCGGTAGTTGCTGGATGTGGCAACCAACATTACCGAGTATGAGAAACTGGTAGTTGCTGGATGTGGGCAACCGATGTTTCTGAGTGTAGTAACTGGTAGTTGCTGGATGTGGGCAACCGACGTTACTGGGTATGGGGAACTGGTAGTTGCTAGATGTGGGCAACCGACGTTCGATGGGACAGGTCCAGTGGGACTGAATAATGATAAAAGTTGAATTTATAATGTTGCCAATAAAAAGATAGCTGTGGTGTGTGTGAAAATGTTGTTAATGTTTTATTGAAAATGAGAACTCATCAGTTTATCTGATGTTTTGAGTATGTTGTGTGCTAGGTAAGGAGGGATCCTCTGATAATAGAGGAAAGCAAGTATGAACTGATGAGGACGCTATCCCGGAGCTACTGCTGGCATAGGATTTAGGGCTTGATAACAATATATAATTAAATACAATCATATGTAAATGTTTTAAAAAGTTAGGTTAATATATATATATTAGTGTTTAAAAGTCTTCCGCTGTAATTAGAAAGCTCTGATTTGTGTTCAAAATATTAATCCAACTGTGTGACATGCCTCCGGTTCCCTGCCGGGTTAAGGGCGTCACAGGTTGGTATCAGAGCAGTAGTTAAAGGGATCTAGTGTCACAATAACTAGACTTTAACTAGAAAATAGATATGCCAGCAGAGATAGCTAGATAGAATAGTTTATTAAAACAAGAGAAGGTGATGGGACTATCATGAGAAGGAATAACGAGAATAGTAAAAGTAAAGTAAACAATTAATAGTACTTGGCCAACATTATTAATAATTTACTTACATGCGAGTACCAAATAATCCCGATCTCGTTTTAATAGGTTATGGCTGATAGGGAGAGTGAAAGAATGCAAGGTGGAACCTCGGAAAGAAATGTTGATGAGAGCACCGAGGTGCTTAGTATGACGAGGCAGCAATTCCGTGATGCAATTGCTGAGGAGGTTCGTAAAGCCTTGAATACAGCTAGACCTGATGAAAGTAGGAATGTTGATAAAGCTGAGGGGTCTAGTGAGAAGAAGGGAGTTACGTATAGCCAGTTTAAAGAATGTTATCCTCCACGATTTTCTGGGGCTATGGATGTGGTAGCCACTTATAAATGGCTTCGTGAAATGGAAGCCGTGATCAAGTTGAGTGAGTGTAGGGAGGATCAAAAGGTAAAATTTGCAGCCCACTCGTTTGTAGGTGAGGCTCTGTATTGGTGGGATACGATTATCCAGACGTTAGGCGAGGAGGCTACTGACAAAATGTTGTGGCCTGAATTTAGAAAGTTAGTGTCGGACAAGTTTTGTCCGAAAGGCGAGATGGATCGAATAGAAATGAGTTTCCTGCAGTTTCAGGCGGGTAATATGTCTCATAGGGAATACACGTCTAAGTTTGAGGAGATGGCGCGGTTGGTGCCTCATTTGGTGGTTCCCGAAGAGAAGAAAATTTTGAGGTATACACAGGGGTTGCCTCATTTAGTGCCTCATTTGGTGCTCCGAGTAGTTACCAGTTGACGGTAAACTTAGCTGCAGATATGTATCAAGAAGTTTATGGTAGTAATGTTGCTCCTGACGGAAGTAAAAGGAGGCGTGAAGAACCTGTGGTGCAAAGAAGATTTGAGAATTCAAGTTCTCAAAAGAAAGGTAGGTTTGGAAGGGGTCAATTCCCGAGGAATGTCAGAAATGAGCTGCCACATTGTGGGAGGTGTGGTAGGCTACATCAGGGTGAATGTATGATGGGTAGCAGGAATTGTTTTAGATGTGGAAAGACGGGACATTATGCTAATGAATGTAGTGAAGGCCCTCGTAAATGTTATGAGTGTGGAGAAACGGGGCATATTCGAAGTGAATGTCCAAAGTTGGTAGTTAGAAAACCTGAACCGGTTAGATCGATGAAAGGGTCAGGAGAAGGATCGAGTGTGGCCAAGGGACGAGTATATTCCATGTCAGCTAGCGAAGCTAAAGCATTGCCAGATGTAGTGTCAGGTACGTTTTTAGTGAATGGAACTCCAGCTAATGTGTTATTTGATTCTGGTGCAAGTGGAAGTTTTGTATCTATTGATTTTTGCCCTATGCTTGCATGTGAAGTTCGACCATTAGAGGTAGCTTTTGTAGTTGAAACTGCTAATGATAGATCTGTGATGATTAGTAATATGATTGATGGTTGTTATATTGAATTAGAAGGATATAAGTTGCCTGTTAAACTATATCCAATGGTGTTAGGAGGGTTTGATGTAGTTTTGGGTATGGATTGGTTGGTAAACCATGAAGCCCATATTATATGTAATAAGAAGTTAATTCAGTTAAGAGCACCGGATGGGAAAACCATCAATGTATATGGTGATAGAGAGGAGTCAACGTGAAAATAATATCTATGATAAAAGCTGATAAGTTAATGAGCCGTGGGTGTGTATCTTATTTGGTATACGTAATTAATTCCCAAAAGCCTGTAAGAAAGATAGAAGACATTCCTGTGGTTAGAGATTTTGCAGATGTGTTTCCAGAGGAATTACCGGGTATTCCTCCAGATCGTGAAGTTGAGTTTAGAATTGAATTGGTTCCGGGTGCTAAGCCAGTCGCTAAGCCACCTTATAGATTAGCTCCATCGGAATTGAAGGAGTTAATGAAACAGACTGAAGACTTGCTGGAAAGAGGTTTCATTAGACCCAGTTCTTCCCCGTGGGGTGCTCCAGTATTGTTTGTGAAGAAGAAAGATGGGAGTATGCGTATGTGTATTGATTACAGAGAATTAAACAAGTTAACAATAAAGAATAAGTATCCACTCCCACGAATAGATGATTTGTTTGATCAGCTACAGGGAGCCAGTTGGTTTTCTAAGATAGATCTCCGATCGGGTTACCATCAGTTGAAAGTTAAGGAAGAAGATATACCTAAAACGGCGTTTCGTACCCATTACGGTCACTATGAATTTTTGGTTATGTCTTTTGGATTGACGAATGCACCAGCTGCTTTTATGGATTTGATGAATAGAGTGTGCAAGCCAATGTTAGATCGATCACTAATTGTGTTTATAGATGATATACTGATCTATTCAAAGAATGAAGGAGATCATGCCTGTCATCTTCGGGAAGTGTTGGAGAGGTTGAGAAAAGAAAGACTTTATGCAAAGTTTTCCAAGTGTGAGTTTTGGTTGCGGGAAGTATAGTTTTTGGAACATGTGATCAATGCAGAAGGCATTTTAGTAGACCCTACCAAGATTGAAACAGTAGTGAAGTGGAGCCCTCCGAATACGCCATCTGAAATTCGTAGTTTCTTGAGTCTAGCTGGTTATTATAGAAGGTTTATTCAGGATTTTGCTAGAATTGCATCCCCGTTAACGAAGCTGATAAGGAAGAATGAAGAATATGTTTGGGGACCAGAACAAGAAAATGCATTTCAAGAACTGAAGCAGAAATTAACCCAGTCACCAGTATTGTCATTGCTAGATGGAAATGAAGACTTGGTGATTTATTCAGATGCTTCTTATCAAGGTTTAGGATGTGTATTGATGCAGAGGGGACGAGTAATTGCTTATGCATCTAGACAATTAAAAGAACATGAAAAGAATTATCCGACACATGATTTAGAACTGGCAGCAGTGGTATTTGTCTTGAAGATATGGAGGCATTATTTATATGGGGCGAAATGTACGATTTACACGGATCATAAGAGTTTGAAATATTTCTTTGATCAGAAGGAGTTGAACATGCGCCAGCGGAGATGGTTAGAATTGGTGAAAGATTATGATTGTGAAATACTTTACCATCCTGGTAAAGCAAATGTGGTTGCTGACGCATTAAGTCGAAAGAATGAACACCCTCCAATTGAGTTAAGTCATACAAGTTAGTAATAACCCCAGATTTTATGCACCAATTACGAGAAGCCCAATTGGAAGCCTTGAAGGAAGAAAATGTGAAGCAGGAACGAATGAAGGGTCAAACAAAGGATCTGGAAGAAAATAACTTTGGGGTTAAAACGAAATGTGGTCGTATGTGGGTTCCGATTAAGATGAGGGAATTGGTGTTAGATGAAGTTCATAAGTCTAGATATTCTATACATCCTGGTGCTACTAAGATGTATAAGGATTTGAAACGAGAATATTGGTGGCCCGGTATGAAGTTTAATGTGATGCAATATGTGAATAGGTGTTTGACATGTCTTCAAGTTAAAGCTGAGCATCAAAAGCCATATGGTAAGCTTCAACCCCTAGAGATCCCGAAATGGAAGTGGGAAGAGTTGACAATGGATTTCATAACTAAGCTTCCACGTACAGCTAAAGGTTATGATACCATTTGGGTCATAGTAGATAGACTGACACGTAGCGGACATTTCTTACCAATCAAGGAAACGTATAACTCTGAGAAATTAGCAGAACTGTTTATACGAGAGATTATTGCTCGACACGGGGTACCATTGTCTATTGTGTCAGATAGAGATACACGTTTTACTTCGAGATTTTGGAGAAAGTTTCATGAAGATATGGGTACTCGTTTGTTACACAGCACGTCTTTTCACCCAGAAACTGATGGACTGACTGAAAGGACTATCCAAACAGTTGAAGACATGTTACGAGCTTATGTTATAGATTTCGGTGGTAGCTGGGATAGTCATTTGCCATTAGTTGAATTCTCCTACAATAACAGTTATCATTCTACGATTGGGAGAGCCCCGTATGAGATGTTATATGGCAGGAAGTGTAGGAGTCCTATATGTTGGGGAGAAGTTGGGCAGAAAGAGTTGGGTAGCTTGGAAATTGTACAGGCTACGAATGAGAAACTGGATCAGATCAAAGCTCGGTTTAAAGCAGCTCAGGATCGACAGAAGTCTTATGAAGATAAAAGGCGAAGGCATATAAAGTTTGAAGTAGGAGATAGAGTTATGTTGAAGGTATCTCCTTGGAAGGGAATTATCAGATTCAGAAAGAGGGGAAAGTTGAGTCCTCGTTTTATAGGACCGTTTAGCATTATAGAACGGATTGGGGAAGTGGCCTATAAATTAGAATTACCCGATCAGTTGCAAGGAATTCACCCAACCTTTCACGTGTCACAATTGCGCAAATGTTTGGCCGATGAGAATGCTTATGTACCTTTTGATGATATAGAGGTGGATGATAAGTTGAACTATGTTGAGAAACCTACTGCTATAGTAGACAGAAAGGTGAAAAGGCTGAGGAATAAAACTATTGATTTAGTTAAAGTGCAGTGGTCGAATAGAAAGGGTCTGATTTCACTTGGGAGTCAGAAGAGGAGATGAAGAGAGATTATCCCCAGTTGTTTGAATAGTTGGTTTCGAGGACGAAACCTATTTAAGGGGGGAGAGTTGTAACATCCGGTTTCTAAATCCGGACTTGTAAATTATATTATAGTTATAATTAATTAAATTAAGTTGAGTTGTTTGAATGTTTAAGTGTTCAGTCGCATAAGTCATGTGCAAATGAACTTCAGTCGCATTCCTTACGTGCGATTGAGATTCAGTCGTATGAATTGTAGGCGTATGAGCTCCAGTCGCACGAATCAGTCGTGCGAATGGTTCAATCGTGCGACTGAAGGAGAGGCGGTTAAGTTATGTGTATGGATAAGTAGGGCGGTGCAGAGAGTTCAGGAGCAGATTTCTATCTGCATCCACTCTATTTTCTTGTTCTCCTTACACCCAAACACCCCTGTTCTTGCCAATTGACTAGGCGAAACCCCGTTTTGGTAAGTTTTGGAACATCACGGATTAATCCGGAGATGTTATAAGCTGTGGGTATGATTGAGTTTGATCCAACAACCTGTTTTAATCAGTAAATTAGTCTGGTTCATTCTGAATTTAAAATCCAAGAATTCAAGTCCAAGTTTTTGTGAAGTTTTGATAAATAATGGTCCGAAACCATTGTAAACGATGTGTATAGGATCTGTTTTGAATATGGTATGATTTGGATGGTTAAAACTCAAATTTTGAGTAAGTTTGGATCAAAAACGTCAAGAACACAGCTGCAGATTCGTTTCAGGCGATGGGCTCAATCGCATGGCTCAATCGCACGAATGAGAGTTTAATCGTGCGATTGAGTGCGAATGGAGGTTCAGTCGTGCGGTTGGAACTCAGTCGCCTGGTTAGAAGGCCGAATGAAGACGAGTGAACACTGGATACGAATGAGAACTCAATCGTGCGAATGAACTGCTAGTCGTACGATTGAAGATTCAGTCGCATGGTTCATTCGCATAGGTCCAGTCGTATGATTGCTCATTCGCATAAGTGTTCAATCGCATGAGGGCCTGTTTGAGAATAAGTTTATTGAATCAGGGTTTATTGCTTTAGATATACCTTGATTAGAGGAAGGACTAGTTATCTTGGGTACGTGGATTGTGTAGACTGTGGTGAAAAAATTGATAAGGTGAGTTCTAAGCCCTTTTCAAATGTTTGGTTTTTAACATTCGGGCTAGTACACATATAATGATAAATGAGTTAAATGTTTTAGTACCAGATTTGTGATGTGTTTCTAACAGTTTGTAAAGCTGTTAGAGGGAAAGTGGGAAGTAATAACTGATTACCTGAACATTGTTAATCATTACGTGATGGTAATGATTGCAATGGGTCAGGTAGAGTGTAAAAGATAGTCATCTGAACATTGTTAATCATTACGTGATGGTAATGATTCCAATGGGTCAGATGGGGTGTGATGATTAATGAAAATGTGTTAAAACTGGTGCTAAAGGAAAGAACGTGTGAAGTGTAAATGAATGTGATAATATTGGCAATAAATAAAAGAAATGTTTTTGAAATGGTAATGTGATGTAAATCTCAACAGGCCAGTTAGGGTAAGATGCCTGAGTGTGAAACTGTACAGTTTGGTAGGAGTGATGATGATCACTCAGCTTTGTGAACATCTTGTGGTGACGACCCTAGATGATTATTTGGCATCCTACTGGATGAGAGATAGTAACCGGTAGTTGCTGGATGTGGGCAACCGACGTTACTGGGTATGGGAGACTGGTAGTTGCTGGATGTGGGCAACCGACGTCTCTGGGTAGGGTAACCGGTAGTTGCTGGATGTGGGCAACCAACGTTACCGAGTATGAGAAACTGGTAGTTGCTGGATGTGGGCAACCGATGTTTCTGAGTGTAGTAACTGGTAGTTGCTGGATGTGGGCAACCGACGTTACTGGGTATGGGGAACTAGTAGTTGCTAGATGTGGGCAACCGACGTTCGATGGGACAGGTCCAGTGGGACTGAATAATGATAAAAGTTGAATTTATAATGTTGCCAATAAAAAGATAGCTGTGGTGTGTGTGAAAATGTTGTTAATGTTTTATTGAAAATTAGAATCACCAGTTTATCTGATGTTTTGAGTATGTTGTGTGCTAGGTAAGGAGGGATCCTCTGATAATAGAGGAAAGCAAGTATGAACTGATGAGGACGCTATCCCGGAGCTACTGCTGGCATAGGATTTAGGGCTTGATAACAATGTATAATTAAATACAATCATATGTAAATGTTTTAAAAAGTTGGGTTAATATATATATATTAGTGTTTAAAAGTCTAATTAGAAAGCTCTGATTTGTGTTCAAAATATTAATCCAACTGTGTGACGTGCCTCCGGTGCCCTGCCGGGTTAAGGGCGTCACAACTCCAAGTATTCTCTTTGGAATGGCTATTCACAAATGACATGATCTCACCAAAATAGGATTGAAACCCGTACTTTGGTGACAAATGTTAATCTTTGATGTTTCCTTGTTATTATGAAGCTCAATCAACAAGATAGGCGTGAATTCCATACCTTGATGATAATTTTATTTTTATGGATTGTATTCTCTCAAATGAAACGATCTCATCAAAGTAGGAGTGATTTTTGGATTTTGATGAAGAAGTTCATCCTGTTATATTTTGTTTTTGTAAAACTTCATCGTTAAGATAGGAGTGATTTCCCTTACCTTAATGGTGAGTTACCTCGTCTTATTTCTGTGGATCCTCAACAATGAGTTGGGATCGAACTTTTTGATTGGTAAGTTAGTGGTCATACCTTGGGACTACACCATCAAGTTAGGAGTGAAAACCACACCTTGATGACTACTCTCATTTCTTGATCTCAACTTACCATGGTTATAATCGAGTGACGAGAAGCATGCAGTAACTTGAAGGGAGAATCAATGTTAGTGTTCCGACCTATCAAGCCAAGGCATGATCTCTGAACTGAAAGGAGACCCGATCGTTTTATGTTGATTTTGATTCCAAGCTTGACGCATGTAAATTCTTAAATCGGTTTCTTTCCCGTTATTCTCATGTTTTGATTTGATCTAGCTATATGGAACCATTTATTCCCTACTTATCAACTTTCATTTTAAGTTATCATTAAACCTGATTGCGTAATGATAGCTTCCTAAACAACCTTCCTGCCAAATAAAGACGTTACTAATTTGTGTTCATGGCTTCCTAGCCACACGAATGTTTCTCAGCTGTGATTATGAGTTTGATGAACCGCGTGGGCAAGCCGTACTTGGAAAGCTACTGGTGTTTGCCTTTATCCGCATATCCTGAATTATTTAAATTTTAATCCAATCGTGAATGCTATCTTCGTTGATCAATGCAATTTCTATTATTGTGTCATTTCTTGGACCATCTTTGAACTCCTCATAACAATCTCTGGTAACAATGTCTTTCCTTAAAACCACACTTACTCTGAAAACCCATTACAATGATTTTCCTCATACTAAAGTTAATCTTTAATCTTAACAAACACGATACTTGTATCAACGTTACACTAATAACACTTTGAACCCTCATTAACATGAGTAAACAAGAATCGATCACCTAGAAACCCGTTAAAGTTACTTGCTTGAGAAGCTCTTATGAATTCCATCCAAAAACATCCGAAACTTATTTCTCATAAGCCGAGTCCCGTATCGATCTAATGTATGGTGTTTCACACATGACAAAAAATTTTTTTAACTGTATTGAACCGTTTGGAATACAAACGTTTATCAATTAAAAATTTTAAAGGAATGACTTGCACACTTTGTCAAGGACATATAAGATTATGAACAGTGAAACTTAACAAACTTAAGAATCATAGTCAAACTTATTAAATTTAAATATTCCCAAGAGCGTACTCGTGAACACGAAATGACATCTAAGTCTCCTCATGACCTTAAAATTTATTTCTCATGATTAAATTTCGGGACGAAATTTCTTAAAGTAGGGGAGACTGTAACATCCTGTATTTTTGGTGCTAATTAAAAGTTAACGTCATTAATTTTTGCAAGGACCATCGTTGTCATTATTGAAACTCACGTGTTGCGTATGTCTCTAACTCTTTAACTAGAAATTTAATAATGTTAATTAGTTCTTAAGAAATAAATAATCACCATAATAATAGTTTAATTATAAAAATGATAATAATAACTAATAATAATAATAATAACTAATAATAGTAATAATAATAATATTAGTTTAATTATAAAAATAATAACCATAATGTTAATAGTTTAATAATAATAATAATATTAATAATAATAACTCGGAATTAAAGTGCAGGGGGTTGTTTTGTTAATTTTGAAACTTCAAAGGAAAAGTTTTTACATGAAATGACAAAGTATAAACATCAGGGACCATTTGTGTAATTATTTCAAATACCCAACCCCCACCCCGTTTTCCCGACCACCGCTGGCCAACCTTCGGCCGATCGCTCCGGCGATCACCAAAACCCCTAAAATGCCCGATTTAATTGCAATTGAACCGCTTCACGCATCAGTATCGAATTAAGCAACCAAAACAATTTAAAATTCGAATTGAATAGTGCGATCTGGACCCGATTTCGTTCCATGTTCTCGGCCACCTTTCCAGCTCCATTCAATCGCACTAACCGATTATAATAATTCAAAGTAATCACGCACTAACTTAGTTTAATCGTTTATAAACTACTATCGAGTTCAATTGCACCAAATCAAACACATACATTGAATTAAATCCTCATTCCCTGTCGCGACCTGCAAGTGAATCGAAATCTATGTTTGGAGCGATATTAAACCAAAATGATAGAGGGCTTTGCATTAAAAACCCCATTCGAAGCTTCCTGTAAAGCGAATTCAAGTATTATCAACGTTTGCAACCCGAATCAATCCTTCCTTCGCCGCGACCTGTTCTTCTCTGTTCTCAACGATTTGGTTTCGAAAAATGGTAATTGAATATTGTTTAATACTCGATTTCATCTACTGAACAAAAGCCGTATGATTGATTTCACTATCATGAACGAAATTAGGTCCAATTTGGGATCGATCGAATTAGGGTTCTTATGTGAAATTGGGGGTTTCTGTTATTGATGTTTAAAAGAATTTGGATCCGGGTTTAAATCGCGGCTGCATGCTTGGCCTACTGGTTCCCGAGCACTTTGTTAAGTTGGAGGTCCCGGGTTCGACCCCGGGCACCCCCATATCTTTTTTAAAAGGTGTTTTTTTAGCCTTAAATCAATCTAAGAAATTTTTATTAAGTATAAAAATAATTTTTATAACTTTGAATATTTTTTTAGACACCAAATAACTTCTGTAATATTTTTAAAATTTAAATAATTTTTTTTAAAAGGTTACTCATGGATTATTTCTATGGATTATAAATAATTAACAAATTATTAGTGACCCGAACTTTCCTTTAATCTTTATCGTTTAAATCACGATATTTTAAATGGAGATTCATTTTAAAACATTATAAATTCTTTTATGAAATTTGAATAATAAAATATATTATGGTTCAAATTTAGATTATTTAAAACCTTATAAAATCATATGTTTAATGACTAATTATTCGTCTAATCATCTTATATCATCAATAGTTAATAAAGTTATTCGTGAACTTTTATTTAACTTCTTGAAAATTTATAAAACAATATTCTCTTTATTTTGATTTTTAAGGTTTTGTATTATAAAACTTTTATGATAAAATGTTCTAAAAGCTCAAAAGTTTATAAAATGAGTTTAAATAAATTTTAAAGTCATTTAATAAGTATTCGATTAACCATCCTTATCAAGTTTTAAATTAATTATTTCTTGTCACCCGTTATGTTAATTCAATAAATTTAATTATTGAATCATTCACTATAATTATTGGTTCATACCATCATTGTTAAACCAAAATATAAATGACTCATTATTTTATTTAATTATTTGAACCCCCAAATTTCCAAACGAAACCCGGATTATTATTAGAACGTTAATCATATTATTAATCTTAATCTTTATCTTGTAAATTATATATGTTAGGTGCCTTGTAATGGATACTTTGGATTATCTTTTGATCTTTTATATCATCTTTAATGCATATATCAAAGTGAGTTTTCCTTGCCCCTTTTTACTTTATTTCACACCGTTTTGGGGTGAAACATGATACTTATACATCATACACTTATAAACGTTTGAGACTTATGAAGCACTTGCAATTCACCTTTATATCTTGTCATGGTTATTTGTGTGTTGTAAGTGATTATATGAGATACATAGTTTGTTACAATCATTAACTATTACTAGCCTGGCGACGTCTTAGATCTTTGGGTCTGACAAGCCTATTTGGTGCTAAAGTCGATGAACTGCCGACTCCTAGGAGCCGTATGCTTGTGCACTAGGGAACCAAATACACTTAGCCAATCTTATATACTTATAATCAAGTCGAGGTTTGATTGTAAAGATATGTGTTCTATAACCTTACTAGCTTATAACCTATGACATGAATTGCTACTTGTAATCTTTTCGTATTATGTATGAAAACCTTAGAAACTCACCAACTATTTTTAGTTGACCTTTTGTTTTTATCATGTTTCAGGAAAACCCCCAAGTTTGAAGTGAACTTATGTTGCTGGTATAATCTAGGACTTGGACCTAGATAAATATATAAAATGTTATGTTATGTTGAACTTATTGCATATTCAAGACTTATGTTTGTAATTCCTGTTGAAACTATTAATTTGAATATTTACATTTAAACATAGCGTTATGTGGCTGTGAACAATCGTATTCCTCACACCTCGACGTTTCCGCCGTCAAGGTTGGGGTGTGACACACCTGATTGATGAGATTAGAATTTGGACGTGATAGATTAGACACCAACGATTTCCTTACAAGTAATCTACGGAACGGTGTCTCGAGTTAGAATGATAATATTATAAGAGTTGGGAATGTATTAGGATTTCCATTTGGGTTTTGAATGATAGTTTAAATAAACTAATATTATTTAGTTTGAATGTCTTGAAATAAATAAACGAATTTATTGAAAGTGATTATGTTTAGAATTTAATAGAAATAAATGTATTATTACGCGTAACCGTTTGATTTATTGTTAATGTGTGGAAAAACAAATAATTAATTTTATTAATTAATTATATGATATAATTAATTAAAATATTTAATTATTTAAGTAACACATAACGGCTTTTTGTAAATAATCTGTGAATCTATAAAATACATATAATTGTAATTATCTTGAATAATTAAAGGTAATGTAGTGCCCAATAATAATTTAAATTATTAGTAATTTTGTAACAATTGTAATATTATTTATTTGAAACATTAAATAAAATAAATAAAATGTTAAAATAAATTTCAGAAAATAATTAGGTGGTTTTAAAAATTTTTAATGTTTGTAAAAATATTTTTATAATTTTTAAGATTTTTTTCTGAATTTTTAAAGCTTAAAAAGGCTTTTAAAAAAATGTTTGAGGTTGCCCGGGGTCGAACCCGGGACCTCAAGGATGGTTTGGGAGCACGGGACCAGTGAACCAAAGGCCTAAGCCGCGCTAACAACCCGGTTCCAAATGATTTTAAACTGAGTTAATAAGGTGCCCCATTTCCCATGAACCCTAGAATTCGATTTGATCCAATTGACCACCAATTCGATTTTGAAGGTTTCTGCAATCATGGGGCTTTTGTTCCCCATAAAAAATCGAGTGTGTGTGTGTGTCGAATTACCTATATGGTGTTCGATTGAAGTTAAACCCGATGAAGAACAGGTCGCGGCCACTGTTTGATCGATTGATGCTTCAAACAACGATTATAATCAAATTAAACTCGAGGGAAGCTTCGAATGATGATCTGGAAACAAAACCCTTTGCCAATTTAAGTTAAAATCGCTAGGGGATTGGATTTTAAATAAGTTGCAGGTCGCGAACGTGAGGATGTTCGAAGGTGATGTTTTTGGATGATTGCTGTTGCAATTGACTTCAAGGATTGGTTATATACAATTAATAATTCGTTAGTGCGGGATTACTTTGAATATTGAAATCCGTAGTGGCCGATTTTGCTCCCCGAATCTTCGGCCGAGTGGAGAAAGCAAACGGGGAAGAAGGGGGTGGGGTTGGGTGTGTTTCTGAAAATTACACAATTGGTCCCCGAACTTTCTAACTTTTATCAGTTAAATCTAAAGTTTTGTTTGAGTTTTAAATTATTTATAGTTTAACCCCCGTAGTTTGAAAGGTTACTATTTTATGTAAAAAAATTATTAATTATGGACTTTAATATAATAAAACTTATATTTTCATTATTATTCTTATTATTATTATTATTATCAACATTATTATTATTAATATAATTATTAATAATATCATTATTAATAATAGTAATAATAATATTATTATTGTGAGTATAATAGCAATTATTTTTTTAGGATTTAACATTGTTAACTTTTGTTTAACGAAATACGCGATGTTACACTTCGATCTTTCAAAATGTACATGCATTTCAAGAATGTTTGAGCATAGAATCTTTGGTTTCAAGTTTTGAACTAGATTAAAAAGCATGTAATTCTTACATACTCTTTAAGATATTTAATTTGTTACTCCATTTTAAACATTGTAGTTATGATATTTAGAGTTTTGTTGTATAAATACAAATCATGTTTCTCCCTTCCCTTGCAGGACACCCGTTATAGATAAAGCAAACAAGAGATCAATCTTAGTACCATAAAGTCTTAATATATATGTACTGAGATTATTTAAGAAATCAAAAAATTAGCATTGATTCTACAACTAAGGTATATATTTCTATTCCAAATCCCTTCTATTCCAAATCCCTATGCAATTCGTGAATTTGGGATGCTAAGGTCTAGAATGATACAAGTTGATAATATGTTGATTTTCTTCACAAAAACTTACTAATTGATGATTAATTAATACAATGTTGGCATTCATGATCAAATGGTGATTACCTTCTTAATAGGTTGGTGGATTAAGTCCTTTATAATTAATTTTGTGTTAAATATGCATGCAAATGAATAACTAATGCTTAAGAATATATAGAATTGTATTACTTTAAAGGTTTAATCATGTTAGTCTTAGTTACGGGGTCAGAGCTTTCATCATAGGGTGCCTAAAATGTTAAAATCTTTTTTTGACTTATAACCATAGATAAGGTGAAGGATGGGTTTTGAATCCAACTTGAATAAACAAAGCTGATTAATAAATAATCATGTTACTGCCATGTTTCTAAAAGCTGTGTAAAATCATAGAAACGTCCGGTGTAGAAGAGCTTTATATGTATGGAAATCCCTCTCAGTATACTACATTTTATATATGAACATTAAAACTTGATTCGATTGTTAAATGGTTCAAAAGGTGATTTTTTGTAGGTTACAAGAAATCCCGCAAAAAGCTGATAGGGAAAAATAAAGTGTCTGACCTGTTTTGTAAAAATGCTATAAATTCAACTGTAGATCCGAAGAAGGTGTATTTTATATGGTTGGAAAGTTCTCAAAGATTCTACGTTTCATATTTGAACATAAAGATCTTATTAAGGTGTTAAAAGAGTCAAATCTCATCTTGAGTATTAGCTGCGTAGAAAATTCTACACTGAAAATTGAAGTTTTTATGTAACTGAAATGATGTCATATTATTATTTTCATAACGTGACTTAACATAGGTAATTTGTTTTCTTAGCCATCCAAATGGATCATGGTTAACAGAAATGAGGGAGGAGTTTAGTTTAATAGGGTGAAGTATACATCTGAAAGAATCTTGCTTTTCTTTCACTTGATTCTTGTAAAGTTCAATCTTATCCAATTGTTCTTGAAGAAAGAATGGTGCTTGTATCAGTTTCCAGATTCTCTCGTCAACCTCAAATGATTGGTTCTTCAATATGTGGACCTACCCCAGGTACTTGTTATGATTATGATTTAAAAATGCAAAGCAAATTGCTTATTCAAATAACAATTTCCCAAATGAAGAATTAATCTAGCAAATAGGATTTGTATCTTGTTCTTGAACGGTTGAATCCTTTATAATTTTGCAATTTGTTGTTGTTTGGATGTGAGTTTATGATATTGTTTAGTGCTACTTGTTACTTGTATGGCATATATCAGTGAACTGAAGAAGAAAATGTGCATATGGCTATACGGGTTTATCAAGTGTTCCTAAAAAGTCCAAAGAAAAGGTTTGGTGTTTAACTGTCTTTGGATTGTTTATGTTGGTAATGAAAATGTAATACTTTATTGGATAGCAGTAGTGAATCATGTTTGATTACAAATTCTTTATATTTATGCTCATGACCATCTTTTTACCACTCGAGATTTCAAGAATATTGGTTCCATTTATGTAATCAGTTGTTAGCAGAGCCAAAATGTTTGAATTGCTTCACATTTTTCTTTCAATTATCAACTCAAGATAATAATCGTATGCAGTTCATTATACACTGGTTTATAAATGCAGATGAAAAAGAGAAATTTGATGAGTTGATTGAGGACAAGGGTGTGAAGATATTGATAGATCCAAAAGCTCTAATGCATGTTAGTGGTACCAAGATAGATTCTGTAGATAATAATCTCAGGTAACTAAGAAGTTTATTGTTTTTAATGGTTATATTTTGGTTTATTTGTTCTCTCTGGAGTGAACATGTACTGGATCCCTAATGAGCATGAGTATATCATCTTGTCTTTGCACTGTAAATTTGTGCTTTCTTTGTGGACCTTAAGTTGTTTAATTTATTGCTGTAGGAACGTTTGATGCTTCATCTATGGGGTTTGTTATTTCCAAAGTTAGAAAGTCTTACTCCATGCTTTTGACAGTCTTCAAAGATTAAAGTTCTATAATTTAATTTGACATAGGACAAAGCATTATGTTTTTATTATGTTTTTCACCCCTAATTTTAAAAATCTTTTATGTTTTGTCAAATCTCATTCCATCTATACGCAATTTTCCGATAAGAGCTCATGAGAAATAATTTAAGCAGATAAGAGCTCATGAGAAATAATTTAAGCGGATAAGAGCATGTGTATGATATTTTTTTATATTTGTCACCCGCCGCAACGCGCGGACATTTTTACTAGTCCTACTATATAATAGAGAAACTACGGCTAGATTTGTAATTTTACGTCAATTTTTAGATGACATATAAAGAGTTGTAAGGTTCAATGTGTAATGTCATAAGATTTATTCATAGTATGTCCTTTTTAAGCTTTAAATACTTGTACTCCGTCATTTTCTTAATTAAATTTAAAGTATGACTATTATATTTAATGTTATTTTAATCTATCTATATATATACTACTATATAATATAATTTTTTAAACAACATTGTAATTTTAATCCATTTATAAGACACTCAAGAACAATTTTATTACATTTGGTACAAGTGATTATGCATAAACAACTTGTTATTTATAAATTTGTTCATTCATATAGTAATATAGATATTTTTGATATCTCACATTAATCAAATAAAAAAGCAAAATGAGAGTCAACACAATAAGAAAGAGTTAGCTAGCTAAAGACAGTCCTAAAAATATTTATACCTCCGCCGCACCGCGCGGGTTTCACCCACTAGTAGAGTAATAACATGTGAACATTCCTTCAAAACACATGAAGTAAGAAGCAATTGTGAAAAAAAATCACTAAACAATAAATAATTTTCATAATGGTTTATTCAAGTCAAATAAAAAAAGTAATAAAAAATTTTAGTTCGTATTTTTCTGGTAAAAATAAAGAGATAAGATTTCTGATTAGTAGCGGCGAGCGAGAATGAATTGAGGCAAGTTCACAGAAGGTTGAGAAGTAGTACCCCTTTTTGTCTTGAAAGCCCGGTTTCGTGTTCCCCCTTTTTGAGATGAAAATCTCATTGCGATTCAAGTTGCTTGTACGTGTTGTTACCAGTAGGACCTCTGTCCCCAAAACGAAGAAAGAGGAGCCCCTTTTTATTTATTTTTTCAAAAAAAGAATCGATAAACAAGAGCTCACATCGACGGGAAGGTTTACAGGTAAATTCTCTCTGACCTCCCACCGTTCACGGCATCCTTTGCTTCTACACTAAATGGTAATCAAGAGTCATACGTATTTCAATTGTCTTATTTAAAGATAAAATAGTTTAACATTTACATAAAGCTATAAAAAACACATAAAAAATTGAATGGCTCTATGTGAATAAAAGAACATTGAAAGTGTTTATCAAAAACACGTAAAAAGAAAACATGATTACTATCGCCTGAACTTACCTAAAATAAAATAAATAAATAAAAATAAAAAAAAATCCTTCTACTTTTCCCCCTTGCAAATTAAATGGACTTATAATATATGGACCAACTAAAACTAATAAAGTAGAACTTCAGGTCCTTTAAGCCCATAAATAGAACGCATGACTAGACCACATGCATTGAGTTGTAGCCCAATTTGAGGCCCAAAATCCCCCAAATCCCACGAAACGAATACGATATCCGACTTGTTTTCCGGACACCAACTCACCCACGGCAGAACCACAAATGGCTCCGAAGCCGAAACCGAAGCCGGCAGCCGCGCCGGCGATCGCCGTCGAAGATCTCTTCACATCTCTCAATCGCCACATACAGAGATCAGAGTACGAACAAGCCGTCAAACTTGCAGATCAAGGTGATTCATTCATTCAATCAACCAATCAATCAATCAATACCTTCTTTCTAATTTAGGGATTTATATATTCAGTTTGTGTATCGTGTAACTGAAGAAATGTTTTCCAACAGTTCTATCGGTTGCTCCTGGTGACGAAGACGCAATCCGGTGTAAGATTGTGGCTCTGATTAAGGCTGATAACATCGATGATGCGCTTTCGACGATCGTTTCCTTCTCGAACAAGTTTCCTCTCGATTTCGGCTTTTTTAAGGTGAAATGCTTGTTTAGGAGGTGTTAATGGTTTTGTGATTGGGCGTGAGGGAGTTTTGTTTATTTGATGTGTGGGAGGCAGGTGTTTGGGTTGTGAGATGTGTGTTAGGAAGTTATGAGATGATTCGTTTGATGCATTGCTGATAGTTTGAGTTTGATATTGCTACTTATTGTTTACTATGTTTATGAATTTACGGTCTTTCTGATTAATTGATACTTTGATTATTTCTATCCGGTTATCAGGTCATTTTCTTAGTTCATACTCTGCAAAAGAAAACTTGTTTATACTTTAATTCTACAAATACTGTGATGCAATTAGATTTTTAGTTTTTTCTTTGCAAGGGCCAAAGTACAAGGACTGTCAAGTGTTCTATGATGACGTGGGCGATTAGATTAATTACTGCATTATTATGCGTACAAACTAGTAATGTTCAGATGTAGATTGAAGCTCTTAAAGAGTTGTGTAGTGAATAGTAATGCTAGTATTACTCAAGGATTACCTTAGAAGAATGGTTTTTGTGGTAATGGGAATAGAGTCACATTGTCTTACATAAAGATTCATTGGAATCTGAGACCATGCTTTTAATGGCTTGGATCTTATCCTGTATTATTGTGTTTTGTACTTGTGCGTAAATTTATATGAGCATCTGTCCTTTTGATAACGGTATTCTATATATACATGTATATGTGCGTGGATATGTATGATGATGCAATAAACTATTAAACTTATATTCAGAAGATGGAGCATGGTATTTCACATCCACTAATGCATTTCCTTTTTCTTCTACAAACAGGCGTACTGCCTATACAGACAAAATAAGTTAGATGAAGCTTTGGAATCCTTAAAGGGCCTAGAAAAAGATCCTGCAACAATGCTGTTAGAGTCACAGATTCTCTTTCGTCAAGGAAAGATGGATGCTTCTGTGGACATATATCAAAAGCTCCAGAAATCAAAAATAGAGTCATTGGAGATAAATCTTGTTGCTGGTTTGGTTTCAGCTGGTAGGGCTTCTGAAGTTCAAGGAGTGATAGACGCCATGAGAGTTAAAGCAACCAGCAGCTTTGAGTTGGCTTACAATACTGCATGCTCATTGATTGAAAATAACAAGTTTTCAGATGCAGAGCAACTACTGCTTTCAGCTCGAAGGTAACTTTTGTCTTTATCAGGATAAAGTTTGCATCACGTCTCGATCGGGCAAACTGCATGAAAATTGAGATACAAGTTTTTGGCACTTATTTTTTCTATATTTAAGTAAGCCACATTAAAGGAGATGCAAAATAGAAACCAACTAACATCTATTACAGGTTTTAGCAACCAATCTCATTATAACTGATTTTACCTATATGGCACTGGTTCACATTAGATGTAACACATGCAAAAAGGAGATGGATCAGTAGATGTGAAATTCCATGCTATATTTAATATGGTGTAGACGTGTAGTTGGTGATATATGTTATTTAATTCAGTTGATAAGTTATCTATATGGCATAGTTTTATTTGAAAGCTAGTTTTATCTGTACAAGTGTAGTTCAAGTCTATTTTGAATGGCTATATGGTGATACGTTTTGCTTTGTTAGTTGGTGTAGAATTGACGTAAATTGATAATTTTTTAATATGAAAGGTAAACTGGGAATTTACTGTTTCATAAAATGAAATATGTTAATATGTGTGTTTTAGGGTTTATATTGGGTATATATTATATTATCTTGTTTAGTTGGGTAAATATGTAATTTTGAAATTCAATAAGGGGATGTATGATATACACCCTGCACTAAACTGATACATATGATGTCATGCTTTCAAATTTTGAAAAATAAGCAAAAAGCCGACTTGCTTAGTCGTTTGTTGCTATAGTAGGTAATAAAATGTAACTTGGTTACTAAAATAGGTACAAAAATGTTGGGTTTATATTGTGCGCCTATAGTAAAGTTGGTTGCTGAACCAGGAAAACATGCAAAGGTTGGTCACTTGGTCCTATTTTGTGCAGTTTGCCCGATTTTGATGACATAAAACAACACATGGCAAACTAAGTTGAATGTATAGTTTGTGGTTGCTGATTCATGAAGTCATGTAACAGAGAATAGCTTAATCATCACATTTCATAAATACCGGCAGTATTATTGATCTTTAGAATTTGTATCCTTTTTTATTGATTGAAAGTAATTTTAAGGTCAAAATTTAGAAGTGTTCGTCATGCCATTTTTGTTTTCTTTATATATGTGCATAAATAAATTGTTTATTGGAGCTGGGTGCCTCATTCAAGAGCAGCCTCTTTATCATCCGGGATAGACAAAAGTTTGCTTCCATCTTACCTGGCTACCCTCAGACCCTGTTGGGTGATATGGTGTAGGCTGCAGCCTAAGGGCAACCGGTCTTAGGGCTGCACACTGTCAAGCCATGATCTCATTTCCTTATTTATGGCTTCTTTGTCGACAAGCTGTAAACTCGAATATAGTTGATAAGTCTATTGTGGTTGTTAACACCTCAATAAAAGAATACCCTAGTTGTCCTAAGAGGACATAGGTCATACACTGTGACCGAAATTCTATGAATCCGTAG
Source organism: Flaveria linearis (assembly GCA_024085815.1). Taxonomy (NCBI): domain Eukaryota; kingdom Viridiplantae; phylum Streptophyta; class Magnoliopsida; order Asterales; family Asteraceae; genus Flaveria; species Flaveria linearis. The sequence goes on from CM044001.1 coordinate 104,884,631, forward strand.
TGTTGTGGTCGTTTATATTGGTATTTCTTGTGTGTGTGTGTGTGTGGCTGTGTGCTTGTTAAAACCTAGCAAACCCTACCTATGCCTTTTCATCCGTTGGATAGATAGAGTGAGGGCAGTGCTTCTGTTTTTTTTGTTGTCAAAGAGTTTAACTATGGTTTTTATTCTTGACTAATTGGTTCTTTGTTAGGAGTAATAAAATTAACTTTACTTGCTTTTTATTCTCATATTGAGCCTTTATTACAATGTCCAATTATGCTCACAAATGTGCAATATAAATCACAAGATTTAAATATAAATTCCTGACAGAATTGGTCAGGAGACATTGATGGATGAAAATCTAGCTGATGATGAGATAGAGATCGAGCTGGCACCCATAGCTGTGCAGTTAGCCTATGTACAGCAGGTAATGAGCGACCTATAAATTTATTAATTAACATACTCTGCTATATTAACTAATTGTAACTTCATTTTTCTTCAGCTCTTGGGAAACAAACAAGAAGCCGTTGCATCTTACACAGACCTTATCAAGCGAAACCTGCCTGATGAATCATCAAATGCAGTAGCAATAAACAACTTAATAGCATTAAAAGGTCCTAAAGATATAACTGATGGCTTAAAAAAGCTTGATCGTTTAATACAAAAAAACAGTGGAGATAAGAGCTTCCAGCTTGTTCCTAGTTTAGAGTTGAAACTTTCACCAAAACAGAAGGAATCAATCTATATCAATCGAATGCTGTTGCTACTCCATTCTAACAAGATAGATCAGGTAATAATTAATTTTAATTTTTTCTTCAATAAGTTTTATATCAGTTTTCTCAAAGTTTTGATTATTTTTAATTCAACAGGCTCGTGAACTTGCTGATGCATTGCCACAAATGTTTCCTCAAAGTGTGACACCTGTACTGCTTCAAGCTGCAGTATTTGTGAGAGAAAACAAAGCTGGAAAAGCTGAAGAAATGTTAGGCAAATATGCAGACAAATTTCCTGAAAAATCAAAAATTGTTTTACTGGCTAGGGCGCAAATTGCAGCTGCTGCAGGGCATCCTCAAATTGCATCAGAGTCTTTACTAAAAATACCTGATATTCAGCACATGCCTGCTACTGTTGCAACTCTTGTTGCTCTAAAGGAACGTTCTGGAGATATTGATGGTGCTAATGCTTTGTTTGATTCAGCTATTACTTATTGGTCAAACGCTATGACTGAAGATAACAATCTGAGTGTTATAATGCAAGAGGCCGCAGCTTTTAAGCTCAAACACGGGCAAAAAGAGGAAGCTTTAAAACTCTTTGAAAAGCTTGTGAAAAGTCACAATAATATCGAGGCTTTAGTAGGATTGATACAAACTGCTGCTTATACAGATGTTGAAAAGGCAGAAACTTATGAGAAGAAACTGAAACCGCTTCCTGGTTTAACATCTATCGATGTTGATGCTTTGGAAAAAACTTCTGGTGCAAAGCATGTTGAAAATGGGCCTCACTTGGGGAGTAATAACATTGAACCTAATGAAACGAAAACTAGCAAGGAAAAAGCAAAGAAGAAGAGAAAGAGAAAGCCAAGGTACCCGAAAGGGTTCGACCCTGCTAACCCAGGTCCGCCACCCGACCCAGAGAGATGGTTACCCAAAAGAGAGAGATCTAGCTACAGGCCCAAGAGGAAAGACAAACGGGCTGCTCAGATTAGAGGTTCTCAGGGTGCGGTGGCTAAAGAAGCTTCTAGTTCTAATACTGGAAACATGAAATCCAACCAACCGTCAAATGCTAAAGTCAGTGAAGCTGCAGTACAACAACCAAAGCCTTCTTCAAAGTCTTCCAGGAAGAAATCCAGAAAGTGAAGTACGCGTTGAAATTTTGTAATGTTATGCCAAAAGGGATTTTAATTTAAGCGATTTCAAGTTGTTGCTTAGGTGTGTTTAAATTGTTGACTTGTGGACTTAAGTCATGAGGAGATATTACATTGTTAATGTTACTGTTTTATTGCAATATTTGTTAGTGTTTTTAGTGAACGGTTAATCCAAAGACATGAACACCAGTTTGTTTTGTGTTTAGTACTTGAAAGAAGCTAGTGGTTCATGGTCTTGAACCGACATGCCGCTTTTGGACCTTAGGTGCTTGAGAGAACCTTGACAACATGAAGTCCGAAAATTCTTCAAATCCAGATTTTCATATTGTAATGGTGCCGCTGGATCATTACTAGCATCATCTAACTGTAACATTTTATACGGAGAAAACTCTACTTGGCAATATGCCTTTCGACGACCACATGCCCTACATGTAAAGAACCACCCCAGCGTAGAAAGGTTTATTAAAACATGAAATTGCATAAAATGAATTTCTACAAAAGTTCCTCTGGTAAGAAAGTTTTGGAGTATGTTAATTCAACACTTTTGGTAAGTTAATTTTTTTACTTGATGGTTGTTATGATGTATTTTCTAATCCACGTTTTGATATTCGGGTCTGTTACCGAGTTAGAGTTTCCAAGCGATGCATGTGGATAACATTTCTAGTTAATATATAAACCGCGTAACAAAACTAAATATCTATATATCTAACATGTACCACTATACATATATTTCCAACCAATTCTCTAAAACAAACAATAAGGTCTATCGACATCTACTTCAAGTCTGTAAATGGTTGATTTCTTCTGTCTATGCAGCATCAAATCAAATCAAATCAAATCAATGGGCTCGAAATCTGATCGGAAGGAGAACATCTGATAAGGGATATCATCTAACACGACCTTGCTGATCATCTCATTGCCTTGTTGTTTAAACCTGTAAAATAGGAGCGTGTTATGATCCACCATAACGCTTGTATCTGCATCATATAAGGCCTTTAGCGACTCTCTTTCACTTTCACCAGCAACTTCTTTCGTTCTGCGATCATACATCTTCTCCCACAATTGACTCGTCGTTAGAACCCAAATCTCCCAACGACTTCCTTCGTTTGATGGCTTACAAGCCAACCCCAATCTTCCACCGTACTTAACAAGATCCACAAATGGCCTTGAAGTGTCTTCAGATTGATCATATGGAATAGGAGACGAAAACACTTTCCATCTTTCTGAATATGCATCAAACTTTAAGATGTCGTTATTCGTTAACAACATGTATATAGACCCGCTCTTTGTGATTGGCTGCGGGTTAGTCAAGAACACACCATAAGGCAGCGTGACGTGCTTTAGCGATCTCCATTCCCGTGTCAACGAGTCGAATATGTCACAGCGATATGTCGTGTAGAACTTTCCCCTCCGTTTTAAAGCACTACAACAAATTAAAACAAAACGTAAGTCACTACACATTATATCATATCATATCATATATTAATATCTACACCGTTTTCTACACTTCATATAAACAAGAACAAAAAGACTTACGGGTGGTCAGAAAATCGGATGATCTTGTAATGTAATGGCTTCAAACCCATCACCACAATCGCAAACTTGCCACTAGTGTACTCGCATTTAGGATTCGGAAAGGCCAAAACCTGCTTCGTCGTAGGCTTACACACATTGTACAAAACTTTTCTGAAATCCATAGGATCGCGATTCTGAAACACAATGATTCCTTGGTCCGATGTTGCAAGAATTCGCGCGTTATATGGCATAAAACCAAGATCAAGACCACTTGATTCGGGGGATGGCGCGAACTCTTTGATGTACATCCAACCTCTTCTCATATTTTGTATAAGAAAGCCAGACACAATGTTGTTTCTTTTCTTGTATAAATCTAAAACGTACGATTCGTACGCGAGTGTATTAAGTTCTTTGCTCGTACAATGCATGATGTCGAGAGTCTTTAACGATGTTCGCGATATAATCTCCATGATCATCTCGTACGAAAGCTTGGAATTATCCATTGAAACAAAGTTGACGACGATCTATCGAAGGTTTGATGAGGGTTAAGTTGTTGTGTTTTTAGAGGTTCTAAAGATTCATGTAAATATTTACGGTCATATTTATAGGTGAACTTGGGCCTTAGGGGCCAAGTTACTAGTTAGTTGCGTTATTAGCATAAATAATATTATTTCCTTTTATACATTGTACTTCATTTATTATTATTAGATTAGATTATTTTTCATAATTTTATACTTTCACCGGATTATGATAGGGGGTTTATTATAGGAAGTTATTATTTTCTATCTTGATAATCCAGATAATAAACCAATATAATATATCCCGGATATGTTAAAAAAAAATAAAATTGTATGAATTAGATAACTTAGTTACTTCTGGTTATTAAAGATATTAAGTTCTGTTGGATCTAGATTGTATAGGGCTAGATCATTTTTGTATAGGCTTAGTACTTGAATCAAGTCTTGTAATTCTTATTTGTAACAGTCAATATATATATATATGTGCTTTGAATCTATAGGTTAACCCCATATATATGTGTGTTGATTTGTGACTTGACAGAGAAAAATAATATACTTGGACGGATTCCTGAAATTGACCAAGTGTAAGAAACATCTACGGATGAACATTATTGTTAATCCGTAGATATGTTTCTTACAAGATTGATCAAGTGAATGTTCCTGCGGATGATCAAAGACCATGAAGTGAAGACTCCTACGGAAAGAAGAATTTCCTACGGAAGAACAACATTTCTACGGAAGAACAAATCATCTACGGAAGAACAAAAGTTCTGCGGACGACAAGACTCCTGCGGAAGAACATTATACTTGTGCGATTGCAAATACCAAGAAGTCAAACAAGTCAACACAATCAATAACAAATCCCAAGAGATTCGATGTTACCTAAGCCGACTCAAACCATCTATAAATATGAGTCCTAGGTTTCACATCTCGGAGAACACAATCAATCAATATTACGGCTGCCGAGTTACATCATTGTGCAACCCTAACCGCCGTCATATCAACATTATTCGATTCACTGAATTCGTTGTTCATAGTCATTCATTATTATTCTTTTGTAATAATTACTTTATAGTTAATGAAATACGTTTGAATAATTATTGATTTCGCATTTATTGTGTTTCTGTGATTGTGTTCATCATTAATCATTAAATCAATTAAACGTCAATTAATGATAATTCCGCGATCATTAAATTGATTTATTTTAATACTGATAATTCCTGAATTGAGATCCTTGGATTCACAGGTGGTATCAGAGCTATTGGTGCTCATTGATTTAGATCAATTGATCTATCAGTATTAAAATTGTTTAATTGATTTTCAAACAATTAAATCAACGACTTGTCATTCAGCAAGCACTCTCTCCTTGCTTGTTTGATTTAGATCTATATTCAAATTAATTGAATACTAGAGCTGCGTCTTTGATAGATTTGTCAATTTTAGCATTTAAGTTTTGATTCATCTTTTTGCATTAAACATGAGTACTTTTGGTGGAGGATCTTATCAACCGCCAAAGTTGGAAACCAAAGCTGATTTTAAATCCTGGAAGATCAAGTTCAGGAATCATGTGAATTACACAGATTCTGACTTGTGGGAGTCCATCACTCAAGGTCTTTATATTCCACCCACTCTTGGGCCGGATTATAATGACAAGAATCAGCCAATCAGTACTAAGGACTTGCCACCTGATGATGTCAAGAAGGTCAAAGTCGATATTAAAGCATACAACTTGCTTAGTATGGCTTTGCCAGAAGAAATCTTGATCAGGTGTGAGAATTACAAGACAGCAAATTCCCTGTGGAAGATACTTCACACTCTCTGTGAAGGGAGTGATGAGATCCGAAGCATAAGGAAAGACACCCTTAGATCACAATATGAAACTTTTCATCATATTGAGGGTGAATCAATTCCTCAGCAACTCCATAGATTTATGCAACTTGTTACCGAGATGAACATCTTAGAGTTAAAATATACCACTGAGGAACTGAACAAAAAGATGCTCCACACTTTGCTTGAAAGTTGGAAGCAAATAGTCTCCATGTTCAAGAACACCATAGATCTCAAGACAACTGGTCTAGATACATTGGTTGCTAAGGTTGAAGCACTTGAACTGGATGAACAATCAAGAAACAAGAGTGTGAGAACTCATGTCTCACCTTATCACTTCAAGGAAACCAAAAATGCTGGAAGTGCATTTATCTCTAATAATGAAGGTGATAATTCTTGTACTTTGAGTGATGATGAAGAGGAAGTAAGTTTTTATGCATCCAAACCCACTAAGAAATCATCTCAAAGTAAAAATCAAAAGGAAAAGGGAAGATCTGCAGAGAAAGAGAGACATCAGCAACTGCAAACTCTTCTCAACATAACAAACAGTGAGAACCAATAACTGTGATATTGGTTTCTGAAGAACAAAAAGCAGCCTTTGCAGCTTTTAGTTCTAGCTTTCAAGCATATCTTGGAAGTTCACTTACATCAGCAAACATCTGTCAGCAAGATTTGGAGGAACTCCCTCCTGATGTAGTAGAAGAGATGGATCTACAATGGCAGATGGCAATGATTGCTTACAGAGCCAAGAAATATCTACGGAGAAATAAAAATCTGGCAGCAGCAAGCAAAACATCGAAGATTGGTGTTGATAAGCCAAAAGTCAGATGTTTCAAGTGCAATCTCTATGGTCACTTCTCTAGAGAATGCAACCAACAATCATCTCCGCAGTATCAGCATCAGTAACAAAATCAGCAGCAACAACAATTTCAGAATCAGCAATCAACCTCTCAAAGACCTCTGTGTAGACAACCTCAGCTAACATCCCCACCAGCCACAAATACATCAGCAGGACCAAGCAATCCTAAGGAGTCAGGGCTGATCATACTTCAAGATGGAACATGTGACTGGAGTTTGTATGAGAAGGAAGTGATAGAGGAGAATCAAGCATTAATGGCGCATATGGAAAACAAAGTTCCTCCTATGGCCAGAGAGGTAAAAGACAGGTTATGTTCATCATCATGTGTTGAGGAAGTTGAACGATATAGAATCCATGCTCAACAATTGGCTGATAAAGTAAAGGAAACTATAATTTTGAATGAATCACACTTAAGAGAACAAAAATTATATCAAATCAAAATCAGTACTTTACAAAAAGATTTAGAAAAATATGTTTCTGAAAACTACAGCCTAAAAGCCCAAGTTGAGCATCTGACCACTTCCTTAACAAAATCCATGGCTGATCATGCATCCACTGAAGTGAAACTTCAAAAGTTTCAATTATCATCTCAGCAATATGAGAAGTTGCTAAACTCTCATATTGAATCAAAGAACAGGTCCGGGTTGGGTTATAATGCTGTTGCACCACCTATTAATGATAACTACACACCTTTACCTGAAACAATGACTAACAATTTGTCAAATCACTTTGTGCAAAGCACCAAAATTGACATAAAAAACAGTCATACAAACAATAATGAAACTGAGATGAGTGAAACTGAATCTACTGAATCAGAATCACTTAAACATAATGAATCAGATTTTGATAAATATGATGACTTGGATGATTCTGATGAACATGATACTGATCAACTGAACATTGGTAAGAATGTTCAAGTTGAAACTGGTCTTCTGCGAGTACTTGAAGAATCAAAGTTGCAGTACCCTCCAAAGCAACGAAACATGCTGAAGACTATTTGCAAGAGGATTGCTGAACTGAATGAAGGACTACAAGAACTGAATCTTCACAAGATTGATAGCTGCGGATCAAGTACTGAAGTACCTTTGTCATCTTCAGATAAAGGTAAGAAACAAACCACAAACAAGAATCCTCAGAAAGCACAAACTGAGGAATCCGTAGAACATCTACGGAAAAAGAAATCAGAAGAATCCGTAGAACATCTGCGGAAAAAGAAATCAGAAGAATCGTAGAACATCTGCGGAAAAAGAATTCTGAAAAATCCGTAGAACATGTGAGGAAAGCAAAAATGACAAGTCCGTAGATCATCTGCGGAAGGCAAAATCTATACGCAGAAAAGCAAAAGAAACTAAATCTACGGACGAGGTCAAAACGGATGCCAACAACCTTGCACAGAAAAAGAAATCGTTTGATACTTCAGCAAGTGAGAAAAAGAACAACAAAAAGAAGGATGAATCCGAAGAAACTTCAGAAAAATATTGCAAATGGTGTGATATGAAGAATCACAACACTGATGAATGCTATTTCAGCAGCTACTGTTCCATTTGCAATATGAACAATCACATGACTGATGATTGTTTCTTCAACAAACACTGTGCCATATGTGACAAAAATAACCATTCCACTCACGAATGTTATTTTAATAAAAAGAACAAGAAAAAGAGCAAAAAGAAGTCACAAGTTGCATCATCCGAATCAGATTCTCAATCCTCAGCAAGTGACAAAGAGACAAAGATTCAGAAAGATCAACAAAAGTCAAAGAAAGGATCATCTGTTGAGGACAAGACTTTGAAGAAGAAAACACCAACACAGGCTAAGACACCTCACAAAAAGGTGGATCTGTCTGATAAACAGACTGAAGTAGTTGATGGTTTCTTTGACAACTTTGCAAAAGGAACTCCTGTGTCTCAATCAAAGCAGAAAGATGAAGAAACTTTCAAAACTACAGGATCCTCTTCAAAGTTAAGATACCAACCAAAACAAGCCACGTTGAAGAAAGACTCAGATAAGCATGAAGACATCCAGAAACCTGAATCATCTTCAACAGAATCATCCTCACCACCATCAGATCAAAAAGAAACAACTAATACTGAAACTTCAAGATTAATTCATGAAGGAGTAACTATTGTTGACACATCTGGCAAACCCAAGACAATTAAGCCTTGGGTTGTCAATTCTAACTAATTTCCTTTTGTGTGCAGGAACAATCATGGAGAGCTGACAACAAGTGGTATGTTGACAGTGGTTGTTCCAGACATATGACAGGCAACTGTGCACTTCTCCATGACTTCAAACATAAACATGCCTCTTATGTGGCATTTGGTGGGGATAAGAAGGGAGGTAAAATTGTTGGTGAAGGAATGGTAACTAATGGTGTTTTAACATTTGAAAAAGTAAATTACTGTAAAAATTTGCAGTATAATTTACTTAGTGTTTCCCAAATTTGTGATCAAAATTACTTAACACTATTTGATAACACTAACTGTTACATTCTTAAGCCAGGTTTTATAGTTCCAGCAGACTGGATCCTTCTTAAAGCATCAAGAAAAGGCAACACATATATCTTGGATATGAACAACACAACACTCACAAATCATGAGACATGCCTGCTGTCTAAATCTTCAGAAGATGAATCTCAACTGTGGCATAGAAGGCTTGTCCATTCCAACATGAAGAACATGAATAAATTGGTGAAGAATGACTTAGTCATTGGATTACCAAAGAAAGAATTTCATTGTTCTAATCATTGTTCTTTATGTTATAAAGGAAAACAACACAGAGTGTCTCATAAATCCAAAACAATTAACACTAACACTACACCACTCAAATTGCTTCACATGGACCTCTTTGGTCCAACCAATGTGCTGAGCATTGGAAAAAGGCAATATTGTTTGGTGATAGTAGATGATTTCACTAGATTCACATGGGTCTTTTTCTTAAAACATAAGAGTGAAACATCTAAACATTAATGGACTTTGTGATCAAGATTGAGAATCAACTTGATTTAAAAGTTAAAATTTTTAGGAGTGATAATGGAACTGAATTTGTTAATGCTGATCTGGATTCTTTTTGCAGAAATAAAGGGTAGCAAGACAATTCAGTGCCCCAAGAACTCCACAACAAAATGGAGTGGCTGAAAGAAGAAATAGAACACTCATAGAAGCAGCCAGAACAATGCTAGCTGACTCTCAGTTGCCCATTACCTTCTGGGCAGAAGCTGTGAATACAGCTTGCAATGTTCAAAATAGAACATTAATTGTCAAAGAACATAATAAAACACCTTATGATCTCTTATTTAAAAGAAAACTTTTATAGGATATCTTAGAGCTTTTGGGTGTCATGTGTCTGTTTTGAATACTAAAGAACAATTGGGAAAATTTTCTGAAAAAGCCTATGATAGTTTCTTTGTTGGATATTCATCCACTTCTAAATCATATAGGGTCTATATTCCAGAACATAATATAGTTGAAGAGACTCCCAATGTTTCTTTTGATGAATCCATGTTTACTACAAATGTAAAAGGATCATCTTGGTTATTTGATATAGATGCATTAACTGAATCATTTAACACTGGTTATCTGATCAATGCAGGTGCTGCGGATACATGCTATCCATTTGTGCCTCCAAGTTTGAATGAAGTGCCCCTGACAGCTGACCCACCAAGGGCACAACTTTCAACTGCACCTCAGCAAGAATCAAGTCAGCAGCATGAAGTTACATCAGTAAATGCATCCGCAGATGCATCAGTATCCGCAGATGTAAGTCCTGCCTCAGCTGCTGAACTAAGGGATAAAGAGGAGGTGTTGAATCAACAAACCATGCCTGCAACTCAACAATGTTCATCCGTGGATGGTGATGTATCTCCTACGGAAGTACAAAATGCCTCCGTAGATGTTGCAGTTACTCATGCGGAAGAACAAAATGTTGCTTCCATAGAACTTCCTGCGGAAGAAGACAAAGTACCACTCACACACAAGCTGATCCAAATGACCATGAGCCTTTTGATTACTTCATAGACTCAACTTCTCAGCTGACTCCATCTGCTTCCATCGGATTCTCAAACTTAGAATCCTCAGTTCCAGTTGATGCTGTTTCAACAAGCAGAATACACAAGTCTCATCCAACAGACAATATCATTGGAGACCTGCATGCTAGAACCACAAGGAGCAAAGGAGGTGTGGCAAACATTTGTTTGTTTACCTGCTTTTTGTCCCAAACAGTTCCTGCAAACATTACAGCTGCTCTAAAGGACAACAGTGGATCGAGGCTATGCAAGAAGAACTCCAACAATTCAGAAAACAGAAGGTGTGGACTCTTGTAGACTTGCCTAAAGGTCAACATCCAATTGGAACAAGGTGGCTCTTCAAAAACAAGCTGGATGACAGGGGTATAATCGTGAGAAACAAAGCTAGGCTTATTGCTCAAGGGTATACTCAGGAAGAGGGGATAGACTATGATGAAGTCTTTGCATCAGTTGCTAGGATTGAAGCTATAAGGGTTTTCCTAGCTTATGCCTCCTTCAAGAAATTCACAGTCTATCAAATGGATGTGAAGTGTGCTTTCCTTTATGGGAAAATTGATGAAGAAGTCTATGTGGCTCAACCCCCTGGATTTGAAGACCCTGATTATCCACATAGAGTATACAAGCTTGACAAAGCTTTGTATGGTCTTCATCAAGCACCCAGAAAGTGGTATGACACATTGTCATCCTTCCTGCTGAAGAATGGCTACAAGAGAGGCACCATTGATCAGACACTCTTCCTCAAACATGAACATCAAGATCTTTTGGTGGTTCAAATATATGTTGATGACATAATATTTGGATCAACCAACAAGAAGCTGTGTCAAAGCTTTGAAGACTTAATGAAATCTGAATTTCAGATGAGCTCCATGGGAGAATTGACATTCTTCCTTGGCTTACAAGTTCATCAGAAACCAGATGGCATTTTCATCAATCAAGAAAAGTACATTCATCAAATTTTGAAGAAGTACAATCTTGCTGATTCCACTTCATGCAAGACACCAGCATCAACAATAGACAAGATTGTGCCTGACCCTGCTGGAAAATCCGTAGATCAAAGATTGTATAGATCAATGATCGGTTCATTAATGTACTTAACTGCCAGTAGACCTGACATAATGTTTGCTGTTTGTGTTTGTGCCAGGTATCAATCCGATCCAAAGGAGTCCCATCTGAATGCTGTGAAGAGGATCTTCAGATATCTGAAAGGCAAACCTGCATTAGGACTTTGGTATCCCAAAGAAGGAGATTTCAGCCTCTACTCCTATTCAGATAGTGACTATGGAGGGTGCAACAACAACAGAAAATCCACAACTGGTGGATGTCAGTTTCTAGGACCAAGGCTTGTTTCTTGGCAGTGCAAGAAGCAAACAAATGTATCTGTATCCACAGCTGAAGCAGAGTACATAGCTGCTTCAGCAGGTTGCTCTAAAGTACTTTGGTTGCAGAACCAATTACTTGATTATGGTTACAATTTCCTTCATACACCAGTTCATATTGATAATTCAGCTGCTATGTTTATAACTGCTAATCCAGTTCAACATAGTAAAACAAAACACATTGAAATCAGATACCATTTTCTGAGAGATTGCTCTGAAAAGGGTCTAATTAAGTTAGTCAAAGTGGACACAACAAATCAGCTTGCTGATTTGTTCACTAAAGCATTTGATTCTGTTAGATTTAATTTTCTGATAGAATCTTTGGGGATGATTAACTTAGAATAACTCAACAAAAGCATATGACTGAATTTGTATAGAGTAATAGTTAAGGATAAATTAAGTGTCTGATAGAACATCTATGCATGCATCATATATGGGAAATGATAGTAAACTATGCTTGGTTTTTAAACAAAAACTCAAACTGACTTATATCATACTGATATGTGAGTAGGTTCATCTTGAGTGGAAACAAAGCTAAGAACATGCCAAACTAAAAGATTTCGGTAACTGTCTGTGGGGATTCCATTTGAGAATCAGGAAGGTATGCTCTCTCCTGCTGTGATCAAATCACTTACATAAGCACACTATGTAAAATACTTTATAATCTTCTATCTTTGCAAAGTCATATTCCCTCTGTTTTGTGTAAACAAAAACCTGGGGATATGCTCCAAGAGTATGATCTTCATTCTCCCTCTGTTTTGTGTAAACAAAGACCTGGGTTAAGTTCACCTCTGTTTTACGAAAGTAAAGACCTGGTGACTATGAAGATCATATCTCAGCTCTAAAAAGAATCACTTGTGCTTAATTGTACATCAATTCAAAGAGCTTTAACATCAAAGCATTCATGAGATAGTAATATGTCTCAAGATAGAACTTATAACTTAATGTACATAGTCATTAAGTGTGAAAGGTAGTGATTTGCCTCACCTACGGAAGACATACTCTAATGAAAATTGACTGTGGAACTCATGATAGTTACTTATTAACAAAGTTCATAACATGATAAATAGCATGTCTAGTTGATACATTACTCATGTATGAATTTAATATACTTACAATCAAGTGTGTACTGAATCAACTATTTAACATCAGCAGAAGCCAAATCATAGTATGATCTCTTTATATATATATGCATGCATGTAATTGTTTCAGCACGATGTTTACTTTGTCCTATTAACTGATTTTCTCTCACTTAGACTGTCATATGCCTGTCATGCCTAGTCACAACTTAAATTTATGATGAATGCAACAGTTTCACATTAATCACAAATTTAGGGGGAGTAGTTCATGCATGAAAAACAATAAAAAGCTGACAATTGATTTAATTTACTTTGAAGGAATTGGAACTTGAGCACTAACTTGAATGCAGGATACAGGACACTTGCTTTCTTGTACTTAATTGCCATGCAAATAAAGTCAACAATGTCCAACATCAAACATCAACATTGATTCTACTGACACTTGCTTTCTTGTACTTAATTGCCATGCAAATAAAGTCAACAATATCCAACATCAAACATCAACATTTGATTCTACTCAGTAGATATCATACATTTAAAGTTTTAAAACTTTAAGTTCCGCAGAAGTCTCAGTAATACCTCTCATCCGTAGAAGTATTATGTGATTTCTGATTCAGCAGCAAAACAAATGCAGTGTTTGAACTTATACATCCGCAGATGTTAAAACATCCGCAGATGTTAAGGTTCCGCAGATGTTAGGACATCCGCAGATGTTAAGGTTCCGCAGATGTTCTGCGGAAGAAGTAATGCACTCTAAACTTGGTATGCGGAAAGGAATAAATGGGAGTGGCCCAACATAATTAATAAAAGAAATTAATGTGTTCGCCTATAAATAAGGTTTTTGACTCTTAGAACTCATTTTTACAGAGCACTTTTACACTTTTAACCTAGAAAATCGCCCACTTTCCCTCTCTTTCAAACTTTCAAAAAAATACGTTCCAAGAAAACTCTATCAACATTATCCAGTAATCGATTACCGTTACTGCGAAGATGGCAAACAGATTCGCTAAAAAACACAATGTGTGTGCGTTCTTAAACACTGATGATCCTGCAGCGGAAGGATGTCGAGATATCATAAGATATCTTGACGATCCAGGCTCTTCTACGCCTTGACGGCCGAGCCTGTGATCCATCAGGCTCACATAATCAACTTCTGGAACTCAGCACGGGTCGAACAACAAGGTGATAATGAAGTGATTGCTGCTGAGATTCTGAATGAGCGTCTTCGAATCACTGAAAGCACCATACGAAGATGTCTGGAACTGGGTGATAGAGAGATAGGGCACCCCGATGTATTCGAGAATGAGTACATTAAGAAGGTATTCAACCTGATGGGGTACGATGGTGATTACGAGAAAGGGGAGATAAAAAAGGGTAGTCTATGCAAACCGTACAGATTCTTATGCCATACCTACCTAAAGTGCATGTCAAACAGGAAGTCGAGGCTCGATAGATTTTCTCGACACATATCATCTGGAATTATTGGGATCTTCGAGGGTAGAATCTATAACTACTCCAAGTACATCTTCAATTGTTTAAGTGAACAAGTAAAACTTCAGAGGAATGATAAGATGTACATGTTCCCAAGATTTATACAGCTTGTGATCAACTCAGAACTTCTAAGGTTGGACAGAGTTGGGGATGTGTTTGTTCAAGCATACTTGAGCAAATCAGTGCTAAACAAGCTTAGTGGGAAGTACCAGGGTGAGGACATGCCAATGTTCGCCCATGTAGTGGATGCCCAAGCAGACCTGCCACAAGAGTTGATTTGGGCAGATGAATCAGAGTCATCTGCTGATTCTGCACAAGCATCATATTCACCACTCCAAACACCACCACACCAACACCACTCACCTATCCAAACACCCCCTCATCAATCACAATCACCAGCAAGCATCAACACCCAACCGATATCCCCAATTCACCACCATGAATCACCTCTGCTGATATCCTCATCTTCCACCAAAAACACTCAACCAACATCTCCAGTCCAACAACAATCATCATCAACTTCTCTTTCTTCATCACATCACACTCAACCTTTCTCTCTACTACAAACTCAATCCCCTGTACAACCCCCACCAGAATTACCAAAACACCTATCACCGGAAAGTGCTGGCACTGAACCTTTTGAGATAACTGAGTCTGTACACTCTGTACACTCAGGAGACACCGAGATATTATCTCAAGCTAGCACTGTTCCCTTCTCACCCACACACAGAAGAACAAGTGTCATCAGCACATACTGAGCCCATATCTTCATTGAAAGATGAACAAATTGCTGATGAGCACGGGGAAGTACAAGGATTTGCTCAGGATGTCATTGCATACCATGAAGATGACTTAAGTGACAAAGACATTCCTGTCAGCAAAAGCTTTTTGGTTGCTGAGTACAACAAGTTAGTACTCAAATCAAATAAGCGAAAACAAAGGATACAAGAGCTGAAAGGTATAATTCAAGAGAAAGATGAAGAGTTAATGAAGAGAGATGCAAGGCTGAAAAGGCTGAGAGAAGATGCTGTAAGCAATAATGAAGTGATTGATGCATTGTTGAAAAGAGAACAAGAGTTGGAGGCATCTTTAAAAACTGAGCAAAATGATAAAGCTAAACTGATCAAACAGAAAGATGTAGAAATAGAAGAGCTGAAAAAGAAGATATCTGCTCTGAAAACAAAAGAGGCCTAAAATGTTGATCAATCAAAACAGTCAGCTGAAGCCTCTAAGCAACTGATTCCATACTCCCGGAAAAGAAAATACTTTGGGGCAACCAAAAAGAAACCAGAAGATGAAAGCTCACCAAAAAGACAAAAACTTCCATCCCCTGCATCTACTCCTTCAGTAGATGTGTCTACTGTGAAGGTATCATCCGGAGATGATGATGATAGTGAGAAAGAGTGGGAGGAGCTGACAAGAATGGAGTCCCCCACTGGTGAAAAGGGAGGAAAGGCCGATGATCTTCTAACAACAACAGACATCATGGAAGAGAGGCCTGATTCTAGCATGTTCATGACCCTCATCAACCATGGTTTTCCATATGACATGGTTGAGAGGATGAATACATCTGAGATGAAGAATGCACTGAAAGAGTTTGAGTTTGCAAGGTTCATAATCCCAAACTGTGATTATGAAGCCTTTACAACCTTTCAGTCATTGGAGAAAATTAAAAAGGATCTGGGCCACTGTGACACAGCCAAACTGACCAAGTACAACATGACTTGCTGGTTACAGGGCCATAACTACAAACCGCATGAGCTTAAAGGCAGAACTACTGGAGAATTGCGGAGGATGATGGAGCATGTAATGAAGGTGGAATTGGAAACAGGTGTCAAATTCAGAACCACAGCTCCTCATCCAACTGATGACAAACAAAGCAAACTATCAGCTGATCCAATAACTGTGGAAACCAAGGATCAGCATAAAGCAAAGGATAAGCTTATCAGGGAACCAAGGGAAGTCATCCTAGGCAAAGTATGGCCCCTTGGTACCACTGTTAGAGAAATCACCGATCAGAAGTCCACTCTGATTCAGTTGTTTGATCATCTCACAACTCCCAACTCAGCTGAAGAAAATAAGATCATGGCATGGAAATATGATCAAGAGTGGGATTGTGTAGTGATCAAACGGACATCAGGAAGAGTTGAATACTTCAATGATATGTTTTCAGTTCTCTGCCTTCCTGAGAATGATCTAAAGGACCTGCAAAGCCTTACCATGACAAATTATCCAATACATCCAAGGGGCAGGGACTTCTCAAGCAGAGTGGGTCAACTGAAAACAAAGTTCAAAGATGATGTGATAATAGGAGCTAAGAGAGATGATGATGAGCACAGAAGAAGAATTCAAGGGCTGAAAAGATACAAGTCTAATGCCTCTGAATCAGTAGATGATGAATTTCTAAAGAGGGTTGGGTATAACAACAGAACATCAGCAGCCATCAAGCACATTGAAGGGACTCAATACACACTCCCTATCACTGAATAGGGATATGTAGAGAGGACAAAAGAACTGGTGCTGCTGAGGAATGCAGAGAACAAATGAGCTGAAAAGATCAGGATCTTTGATCCTGCGGAAATCAAGTTGCTTCATCCAAGCTACACTTCCTACCTTCATGACAAATTCTTTCCGAAGCTGAGTGATGAAGCAGCTCAAAATGATCTGTTCCTGCATGTTCACATGATACAAGTGATTGACAAACTTCATGCAAAGGCCTACAAACGACGCAGACACAATGCAGGCTTGCTGAAGGGAACAGAGTATGCTGAAGTCACAGAACTTCGCCTCTCCGAACAAGATGAACTTGAAGTAGTGAAGAATGACAGAGTCTTGGAGACTCTCACTACAGAGGAGGATGTTCTGGGACTTGGCTTCGAGACTCTGAAGAAGAACAGCAAAATGGAGATCAAATACAAGTATGATGATCAAAAGGCAGCTGTATCTTACTTCTACAACAAAATCATATCAAGAGTAAGGAGCTTGCAGTTTTGAAGGACTGATTACAAGGAGCTAAGCCTAAGGGGGAGTATTGTTGGATCTAGATTGTATAGGGCTAGATCATTTTTGTATAGGCTTAGTACTTGAATCAAGTCTTGTAATTCTTATTTGTAACAGTCAAAATATATATATATATATATATGTGCTTTGAATCTATAGGTTAACCCCATATATATGTGTGTTGATTTGTGACTTGACAGGAAAAAACAATATACTTGGACGGATTACTGAAATTGACCAAGTGTAAGAAACATCTATGGATGAACATTATTGTTAATCCGTAGATATGTTTCTTACAAGATTGACCAAGTGAATGTTCCTGCGGATGATCAAAGACCATGAAGTGAAGACTCCTACGAAAAGAAGGATTTCCTATGGAAGAACAACATTTCTACGGAAGAACAAATCATCTACGGAAGAACAAAAGTTCTACGGACGACAAGACTCCTGCGGAAGAACATTATACTTGTGCGATTGCAAATACCAAGAAGTCAAACAAGTCAACACAATCAATAACAAATCCCAAGAGATTCGATGTTACCTAAGCCGACTCAAACCATCTATAAATATGAGTCCTAGGTTTCACATCTCGGAGAACACAATCAATCAATATTACGGCTGCCGAGTTACATCATTGTGCAACCCTAACCGCCGTCACATCAACATTATTCGATTCACTGAATTCGTTGTTCATAGTCATTCATTATTATTCTTTTGTAATCATTACTTTATAGTTAATGAAATACGTTTGAATAATTATTGATTTCGAATTTATTGTGTTTCTGTGATTGTGTTCATCATTAATCATTAAATCAATTAAACGTCAATTAGTGATAATTCCGCGATCATTAAATTGATTTATTTTAATACTAATAATTCCTGAATTGAGATCATTGGATTCACAAGTTCTATCAATTAAATTTGTGCATAAATCGATAAACGGGTGTATAGCTAATTAGTGATCCCTCGCTAAGTACCTTCGTCAGTGAATATCCGGAAAAAAGATGATCTCCAGTCATATTTCTGATGACAATTTACCAATTGAAATCCGTCGATAACCATCTTTATTGACGGATTGTGGACTGGTTTTACCGTCGGTAATACTCCTTGATATGAATTTTAATTCAACTACCAAAATAAAATTTGAATCAAAATCGGTTTAATCCAAACTCATCCAACAAAAGTAGCAAATGTAGTGTAAAGATACACATCTAAACGAGTTTTTAGCGAAACGTTTTATTACCTTTAAGCATTTTTTATGTTGTTAAACGTGGATAAAAATTATTGAGTGTGTATAGTTATAGTTCACGTACGGTATCAAAATCTATAATTTCGTTCTATTTAACCTCATATTTTCACAAAATGTCATAAAAATATGGTACGTACCTAAAGGATTTGTTTATTTAAAATTTTTTAAATGTTAATAATCTATTGGCACTAAATTTAATTTATACATAAACTTTAAAGATTTAAGTGCATTATGGAATTTGTAAAAAGATAATTTTACATACAAAGTTAATCAAAAAAGAATTTGATTATTTAAAAAGTATGAGATGTTTATAATCTATTAACAATCTAATTTTTACATAAACTAATAGGTTTAAGTTCTATATGGAGATAAAATGAATTTTGAAATGTGCAAAAAGAGAATTACAAACAAATACTTAACTTATCCGTATAACTTAAGAAGTAAAACTAAAAAAATAAATTATTAAATATAGGTTGATTTTCAAGGATATAGTGTGAGTAGATTAGTTTATGTATGTGTATCAAATAGTTAAGATAAACGGTATCACCAGAAGATAAGAAAAAAACATGGGATAAAATAAATAATTTCATTTTTTCAAGAGCAAACAAGATATATATTAAATTAGCAAGGGCTATATATAATCAAAAATAAGATGTAGATTAACATATTCATATTGATTTGATTCTGTCATGATAAATATTTTATCCTTTTACGTTTGAAATTTAAAAAATGATATGAAAAATCTAATCAAAAGTTCCATATATAAATTAAAGAAGGAACTCACTTCACTTCATAGAAACAACCCAAACTATTATCATTCTTCCATCTCTTAGAAATTTCATTTGCCTCACCATCAACCTTTACATAACTCGTAGGGGTACACTAGCAACATGCGGCCGATGTTATCACGCGATAATATCCTCAAAATGAACACGACGGTAGTTCAAGAGGTAACCCGGGTCCCTCGAGTTTCGGGGTCTCATTCGTGACAGCAAGGGAGATGGTTGTGTGGATACATGGGAAAGATGAAGGGTAGATGGTACACAAGTCTAGAGGCTGAAGTGTGGAGTATCTATAGAGGTTTGTGTTTGATCAAGGCGAAAACCTGTCAAACTTGTTGATCGAGACTGATTGTGAAACTATTCTAAGGCTCGGGTGGGGTATCCCGATACCTGGGGATCATCCGCTGAAGGCTGTTATGGAAGCCATGCAGAAGATAATGATAGAGCGAAACTGCACCTCACTCATACGAGAAGAGATGGGAACCAATGCGCGGATCTGCTGGCGAAATTAGGGGGAAGACAGTCAGAGGATTACGCGGTGTTGGAGGAACCACCGGCCTTGTTGATGCCGTATCGGTTACATGACATGGAGTCGGGTAGACATCGTTGATGAAATGCCGTCGTTTCAAAAAAAAAACCTAGATGAAATTGAACTTTGTTTACAATCATATTTAGAGCGGAATTGGGGCATTAGAGGCCAAGTTACTAGTTACTTGTGTGATAGTGATTAGTATGATGTTATATTTGATTTTAATTTTGTTTGTCACGGTTGACATAAATAAAAGTTACTTTTAAGTTTTGTGCTTCATATGTTATTGGATTTTTGTTACAATCTTATACTTGCACCGCAAGTTATTTATTAAATTAGTTGTCAATATGTGCGGGGAGTTGATTGAAGTGATGATAAATAACATTCTGATGTTACAATTGAATAATTATTATAGAAATATATTTTATCCATTTAGGTTCCAATTTTACTAGTGATAAGTCATACAAATAAGAGGCGAGTATAACTAGCTAGTGATATCATATATAAATAAATATTTTATCCTTTGAAGTTTCAATTATACTAGTCATCTACTTAAAAAAATTTATAATAATATTTAAATTGACACATTCAAATTGATCTAATTGAAATTGACAATGTGATATTGTTACAAGTAACTTTTACTTTTCTGTTTATAATTGATTCCTAATAGAAATAATTAATTTGTATTCATACCGAGTTGTAGTTTGGTTACGATTCTTATGGTTATTTATGCATGGAAAGTTAAAAAAAGGCATACATTTATTATTTTTTTAATTAACTGCATTTTGTTTTGTTTTACATTTTAATTTTTTAAAAGGCAGTATATTTATTTTAAAAAAAAACAGAGCACATTAGCAAGAAGCTAAATGAGTTCTCATACAAACGCCCAAAGAGAAAGCAACAATTTACTTAACACCAATCCGTCAATTCTAAAGAAAACAACTTCATTCTATTTTTTTACATTGTTAATTGACTTGCAAAGCAAATTTCTTGATGGATATATTCTTGAGAATAAATAATGAACAGCACTCCCCGGAATATAAATAAGTAGTTATTGATTACAAACGGGAAAAAACAGGCATAACAACGCTGAATCACAAACGCAAGTTACGTCGTGTTAACTCTCAAAATTTTTACCGAAATGTAAAACAAATTTATAAAAGATGAAAAGTATAGAATACCAAAGTTGAATATATAAAATTGTAGGAGTAAAATTATGAAAGATGTAAATGTATTAATATAAATTAAAACTTAAAAGAAAAGAATATGTATAACATTTAATGTTCATGGTACAACTATTAATGCAAACTTAAGTTGAAAATAAGCCTCAATTTATGGGCTAATACAATAAAATCTTTAGAATATTGATCATACAAAATAGGCGACGAAAACATTTGCCATTTTCCAGAATACAAATCAAACTTTAATACGTTGTTATTCGTTAACAACATGTATATGACCAATAATTTCACGGTGTCAAAACCTATTATTTCGTTCTATTTAACCTCATATTTTCACAAATGTCATAAAAATATGGTACGTACCTAAAGGATTTGTCTATTTAAAATTTTTGAAATGTTAATAATATATTGGCAATAAATTAATTTATACATAAACTTTAAAGATTTAAGTGCATCATGGAGAGAATTAATAATGAAATTTGCAAAAAGATAATTTACATACAAAGTTAACCAAAAAGAAGTTATTAAATATAGGTTAAATATTACATATGAAAACTAAAAATATTCAAAAACATAGCTTGAATAGATTAGTTTATATTTATACATCAAGTTGTTAGAATGAGAGTATAACCACCCATATAAGATATAGATAATACATCCTTTATCTATTATTTTAAATTGAGAAAATTACATAAACGGTACTTGTGGTTTTATTAAGTTGTATATTTGATTCCCGGACTTTGAAAATTATAAAATTCGTTAAAACTTTTGTACTATCATTACAAGTTTAGCCCCAAGTATTTAATAATTGTAAAATTATTCCAAACTTTTATGTTGGTATTCTACTTTTGGTCCCTGAAATTAATTTAAAAGTTAGTTTAAATTTTATAAAATGCATAAAATTGAATAAATTTAATGTCAGAGACCAAATATGTAATGAATACATAAAAGTTTGGACTAGCTTTATAATTTTTAAAGTTTGAGGATCAAGCAAACAAATTGGTTAAACC
The DNA here is from genome assembly GCA_024085815.1 of Flaveria linearis. Lineage (NCBI taxonomy): Eukaryota > Viridiplantae > Streptophyta > Magnoliopsida > Asterales > Asteraceae > Flaveria > Flaveria linearis. The sequence goes on from CM044001.1 coordinate 104,906,914, forward strand.
ACAACCATCATCTATGTAATTTTCCCTTTTCAATTTTACAAATTATTTATAAGAACTCAAAATAATTAAAAATAATAGGTAAATTAACAATTCCAACTTGATCTAATTCAAAATATTGACACCAGCATAGGAAGCTCAAGATATATGAAAAGAAAAGTAGTGGCTCCAGGATTAAGATACTTGCAAATCTTGTCATATCTAGAAGATTTAAACCATCTCAGATACTTTTGTTTATGAAGAATAGAAGGATACCCGCGTAATAATTTATAAAAATTTATTATGTTTTTCTAAACTAAATTTAAAGCATCAAATAAATGAGTTTACATCACGACTTGTATGTTTACACATTAACTTATTGTACCTAACAAAATACAAATCGTTTTAGCAAAAAATTACACCAAAACGTTTAAAAAATACACAGGCCGGTTACAATTGTAGTCTCAAAAAGTTTTTAAACAATGATAGATTAAAAAGTATAACTAAAATCTTAAAAAATTAAGTTTTTTGGTTTATGGTTAATAATTTAAAATTCATGTAAGTTACAGTAATTGTAAGGTTATTATATAACTAATTGTAAGGTTATTATATAAATAATTGTAATGAGTAATCTGTAAATAATGTCAAAATATTATTTTACCCTCAGAAATGGTTATATCTTATGCATTGAGTAAAGTAATTTTTCTTAATCTTATAATATCTTAAAATATCCCTCTCATGCTTTATATATATAGTATAGATTAACTTTAAGATCTAAAAATCTTATTTGGATTTATGAAATTTACTTTGGTCATTCACCAAAAATCATAAGATCATGCGCATAAATAAAACAAGTCAAATTTGGACCAAATGTAGAAAGAGATGTACAATAGAAAGATGAATAGAAAGATCAAAGGTACGCACAGGAAGACCTCAAAAGTCCCGAATGCACCTTGTTTCGTGCTTCTGGTTCAACGAATTCATCAACTTTCAAGTTCTTATGCGTCCATAAGTCTTGGTACGCACTAGATGTTGAAGGTGGCTTGGCACTTGATCAATGGTCCTATAGTAAATTTGTGACGGTTGATTGGGAAACGCTGGTGATACTTCCCTCGCACGTCTCGTTCAGATCGGGTGACAACTACCTTTGCTCTCGTGTCCTTGACGAATATTATAATTATCATCGGTTCGAGTCTGGAGTAAGCGTGGCAGATCCACTATCGTATTAAGGATCTCCATTTTGGCAAGTTCCAGAGGCGAAGCCCTAACTGGATATGGGCTGACGCCAAAGATAACGACTACTCTGATGACACATTGTTTACGTTTGTGAAAATAAGTGACAACGTCATTGCTCTTCGCAATCTGGGCAACAACTACTTCTGCGGCGGACTCACCACCGAAGGAAAAACAAACTGTTTAAACACGCACTATCCTAATATCTCAAGCGAGACAAGGCTGATAGTTGAAGAGGGCGTCTTGAAAAGGGTCATCTCAGATGTGAGATACCGGCTCTCAGACTCCAGGATTTATCAGGAGAAAATCCTAGAGGTTGACAATGCTTTCGCCGTAAATAGCCCAACCAAAGACTCCACAATCCAGTGTTTTCACGGCCGGATCGGACCGGTCGGTCCGACCGGTCGAACCGGGGATCGGCTTGGTGGCCGGTCCGGTCGTGCATGAATTGTTTTGTATGGGTCGAACCGGCCGGTTGTACCCGAGGCGGTGGTCGGACCGGGGAACCGGTTCGGACGGGAACGGACCGGACCGGTTCGGACCGGTTTCTAAATTTTCTTTTTTTTTTTACTTTTTTGAATAAAAACGAGGTGTTGAACTATAAATTAGTGTGTTAGATCAAAAAGTAAAACCGAACTCAAAAAAAGCTCGAAGCTCGCACGGGCCTGGGTTTTTGAAGCTGCATTCGTGTCCGCTGGAAATCCAACCTGTTTCCACATTTTTGCACCCCTCCTGCGCGCGGGTAGTACTTGTGGCAAAGTATGTCATAAAGATACACTAGAGTGATAAAACATTTACTTATAAACCAAACCTCAATTTGTCCCCACACCAATGTGGGACAAAGTGTTTATAATCTTAAGAGTAAATTTCGGTTTTGGTCCCTGTAGTTTAACCATTTAAACCATTTCAGTCTAAAAAATCAATTTTCATTTCATGCCCTGTGGTTTCTTTTTTGTAACGATTTTTCTAACACTTTTCTCTTGTTTTTACTGTGTACTGTGTGTAGTTGATGTGTATTTTACATTTGAAGGACTGGTTAGTAAATTATATGTAATTGATTAGGATAGTTGTTGTAATTTTTTAAAATAATAACAATAAAAAACAAACTTGAATATAATCTAACAACCCCCCACCACCATTATGATGGTGCACCCAATTACAGAAAAACAGCCCCTTCAAAACCCTAACGTCGGAGCAATTCTACCACCGTCACTCTGTCGCCCACACCTCTGGCCACTTCACAAACCCTCGGTGAAGATAACAAAGAATCATCAACAATCAGGAAAGATTTGTAATGGGTCTTCATCGATTCAATCACAACACTTCTTCAGTTGCGTATCAATTTCAAGACAAACCATGAAATTTGAAAAACCCGGATATAGTTTGACAAAAAACCAAAGATTTGTAATGGGTCTTCATCGATTTCATAGGATTCAGCAGAAACCCAAAAAGCTTCTAAGGCAGTGGATTCTTCCTCGGCCTACATCTCCTCCTTGGAACCGTAGCTCCGGCAGTCGGAGTTGTCGTTGGCTTGGGCGTTGGTGTCTTCTGTATGTATGGTTTGGGCGCGTGCCACCGATGGTGTTGCCTCACAGGGTTCTGCCAAGAGCACGCTGTTGTCGTTGGCAATTAATGGGGCACCGACCAAGCCTTCGCATTCATGGGACAATTGGCGGCATCGAATTGGGGATCATGAGGGATTTTGCCGTGTCGGAGTTCGCCATCGCAAACCCATCGGAAAATAGCTCCATCAATAGTAGTAAGCTTCATTCTCTGGGATCGGCGGCGGCAGCGATGCCGGAGGTGTGCTAGGGTGGGGTGGGTAGGGAGATTTGGAGATTAGATTATATTTAGATTTTGTTTTTTTTAAATTTTTTATTGTTTTAAAAATTACAACAATTATCCTAATCTAATATAATTTACATAACTAGTCCTTCAAATATAAAATGACCAAAGTACCCTTATATTTAACTGTAAAAACTAACAGAGTTAGTGTCAGGGATCAAAACGTTACAAAAATGAAATCACAGGGCATGATATGATCAAAGATTCCTTTTTGTACTGAAATGTTAAAATGGCTAAATCACAGGGACGAAAACCGAAATTTACTCTAATCTTAAACATACATTCACACACACCCAAATATACTTAAGATTTATATATAACTATAAAATACATATATCATATATAAATTACTTATATTTAATTACATATATAGATATAATTAAAATATAGTTAAATCCGGTCCAACCGGTCCGACCGGTCCGACCACCAAACCAGTAAGGCGTCAGTTTGACGTCCGATCCGGTTCTGAAATATTGCCACGATCACACAACATTTTCAATATCTGATTCCATAACCACTAGTTAGAATAACAGTGTGTCTGTGACTGTCGGTGTGAAGTAGAATTCGATTGCGATGTTATTCCGCTTATTGCCAAAGGGAAGGTCGAATTATCAACTGAATAATTAAAAATAATTATTTATAAGAACTCAAAATAATTAAAAATAAGAGGTAAATTAACAATTCCAACTTGATCTAATTTAAAATATTGACACCACATAGGAAGCTCAAGATATATGAAAAGAAAAGTGGTGGCTCCCAGGATTAAGATACTTACAAATCTTGTCATATCTAGAAGATTTAAACCATCTCAGATACTTTTGTTTTATGAAGAATAGAAGGGTATCCGCGTAATAAGGCGGAATGACATTTTATATCCAACACATATTTTTAATTTTTGCTATTCTTGTAATAATTTATAAAATTTATTATATTTTTCTAAGCTAAAATTTAAAGCATCAAATAAATGAGTTTTACATCACGACTTGTATGTTTAAACATTAACTTATTGTACATAACAAAATACAAATCATTTTAGCAAAAAATTACATCAAACGTTTAAAAATACACAGGCCGGTTACAATTGTAGTCTCAAAAAGTTTTTAAACAATGATAGATTAAAAAATATAACTAAAATCTTAAAAAATAAGTTTTTTTGGTTTATGGTTAGATAATTTAAAATTTCATGTAAGTTAGAGTAATTGTAAGGTTATTATGTAACTAATTGTAAGAAGTAATTTGTAAATAATTTTAAAAATATTATTTTACCCTCAGAAATGGTTATATCTTATGTATTGAGTAAAGTAATTTTCTTAATTTTATAATATCTTAAAATATCTCTCTCATATGCTTTACATATATAGTATAGATTAACTTTAAGATCTAAAAATCTTATTTGGATTTATGAAATTTACTTTGGTCATTCACCAATAATCATAAGATCTGGCGCATAAATAAACAAGTCAAATTTGCACCAAAGATAGAAAGAGATGTACAATAGAAAGATGAATAGAAAAATCAAAGATCATGTGATGGTAACAAGCATTATTTCAAAGTTATTAGAGTTAGAGTTGTTGTGTTATAAGATGTTGATTTGTGGACATGAAACATGAATGAGTGAAACACAGGAGATAATACATTGTTTAATAACTTATGTTGTATTACCGTTTCATTGCATTATTTATTGACGTTTTGATGAGCGTAAAATACAAGGGCTTGAACGTACACCCGTGTTTATTTTGTACTTGAATCGAGCTCTATGTTTGTTCATACGATGTGTATGATCGATATGCATGCGATACAGGAATATTTGTTGGCATGTTGGTCTAGTAACATTTGAAACATACAAACACAAATGACACTAAAGACGTATAAAATATACTAACGTGTAAATTTTTTCGAATATAATAACCTTCATTGGCCAAGATGACAACTTATGTTTCTGTCAATAATCTTGTTTTAAGCTGTTTTATTTATATTTCATGATTAGTGAGGTTTAAATTCATGTTGTGCCCATTGCAGAACCTTAATTGACACTACAAGAAATGTCAGTAATAGCGGCGTCGGTATTAGCGGCGACACGCTCAATAGCGGCGACACTATTAGCGGCGACATGTCGCCGCTATTGCTCTTTAATCCGTTTCCATTTTTTTCCAACAGATCTGACCGTTGATCGTGCAACAGATCTAACGGACAGGGATTGATCGTACTTAACCAATAGCGGCGACACTATTAGCGGCGACTTGTCGCCGCTATTGGTTAAATATACCCAGGGAATACGCGACCACGATTCCCTCCACATCTCCATTCCCTCCTAACTTTCCCTCCATCTCCCTGTCTCTGCTGCCTGCCGCCGACCACCACCCTCCGGCCACCACCCTCCGGCCACCACACCGATCGCGACCCGCGCCCCTTCCCTCTTTCTCCTCCTCTTGCCGCCGAGCACCACCCCCCTGAGCACCAACCTCCGGCCGCGGTCACCGCCCCCTTTCTCCTCCTCTTGCCGTCAACACCAGCCTCTGGTCTCCACCGACCCCTTCCCCCTTTGTCACACCCAACCCCAACCTTGACGGCGGAATCGTCGAGCTGTGAGAGTTACGATTGTTCACAGCTACATAACGCTATTATTGTCCAATATATAATCAAGATTCAATTGTAATACAAGTAAATGTTCAAACAAGATACATCCAGAATACAAGTATAAAAGTATCCAGATCATTTGTTTATTTCTCTAAGTCCATCCTAAGTGTGATAAGCTTCAAAGAGTAACCTGAAACATGTTAAAAATAAAAGGTCAACATAAAAATGTTGGTGAGCATCCTACAGTTTTCAATACATAAGTATATAAAAGATGGCAATTCAAGTCATAAGTTAGTGAATAAAATGATTAGGGATGTTATGAACAATGCAACATCAAAACTCGACAAAGTTTTACAAGTCTTATACGTTAAAAGTATATACGATCAACTAAGTGTATTTGGTTCCCTAGTGCACAAGCATACGGCTCCTAGGAGTCGGCAATACATCGACTTTAGCACCAAATAGGTTGTCTGTCCCATAGATCTATGACTTCGCTGGGCTAGCAATAGTTAATGATTGTATATATAACGCCATAACATGGTAACCACAAAAGTTCATAACCACGACTTTAAATAAATTGCCATAAAGTTTACAAGTCTCTAATAAGTTTACAAGTGCAATGATATAAGTTAACATGTTTCACCCCAAAGTGTGAAAATAAGAAAAAGGGGTATGGAAATACTCACTTTGATATATGCATTAAAGATGATATAAAAGATCACAAGATAATCCAATATATCCCTTTACAAGGCACCTAAACATATATTACGAGTTTAAGGTTATAATAAGATCAACGTTCTATTAGGGTTTTGATAGATTTAAAAGAGATTTGTCCCGTAAATAAATTTTAGAAATAAATTTAAGTATAAATAAATCTTTATAGTATTTAAGATTAATTAAAATAACGTATTGATTAATAACAAATTATTAATCTAAACCATTAGTTTAAAATGTAACTTATAAGAAATATATTCTTAAATACTTTGTGTATTATAAAATATAAATAATTCTACGATTATCATGATAAATCTTTAATTATATAGTGTCCGTTAATATTATAAAGATTTATTGTTTCAAGTCCATAACTGGTTAATTATTTTAAAAGAAACCCATTATACATAAAAGTAAATAAACATAAAATAATAATTATGTTCTTAGAGAGTAACATTGGACCAAAAGATTTATTATTTATTATCTGAAACAAACGATAATTAATGAGTTAAAATAGGAAACAATCTAATTGTCTTATTGAACATGTAATGTTTTAACAAATAAACAATATTTAAATCTCTTTAATAAAAAAATGAAGTAATGAAACAAAATAAATAACTAAATAAATAAGAACTTTTAAAATAAATTCTAGAAAATAATTAGATGATTTCAAAAATTATTGAAAGTTTATAAAAGGAATTTTATAATTATTCTGATTTTTTTATCATTTAATTAAAGGCTAAAAAGCCTAAAAAAAATGGATGAGGGAGCCCGGTTCGAACCCGGGACCTCAAAGTGTGCAAGGTGCTTGGGAACCAGTAGACCAGGCATACAGCCGCGAACTAATTCCGGCTCCAAATTCCTTTAAACCAAGTTAAAACTTGCCCCCTTTTCTCAAAAACCCTAGAAATCGAGTGATCCCAAATTGAACCCCAATCCGTTGTTGTTAGTGTCGATTATCATGGGGCTTTTGATCCCCATGTAAAATCGAGCATAATGATATATGTAACTACTTGATGAGTTCGATTTGATGATTTCAAGTACAAGAACAGTCGCGACTACCTGGGTGATCCGTTTGATATCTAAATGGTGATGAAACTCAAATTGAATTTGTGTGTAGTTCATAGGGTTGTGTTCTTCGAAAGCCCCCAATCAACTGTGGTTCCAAGGGTGCAGAAGGTGGTGAACGACCTCGGTGCAGGTCGACGAGGAAGAGGATGATCGATGGAGGTGCTAGTGCTTGTTTTAGGTGAAATTGGAAAGGTTATCGATTACAGATACATATACTCGTTTGTGTTGATTTATTGAATTATTATTGATTGTTAGTGCGATCGATTGCTGGAAAAGTGGCCGAAAGTGGAAGGATTCGGGATCGCACTAATCTACTCCATTTTAAATTGTTTTGGGGGTGTTAGGTTCGAAGCTACCAGTGATACTGTCGGGAATATTTGATTTGGTAAAAACCGTGTTTATTTGAGGTGTTTTGGCTCGCCGTGGCTTGCCGGAGGCTGCCGGTCCG